>CM056051.1:437725984-438278484 GCA_029574335.1 Rana kukunoris
TATGTTTAGTGTCGTTGTCCTGCTGGAAGGTGAACCTCTGCCCCAGTCTCAAGTTTTTTTGCAGACTATAACAGGTTTTCTTCTAAGATTGCCCTTTATTTGGCTCCATCCATCTTCCCATCGACTCTGAAGAAAAGCATCCTCACAACATTTTCCGCCACACATAGCGTTTTGCTTTTAGGCCAAAAAGTTAAATTTTGGTCTCATCTAACCAGAGCACCTTCTTCCACATGTTTGCTGTGTCCCCCACATGGCTTCTCGCAAATTGCAAATTGCAAACATGTCTTCTTATGGCTTTCCTTCAACAATGGCTTTTTCTTGACACTCTTCTATAAAGGCCAGATTTGTGGAGTGCACGACTAATAGGTGTCCTGTGGACAGATTCTTCCACCTGAGCTGTGGATCCACTATGGGCCACTTGGCTGCTTCTCTGATTAATGCTCTCCTTGCCCGGCCTGTCATTTTAGGTGGACGGTCATGTCTTGGTAGGTTTGCAGTTGTGCTATACTCTTTCCATTTTCGGATGATGGATTGAACAGGGCTTCGTGAGATGTTCAAAGCTTGAAATATTTTTTTTATAGCCTAACTGTGCTTTAATCTTCTCCACAACTTTATTCCTGACCTGTCTGGTGTGTTCCTTGGCCTTCATGATGTTTGTTTTCTAAGGTTCTATAACAAACCTCTGAGGGCTTCACAGAACAGCTGTATTTATAAATGAGATTAAATTACACACAGGTGGACTCTTTACTATTTAGATGACTTCTGAAGGTAATTGGTTCCACTAGATTTTAGTTAGGGGTATCAGAGTAAAGGGGGCTGAATACAAATGAACACCACACTTTTAACCACTTAAGGACTGCCTCCTGCACATATATGTCAGCAGAATGGCACGGCTGGGCACATGCACGTACATGTACGTCCTGTGCTAGTACCCAGCCATGGGTCGTGGGCGTGCGCCCACAGCAACTCTCCCGTGACCCAGTCTGAGGCTCTGGGACCGGGACCGCGGGGCTCGTGGACCCGATCGCCGCTGGAGTCCCGCGATCGGTCCCCGGAGCTGAAGAACGGGGAGAGCCCTGTTCTTCACTGTGGCGGCATCATGGATCGTGTGATCCCATTTATAGGGATACACAATCGATGACATCACACCTACAGCCACACCCCCTACAGTTTTTAAACACACATTAGGTCACACATAATCCCTTCAGCGCCCCCTTGTGGTTAACTCCCAAACTGCAACTGTCATTTTCACAATAAACAATGCATTTTAAATGGTCCCAAAAATATTTCAAAATTGTCCGAAGTGTCCGCCATAATGTCGCAGTCACGAAAAAAATCGCTGATCACCGCCATTAGTAGTAAAAAAAAAAATAATTAATAAAAATGCAATAAAACTATCCCCTATTTTGTAAATGCTATACATTTTTTTACCAAAAATATGTAGAAGAATACGTATCGACCTAAACTGAGATAAAAAAAATGTTTTTTATATATTTTTGGGGGATATTTATTATAGCAAAAAGTAAAAAATATTGAATTTTTTTCAAAGTTGTCGCTCTATTTTTGTTTATAAAAAACGCAGAGGTGATCAAATACCACCAAAAGAAAGCTCTATTTGAGGGGAAAAAAGGACACCAATTGGGAGCCACGTCGCATGACCGCGCAATTGTCTGTTAAAGCGACGCAGTGCCGAATCGCAAAACCCGGCCGGGTCCTTTAGCTGCTTAAAGGTCTGGGTCTTAAGTGGTTAAGATATTTATTTGTAAACAATTTTGAAAACCATTTATCGTTTGTCTTCCACTTCACAATTATGTGCCACTTTGTGTTGGTCTATCACATAAAATCCCAAATAAAATGCATTTATGTTTTTGGCTGTAACATGACAAAATGTTGAAGATGTCAAGGGGTATTAATACTTTTTCAAGGCACTATATATATATATATATATACACACACACACACACACACATAAATGGGCTTGCAGACTACCCACTGCCTTACTGCGACAGGGTGGCCCAATGCAAATCGGGAAGAAAACACAGCTATTAGTAATAGCAGCACACATTACACATTGTTAGGCCGCGTACACACGATCGAACATGTCCGCTGAAACTGGTCCGCAGACCAGTTTCAGCGGACATGTTCGATCGTGTGTACTGCCTATCAGACCGTTTTCCAGCGGACCAAAGTATCAAAACATGCTTGAAAACCTGTCCGCTGGAAACCTGTCCGTCGGACAGGTTCGATGGTTAGTACACAAAATCATCGGACCAAAAACCCGCGCATGCTCAGAATCAAGTCGAAGCATGCTTGGAAGCATTGAACTTTGTTTTTTCATCACGTCGGTGTGTTCTACGTCACCGCGTTCTGGCCCGATGGAATTTTGGTCCGATAGTGTGTACGCACATCAGACCAAGAGACCACTTCAGCGTGGTCCGATGAAAACGGTCCATCGGACAAGTTTCATCGGACATGTCTGATCGTGTGTACGCGGCCTTAGGCACACGGTTAACCCTTTGATTGCCCCAAGATGTTAACCACTTACCAACCAGTGTTATTAGTACAGTGGCAGTGTATAATATTGTCACTGAACACTGTATTAGTGTCACTGGTGATGTCAGTGTCAGTTACTCAGTTCCTACCCAGTTAGGGTCAGATTGCCACAAAATCACAATTCTATTATAGGTCGTTGATTACTACCATTAGTAAAATAAAAATAAAATAATCCAGTATATGGCTCCATGCACACTGAAGCTGATAAAAGCTATAAAAAAATGCCAGTAGCTTTGCAGAGAGCCTTGCAACGTTGTTTAGCGTTTTTGCAATAGCTTTAATCAGCGTTTTTCAGTGTAGCTTTTATCAGCTTTTTTTTTTTTTACTTTTTTTTTTTTTAATTGTGTTTTTCAGTGTATCTTTTTTTTTCTTTTTTTTAATGGATAAAAAAAACGCTGGTGCCGTCATTTTTAAACATTTCAGCGTTTTGCGGTTTTTATCGTTTTTCCCGCCAAAAAACTGCACTTTGAATGCAGATTTCGGGCGTTCAGAAAAAAGCCAATAAACTCCAAAGCTCAATAACACTGAAAAACGCCCTGGTGTGCATGGGCACATAGGCTAACATAGAGTTCACATTATGGGTTTTAAGAAAAAAAAAAAAAAAAAAAACGCCAATAAACTGCAGTTTATCAGCTTCAGTGTGCATGGAGCCTAAATAGGGCCAGATTCAGGTAGATCAGAGCATCTTTGCTCTGGAGTAACGCATCTCATTTACGTTACGCTGCAGAAATTTTAGGAGCAAGTGCTGTTATTCATGAAGCACTTGCTCCTAAAGTTGCGGCAGCGTATCGCAAATGAGCCGGCGGAATTCAAATTGGGCGGGTACGGGGCGTGTATTATTTAAAATAAGCGCGATCCCGCGGCGAACGTACTGCGCATGCGTCGAGCGTCAATGCATCCCAGTGCGCATGCTCCAAGTTCTGTCAGTGAACGTCAATGACGTCACGTCCCCATTCATGAATGTTTTACGCAAACGACGCGATTTGTTTTTTTCCGACGCGATGACGACGGCTATACCTAACATAGGATATTCCACTAGGGGGCTGCTTTATCTTAACGCCGCGTATCGCTTCTGGAAATGTCGTAAAGTCACTGCGTCGCGCCCGAAAACGATCGTGAATTTCCGACTCCCGCTGATTAACATATTTTTTCAGCGTTAATCAGCGGGAACGCCCCCGGCGCCATTTTTAAGTTGAAGTAACGATGCGATGGCGAAATTCAATTACGCCGATCGCATCGGAACTCCAACCCGGCGTTTCTTGTTTTCTGGTTATAGAAAACAGAAACGCCGGCTTAAAGTGACAGTTAGGCTGGCGGATCACTGGATCCGCCAGCCTAACTCTTCATGAATCTGGCCCATAGTGTTTTTTTTCCATCAATGACATGTAGCAGAATGCACGTTGGCCAAAATGTATGAAGAAATTAGATTTTTCTTTATTGAATATGTTTTATAGCAGTAAGTAACAAATATATATATTTTTTTTAAATGGGGGTTTTCTATTTATATAATAAAAAAAATAAAACCCAGTTGTGATCAAATACCACAAAAAAAAGCTCTATTTTTATGGAAATTTTTTCATCTAAATTTCATTTGGGTACAGTGTTGCATTACTGCACAATTGCCAATTCAATTAGCGCAGAGCAGAATAGCAAAAAATGCCCCGGTCATGAAGGGGGTAAAAAGTGGTAGTAAACTAAGTTTTACCACTAGTACTTTCATGTAAGGCTGCATTCACACCTAGGCGTTTTTACGCCCGACGCCCGATGCTATTGCAGCCTGAAATACGCTGGAGGGGTGATTTAACATTGTCGGCTATGGAGATGGTTCACGTCTCCACGCCGAACGTCGAAATCGCGGAACAAAACGCCGCAATTTGTCGTGGCAAATCGCGGTACAATACGCCGCGCTATAGTGTGAATGCAGCCTAAGCCTACCTGTAGGTACTGTGAATATCTCTCACTCGCACTGTTTAGGCGGTTTTCTCAGTACATGAAACTGTTGACGTCACCGCTGCAGGCGCTCTAAAGGTGCCAGACCTTCGGAGCCCATGCCGTAAACTCATGCAGCCAGAGGCCACAAACCCATATGAAAATTTGGCGAAGATGGAAGTTCTGTCAGTGATGACAGCACATCGCTGGAGAGCTTTGTTTTAAGGTAAGTCTCTCATAATGTGCTAGTATGCAATGCATACTAGCACATTATGACATTGCCTTGCAGGGGATATTTATTTATTTTTTAACTGCGGTTTATACAGTATAGATAGAAAGTTGACATGTATATATAAAAAAACATTTTTTTACTTAGAAGTAAAAAAAGTTACTGTTTTGTCTTACAATCAATTTCTTAAAATGTTATACTTAAAGTATGCATGAAATGCTCAGCTGCCGTTGTCAGGTACTTGAGTGTAAAGCAGAGTTTTCTCCCAGCTGTAACGCAGCAAAGAGCAGCTGCCAAACTCGATTCACTGACTTCTCCATCTTCTATCTGATAGGCCGTACAATGAAGCATTGCTTTATCCCCAGAGAGATTATGAGACATCAACACAAACCTCATTTTGTCTCTCTCCTCACAGTACCATGTCACAGATAAAGCAAGTCATTTTTCTCTTATATTAAGGCTACTTTCACGCTGAATACATTTTTCAGGCGTTTTAGCGCTATAATTAGTGGCTGTAAAGAGCCTGAAAACTGGCTCCCATGCTACCCCAGTGCATTTTAGCAGCACTTTACCACTAACGTGGCGCAGCCCCAGTGTGAAAGTAGTCTAAAATGCCCCAGTGGAGGGTCCACAGCACATTGGATCTCCCCATTGCAGCCAGCGGTAAGACACCAAACTACTCTTGGGTCAATGAAATTATGTAAGAGGTAGGGCAAGAGGGTAAGGGCGAGTATAGCACAAATACAATTTAGAACAAACTGTATCAATAGAGGGGCTTACAAATGAACTACTTAAGGACCAGCTCACGCATATATACGTCGACAATGCCTCCTGTGGGCAGATTGACATATATATATGCCCCCTTTAAGATGCGGCATTTTGTCCGATGTGTCCTCCACAATGTCGCAGTCATGATAAAAAATGCTGATCGCCACCATTACTAGTAAAAAAAAATGTTTTTTAATAAAAATGCCATAAAACTATCCCCTATTTTGTAGACGCTATGGGCCAGATTCAGATACAATTACATTGGCGCAGAGTATCAGAGATACACTACGCTGCTGTATTTTACCAGGCTATACGCCGAATTCTGGTAGATTTTGTCCCTTACGGTACGGCGGCGTAGTGTATTTCTCGCCGCGTAATCGAAATACGCGATTAGGGGGCGTGAAGCATTTAAATTAGGCGCGTCCCCGCGGCGATCAAACTGCGCATGCTCCGTTCATAAATTTCCCGCCGTGCATTGCGCGAAATAACGTTGTTACGTCATTCATTGTTTGAGTAGCGTCGTTTACGGACATTCCTATTCCCGGACGAGATACGTAAAAAATAAAAAAAGACGTTGACATTCGACTTGGGAACGACGGCCATACTTAACATGGGCTGTCTAATATTAGACCAGCAAAAAGCTGGTATAGTTTTACGCAGCAAAAAGATGACTAAAGATGCCGTAAGAGATTGCGATTGACGTTCGTAATTTCGTGGATCGTCGGCAAAAGCTCATTTGCATACCCCGACGCGGAAAACTACGGGAACTCCACCCAGCGGCCGCAAATTTATTGCAGCGTAGATCTGAAGGCGTACGAACACGTAAGCCAGTCGGATTGAAGCCCGCAGCCGTATTTTCATGGTTTGAGGTTTCAGAGTAGTGAAAAAACGTGCGTAATTTGAAAGTACTCCAGTCTAACGCGAGTTAGACAGGAGTAAGGGCTCTGTGAATCTGGCCCTATAACTTTTGCACAAAGCAATCAATAAACGCTTATTGCAATTTTTTTACGAAAAATATGTAGAAGAATACGCATCGGCCTAAACTGAGGAAAAAAAATGGCTTTTATATATATTTTTTGGGGATATCTATTATAGCAAAAAGTACAAAATATTTTTTTTTTTTTTTCAAAATTGTCACTCTTTTTGTTTTTGTTTATAGCGCAAAAAATAAAAACCGCATCAAATACCACCAAAAGGAAAAAAAGGACATCAATTTTGTTTGGGAGCACCGTCACACGACCTTGCAATTGTCAGTTAAAGTGACGCAGTGACAAATCGCAAAAAGTGCTCTGGTCTTTGGCCAGCCAAATGGTTCGGGGCTTAAGTGGACTTAAGCAGTGTTTTCCGACCAAAAAATAATAATTAAAAGCCAGCAGCTGTAGTATGTGTAGCTGCTGGCTTTTTTTTTTTTTATAATAGGACACTTACCTGCATCGAAAACTACCTCAATATGAAATACTTACCTTAGAAAGAAGCCCTGGATCGGCGTCGGCCCGGCCCGGACAACCCGGGCTTCTTCCACCAGAGTTACTTCCAGGTTCGCGGCTCCGGCACTGTGATTGGCCAGAGCTGCGATTATGTCACTCCCATGCATGCGAGCCGCCTGTCACGGTCCGACTCTTATAGAAACGGCACAGCAGCCAGTTTCTTCAGTGTGAATGCGCCGATGACAACGGCAGCAGCGCATATACTGAATATCTCCTAAACGGTACAGGTTTAGGAGATATTCAAGGTACCTACAGGTAAGCCTTGTTATAGGCTTACCTGTAGGTAAAACTGGTGTAACAGGGTTTGCAACCACTTTAAACCACATATAAAATTTGATATCATTTCAACACTGTCAGTATGATACAATTGTTACAGAAATGCTAGCAATAAATTGCCCGGTCCCTGCAATGTCCAGGTATCATACCAGATGAGTGCATGTAGGTGTACCAGTGTGTAGGGCTAAATGTGATACAAAGAAAATTATGATCTAGAAAGCCAACAAAACAGATGGTTTGGTAAGACTACAGATGCGTTATCCACAATTATGATAAAATCCACTTGGAAAACATCTGCTTGATGGTATCATTCTCTGTTTTCAAGGAATCAGCAAAAGAACAGAACACGATGAGATAATGGAGAGGAGCCAAGAAACTTTGCTTAAAAACCAGACTAGTGATGAAAGTGCCACCTGGAACCAGGACACGAAAGCTGTCTTTCTGCATGGAAATTTTAACGATGTGGCCTCTGTCCAAGAATCAGGTTAGGCACTATTTATAGAGGGCTTCATATGCGGCTCATATCAGTGAAAATTTCAGAGACATCAAGGCAACAAGCCTTTTAAGAAGCAGGTCAATAAACAGCTCCGATTGATTGTATATAGTTTATTTGGTTCTGTTCTAAATTTGACCACTAAGTTTTGCATTACTCGCTGTTGCCAGTAGGTGTCACTAGTACCACAGGACGGTGTGAGAATTACAACTAGGTTGAGCTCTAATTAATATTTTTTCCAGAAACAGCCCAGTAGGAGGTTCCTGGCTACTGTGCGTTCTGGGAAGGGGTATGTATTGGACAGATGCCATGTGCTCTAGTCAATCTTCACCTCGTGGCCCTCCTGGCCTGAAAATGTGTTGCTGCAAGTTCTGCAAGTAGACCTAGAAGCCCGTCTGGGGTCTACTGGTTCTGAGGTGGTCCTTAGGCTGTCTTGCCTGTGTGGAAGAAGCCAAGCCAAGCTGAGGAGATCCAGTGGAGGACTCTTGCTGGAGAGAGCCAGGATGAAGGCTAGTCTCCCAAGAGGGCCTGGTGACTCTATATCTAAACTACTCTTATGCCACGCACAGACGATCGGACATTCCGACAACAAACCCGTGGATTTTTTTTTCCGAAGGATGTTGGCTCAAACATGTTGTCGGAAATTCCAATCGCCAAGAACGCGGTCACGTACAACAAGTATGATGGCACTATTAAAGGGAAGTTCAATACCAGTCGTGTTAGTAGAAGTTTGGTGAGAGGCGATTCGTACTTTTCAGCCTCGTGCTTTTTAGTCTGTTACATCGTGACGAATGTGCTCCAGACCGAGCCCTTCCGTCTCGTACTTGTTTCAGAGCATGCGTGGAATTTTGTGCATCGGAATTGTCTACACAGAATTGGTATTTACGAGAATGGCGTTTGTTGTTGGAAAATTTGAGAACCAGCTCTCAAATTTTTGTTGTCGGAAATTCCAACAGAAAATTTGCGATGGGGCCTACACACGGTTGGAACTTCCAACCAAAAGCTCTGATCGAACATTTGTTGTCGGAAATTCCGAGCATGTGTACGTGGCATTACAGTGTTGCCGGGTGGCTTAAACGTTCTGACACTGTGAAGCTGAATCCTATTCTACAAATCTAAATTAACCACTTAACCCTCGGACCATATTGCTGCCCAATGACCAGAGCACTTTTTGTGATTCGGCACTGCGTCGCTTTAACTGGCAATTGCGCGATCGTGCGACGTGGCTCCCAAACAAAATTGGCGTCCTTTTTTTCCCACAAATAGAGATTTCTTTTGGTGGTATTTAATTACCTCTGTGGAAAAAATGTGTATAGTTTGCGCCACAGAAAAACAATGTTAGTTCTCCCAACAAGAGGGTAGAATTAAATACAATTAAACCTAAATAAATTAAATATACCAGTTTAAGAGCTGCCACCTATAAAATTTTCAGTGTGTGAAAATACAAGTAGAATCGGAAGTGAAGGGGCGCTAATAACACAAAATCAAAAAATTATGTGTATATATATACATAACAATGTGCGATCTTTAAGAAAAACCTATATTAGTAGTAAAGTGTCCATACGATGAAATAAACCATAAACGATAAATAATAAAATAAGTCCAAATAGTGCTAAATAATAAGCACCCAATAGTAATTTTCGGTTCAAACAAAAACGTGAATATTGCAGTTCTGGAACCTCCACCATAAATTTGCACCCGGTGAGATCAATAGAAATGGCTCCTTACCAATAATAGTAGACTCTTTTAATTAAAAAAGAAGTCATAAACCGCTTGTGTCAATAGGATGACTCAGAATAATCCAGATAGGCACGTTCAGATGATCCAGCATTCATATAAATAGGAACAGAAGAGCAATCATAGTGAAGTACTGTTTATTAAAATAAATTTAAAAAGTAACATGCCAAATGGCTGCTTACTCAGATTGTGCCCTGATCCCGGCACTGAGGCTTTATGGCGTTATTCGATATCCAATCGAACCCGCAGATTGCGATGTGGTACGGTGCTCCGTCGCGCTGGTAGTCTCACTGGCCGGCGTACGTACTACCGTCGAAGTAACGTTGAATTCGGAGATGGATCGAAAATCCGTCGCACTGCTAGTTTCGATAGCCGGCGTGCGTTCCACCGTCGGAAACCACCGGACCCGGAAATCGGAAGTGGTAGGGAAAAAGCGTGACTGGTTAGCGCCTCTTAGAGGCGCTAACCAGTCACGCTTTTTCCCTACCACTTCCGATTTCCGGGTCCGTTGGTTTCCGACGGTGGAACGCACGCCGGCTATCGAAACTAGCAGTGCGACGGATTTTCGATCCATCTCCGAATTCAACGTTACTTCGACGGTAGTACGTACGCCGGCCAGTGAGACTACCAGCGCGACGGAGCACCGTACCACATCGCAATCTGCGGGTTCGATTGGATATCGAATAACGCCATAAAGCCTCAGTGCCGGGATCAGGGCACAATCTGAGTAAGCAGCCATTTGGCATGTTACTTTTTAAATTTATTTTAATAAACAGTACTTCACTATGATTGCTCTTCTGTTCCTATTTATATGAATGCTGGATCATCTGAACGTGCCTATCTGGATTATTCTGAGTCATCCTATTGACACAAGCGGTTTATGACTTCTTTTTTAATTAAAACAGTCTACTATTATTGGTAAGGAGCCATTTCTATTGATCTCACCGGGTGCAAATTTATGGTGGAGGTTCCAGAACTGCAATATTCACGTTTTTGTTTGAACCGAAAATTACTATTGGGTGCTTATTATTTAGCACTATTTGGACTTATTTTATTATTTATCGTTTATGGTTTATTTCATCGTATGGACACTTTACTACTAATATAGGTTTTTCTTAAAGATCGCACATTGTTATGTATATATATACACATAATTTTTTGATTTTGTGTTATTAGCGCCCCTTCACTTCCGATTCTATTTAATTACCTCTGCTGTTTTTATTTTTTGAGCTATAAACAAAATTAGAGCGACTATTTTGAAAAAAAATGCAATATTTTTTACTTTTTGCTATAAAAATATATAAAAAAAACATATTTTTTTCCTCAGCTTAGGCTGATACGTATTCTTCTACATATTTTTCGTAAAAAAATTGCAATAATTGTTTATTGATTGGTTTGCGCAAAAGTTATAGCGTTTACAAAATAGGGGGTAGTTTTATGGCATTTTTATTAATATTTTTTTTTTACTAGTAATGGCGGCGATCAGCGTTTTTTTTCACTACTGCGACATTATGGCGGGCACTTCGGACACTTTTGACACATTTTTGGGACCATCGGCATTTTTATAGCGATCAGTGCTATAAAAATGCATTGGATTACTATAAAAATGCCACTGGCAGTGAAGGTGTTAAGTAGGTTCCTGGGTGTGTTCTAACTGTATGGGGGGCAGGACTCACTAGGGAAATCACAGATCTTCTGTTCATACATTGTATGAACAGAAGATCAGCATTTCTCTCCCTGACAGGACCGGGAGCTTTGTGTTTACACACACAGTTCCCGGTCCTCACTCTGTACCGAGCAATCGCGAGTGCCCCCCTAGTGGCCGCTTAGAGAGCCGACGTAGAGCTACGGGCTCTCGTGCAGGGAAGCCGACCTGCCGCCGTAGAACTGCGGCGGCTGGTCGGCAACCAGTTAAGGTAACTAGCTCCTGGCTGCTAAGTCTGTGAGAAAGGCTTATCCAGGAGTTCTACTGGCCGCTAAGAGTGTGAGAGAGGCTTGTCCAGAAATTCTACCGCTTGCTAAGTCTATGTGAGAGGCCTAACCAGGTATTCAAGATCTGCTAAAAGAGAAAGCTGTTTGCCTTTGGATTCAAGGAGTCTGTAAGTGATCTGCAATTGGTATCTGAAACCTCCCCTAACCCTCTCCTACTACTTCTTTCAAGTTCTCATTAAAGCATTGAAAAATACTTAAAGTGACTGGTGCCCAAATTCTGTTCTAACTTCCCATTATAGCCATGGACTCAGCCCCTCCCAGTAGACCCAGGGGGCGCTACATATACAGTGCCTTGCAAAAGTATTCGGCCCCCTTGAATTTTGCGAACTTTTGCCACATTTCAGGCTTCAACCATAAAGATATAAAACTGTAATTTTTTGTGAAGAATCAACAACAAGTGGAACACAATCAGGAAGTGGAACAAAATTTATTGGATATTTCAAACTTTTTTAACAAATAAAAAACTGAAAAATTGGGCGTGCAAAATTATTCAGCCCCCTTAAGTTAATACTTTGTAGCGCCACCTTTTGCTGCGATTACAGCTGTAAGTCGCTTGGGGTATGTCTCTATCAGTTTTGCACATCTAGAAACTGACATTTTTGCCCATTCCTCCTTGCAAAACAGCTCAAGCTCAGTGAGGTTGGATGGAGAGCGTTTGTGAACAGCAGTTTTCAGTTCTTTTCACAGACTCTCGATTGGATTCAGGTCTGGAATTTGACTTGGCCATTCTAACACCTGGATATGTTTATTTGTGAACCATTCCATTGTAGATTTTGCTTTATGTTTTGGATCATTGTCTTGTTGGAAGACAAATCTCCGTCACAGTCTCAGGTCTTTTGCAGACTCCATCAGGTTTTCTTCCAGAATGGTCCTGTATTTGGCTCCATCCATCTTTCATCAATTTTAACCATCTTCCCTGTCACTGCTGAAGAAAAGCAGGCCCAAACCATGATGCTGCCACCACCATGTTTCACAGTGGGGATGGTGTGTTCAGGGTGATGAGCTGTGTTGCTTTTACGCCAAACATAACGTTTTGCATTGTTGCCAAAAAGTTTGATTTTGGTTTCATCTGACCAGAGCACCTTCTTCCACATGTTTGGTGTGTCTCCCGGGTGGCTTGTGGCAAACTTTAAACGGCACTTTTTATGGATATCTTTAAGAAATGGCTTTCTTCTTGCCACCCTTCCATAAAGGCCAGATTTGTGCAGTATACGACTGATTGTTGTCCTATGGACAGAGTCTTCCACCTCAGCTGTAGATCTCTACAGTTCATCCAGAGTGATCATGGGCCTCTTGGCTGCATCTCTGATCAGTCTTCTCCTTGTATGAGCTGAAAGTTTAGAGGGATGGCCAGGTCTTCGTAGATTTGCAGTGGTCTGATACTCCTTCCATTTCAATATTATCGCTTGCACAGTGCTCCTTGGGATGTAAGTTTAGAGGGACGGCCAGGTCTTCGAAGATTTGCAGTGGTCTGATACTCCTTCCATTTCAATATTATCGTTTCCCATTATCAATATTATTTGTTTCCCAAACAAAGCTTGGGAAATCTTTTTGTATCCAAATCCGGCTTTAAACTTCTCCACAACAGTATCTCAGACCTGCCCTGGTATGTTCCTTGTTCTTCATGATGCTCTCTGCGCTTTAAACGGACCTCTGAGACTATCACAGTGCAGGTGCATTTATACTGAGACTTGATTAAGAAACAGGTGGATTCTATTTATCATCATTAGTCATTTGGGTCAACATTGGATCATTCAGAGATCCTCACTGAACTTCTGGAGATAGTTTGCTGCACTGAAAGTAAAGGGGCTGAATAATTTTGCACGCACAATTTTTCAGTTTTTTATTTGTTAAAAAAGTTTGAAATATCCAAAAAAAATCATTCCACTTCATGATTGTGTCCCACTTGTTGTTGATTATTCACAAAAAATTACAGTTTTATATCTTTATGTTTGAAGCCTGAAATGTGGGAAAAGGTTGCAAAGTTCAAGGGGGCCAAATACTTTCGCAAGGCACTGTATCTATAGGCAAAAATTTTAATCCCAACACCTCTGACACCCTGGGTTCTGAAATAACTCAAAGAGAAAGTGCGAATGCAAAAGACAACAAAGAAATAATAGGGATTGTAAATGGGTATTTTACTAGATATTCATGAGTTAACAAGTGTTCATAATCAATTAGTTGGCCGATTATTGTTTCTGTTAATCGGATAATAACCTTAACAAAAGTGTGGTGTATAATTTAGTTATTATGTAAAGTTTAAAATAAAGGGCAACTTATTCTTAAATATCTCTATGCAGAGGTACTGTATATGATTAGGAAGCAAAATCTCGAATCTAATCCGAGTATAACAGACAAAAGATATATACTGTTTATACTATTAAGCCCTGTACACACGATCGGTTTGTCCGATGTTTTCCATCGGTGAAAAAAAAATAGAACATGTTTTAAATTTTTCATATGAATAAAAAGCTGATAAAAAAAAACGACCGTCTGTGTGTAAGTCCATCTGTCAAAAATCCACACATGCTCAGAATCAAGTCTACGCATGCTCGGAAGCATTGAACTTAATTTTTCTCAGCACGTTGTGTTTTACGTCACCACGTTTGGACATGGTCGGATTTTTGACTGATGGTGTGTAGGCAAGACTAATGAAAGTCGGCTTCATTGGATATCCGATGAAAAAATCCATCGGATCAGATATCCGATCGTGTGTACGAGGCTTTAGAGGTTGAATCTGGTAAGAATCATCAGAACCAGAAATCAAATTTTTTATGTAAATAAAAATAAAAATTGAAAGACTGTTTTGCAGATTTTTAGACAGAACTGTAATATCTTAAGTGTGACAGACTCAATTGTCATAGGCAAGTGGCTTGATAAAATCTTCCTGCGCCTGCTGTCACTTATGCTGGCCATACAAAAACCAAGACTTTGTTTGATTTTCTAATCGTTAGTGGGGTCAAATCGACATTCGTTTTCGACCACAGTGACCGAAAATTCGAAGGAGCAGAATAGACAACGTCTTGGTCAAAGGAATTTTCAGACGGTGTATGCGGTTTTTGTTCTGTTGCAGTTAGGGTGACCACATTTCCAAACTACCATTCAGGGACACCCCCCTTCTCAAAAATCAGCTTGTGCTGTAACAAATCACAGCACAGTGATTGCACACAAGAGGTGGGATTTATGATTTCTCCAGTCACAAGTAGGGGGCGGGGATTGTGCTCCTCCAGGCATTCCCGGCCAGGGCAAGTACTGTCAGTGAGTAAAGCGGTGATGTGGCGACCTTTTTTGGGGGCATCAGATTGGCCCGGGGTGGGGTAGCTGATTCAGTTTCATTCCGGGACACTGTATTGTCCTGGAATGAAGGTGCCCGGGTCAGACCTGCAAAATGCAGGACTGTCCCAGGCAATCTGGGTCACCTTACTTGCAGTATGTAAGTAGTCTGCAACAGTAAGTAAGTAGTCTTCTGTAGCATCACATACCCATAATATTTTGTGCAGCCCTTTGTTGCCGATGTTGGAAACTTTCTGTATTTGGTAAGTGTGCCTCTTCTACTGCTTAATTAACACCACAAGTTGGTATGTTATGGTGCTTTAAGACCTACAGTGCAGAGAAGTGATGTTGCATTATAAAGTTATTATCTTGTAGTCAGTTCCTGCTGGATGTTATTATTGTACATAACAGCACCGTATTACCTTAGAGATTGTTTTCTTAATGAATTTTGCACAATCAATAGACTTGCAATAGGCCGCTACATGAGGATGAAAATGTATGAACTTTTCAGCTTACAATATTTTTTCACTGCTGATAGACTCCATATCTTAACGCACATCTATTGCTATTATTGGTTTTGGAGGATTTTCTTTTTATTGATAGAAGAGTAACCATTTTTATATGAGTTATCATTGGTGTGCACACACCCAGTAAATTGTAAGAACTAGTATCAAAATGTGGACCTTTCAGGACTCTGACACTCGCTGTTTCTTCTGTTTAAGGGCTTTGTTTGCCCATTTTTATTAAAAGAAAGTTGAGAAAACACAAACAAATGTTTCCCTCGCAGGGGCTTTCAGCATTTCTTCTCCTTCAGCAAAAAAAAAATTCAGTCATTCTGGCTTGTACTTGCAGCACTGCCGCTCTGGACTTACACTCCAGGTCCTTGTCTGTCACCTACAGACTGTTCACTGACCAAATTTGTGCACACAGCTAGCAGCCTCTTGCAGCACTGGCTCGCACGTGGAGCCCTCCGGACTCCTGGACCAGACTTTCAGTTTCCAGGGTGGAGCCTTCCTGACTCCTGGGCTAGACCTCCAGTCTGCCGGGGTGGAGCCTTCCCGACTCCTGGGCCAGACCTCCAGTCTTCCGGGGTGGAGCCTTCCTGACTCCTGGGCTAGACCTCCAGTCTGCCGGGGTGGAGCCTTCCCGACTCCTGGGCCAGACCTCCAGTCTTCCGGGGTGGAGCCTTCCTGACTCCTGGGCTAGACCTCCAGTCTGCAGAGGTGGAGTCCTCCCGACTCCTGGACCAGACTATTACTAAAGTACACTGGCCATTCTCAATACCTGGATCAAGGATTATAGATTTCATCCCACCTGAATCACTTTGAAATCTCCAGGCTTGAGGTCCCAAAACAAACTTGAGAAATTACTAAGAAAACTCAAAAGCCCATTTCTTCTTCATGTCACAAGCTCCCTGGAGCTCCTCAACCCAAATTGAGAATTCTGGGTCACAACCTTGGTGTCAGTAGGGTAGTAGATGGTGTCAGTAGAGCATTGGACAGTGTCATTAGGGCAGTAGATGGTGTCTTTGGGGCAGAGACTGGTGTCAGTAGAGCAGTGGACAGGGTCAGTAGGGCAGAGATTGGCATCAGAATATCCAGTGCAAATCAACCAATGTATTGTAATATGAATATAGTATCACTGGTGTTACCCCCTCTGCAAAAATATTTTGAGAAATTGCAGAGCTTCCATGTGCAAATAATGGTGAAACCCCCTACATACAATAATAACAGAGATGCAAATCAAGCAGTGTATTAGAACATAGTAGTGATGGTGTCACCCTCTCTACAAAAGGTAAGAAATATTGTAGAGCTGCAATGTGCAAATCATGGTGAACCCCCCCCCCCCCCGATATATAATCATAATAAAATGTACAATTGATGTACAGGGGGATAGGGGGTTTCACCATGATTTGCACATTGCAGCTGACACCATCACTACTGTGTTCTAATA
The DNA here is from genome assembly GCA_029574335.1 of Rana kukunoris. Classification (NCBI taxonomy): domain Eukaryota; kingdom Metazoa; phylum Chordata; class Amphibia; order Anura; family Ranidae; genus Rana; species Rana kukunoris. The sequence goes on from CM056051.1 coordinate 437,742,675, forward strand.
CACTGCTTGATTTGCATCTCTGTTATTATTGTATGTAGGGGGTTACACCATTATTTGCACATTGAAGCTCTGCAATTTCTTTGCATAGGGGGGCGATACCATCACTACTAGTGTTGCTCACGAATATTCGCATTGCGAATATTCGCTACGAATATTGCATATTCGAGTATTCGCGAATAACACGAATATCGCGGCGAATATTCGCTATTTCGAATATTCAAATTTTTTCAATTTTTTTTTTAGAACAGATCACATCCTAGAGATCCCCATCGACGTCTAAAAGCATTGCTGGTATGATTAGAGACCTTGGGCCGAGTAGCTGCAGCGCTCATTTTATATTGCCGAAAAATCGCAATGCGATTATTCGGCAATAGCGATATCGCGCGATTATTTTATATTGTAATATATCACGAATATTCTGAGCCAATCAGAGTGCTCCATTCCGCATTTCTCGAAATTTCGTAATTATTTTGTATTGTAATATATCACGAATATTCTGAGCCAATCAGAGTGCTCCATTCCGCATTTCTCGAATATTCGCATTTATTTTATATTGTAATATATCACGAATATTCTGAGCCAATCAGAGTGCTCCATTCCGCATTTCTCGAATATTCGCAATTATTTTATATTGTAATATATCACGAATATTCTGAGCCAATCAGAGTGCTCCATTCCGCATTTCTCGAATATTCGCAATTATTTTATATTGTAATATATCACGAATATTCTGAGCCAATCAGAGTGCTCCATTCCGCATTTCTCGAATATTCGCAATTATTGTGTATTGTAATATATCACGAATATTCTGAGCCAATCAAAGTGCTCCTTCCGCATTTGCCGAATATTCGCAATTATTATGTATTGTAATATATCACGAATATTCTGAGCCAATCAGAGTGCTCCTTCCGCATTTCTCGAATATTCGCAATTATTTTATATTGTAATATATCACGAATATTCTGAGCCAATCAGAGTGCTCCTTTCCGCATTTCTCGAAATTTCGCATTCGCAATTCGCGATTCGCATTCGCAATAGCGAAAATTCGCAAAAGCGAAAATTCGCAATATTTTCATTTCCAAAAAATATCACGAATATTCGTATTTAGCGAATATATCTCGAATATTCGACTATATATTCGAGATATATCGCGAAATTGAATATGGCATATTCTGCTCAACACTAATCACTACTATATTGCAATACATTGGTTGATTTGAACTGGATATTACTTTACAGGTGTTACCATTGCACTTATAAGTTCATTTGTAGAAATGTATAAAGAAAGTGTAGAGTTGTGCTGCATTTTTTGGATTTTTATTGGTATACGAAGGCCAGGATATACTGATCACCATTGTACGCCATGAAGAATCCTTCACTTTCTGACCGAGGCAACTTGCCGGCCACGCCCACAGGTAGCGCACCACATTAGCACCCTCACTTTTACCTCAAGCACCACCATAGCACCTCCAAAAAAAATTGTCTGGAGCCGCCCCTGCCCGGATTGGATTTTAGTTTAGCTGCCCCATCCCTCCAAGGTTTTTCTCTAGCTTATCTTCTTAACATTTAGTAGTCATATCCCCAAAAATTCTAAGAAGTATCTTTTTTTTATCTCATGGAGGAAGTGTGGGAAACAACGTGTATATCATACAATCATTCCATAAACACATACCACATACACAGCATATATCATTTAGGAAAATATGCTTATAAAATAGTTTACCATTTGCCAATAATTTTTTTTTTTAAATGTCCCCAGATTTCATTTAAAAAATCTGGTCACCTTAGCCTAAGTGATTGGAGCTGTCGTGGCCTACCTCTGATGTCGGGATGGGAGGGGCCAATATGCAGAGCTCCGCCCCCTTCTTTAGACTGCCCGTGCACAGACAAATAGCCTGTGTTTATGCATTGGTGGGTGGGGAGAAAGGTGGCAGAGGGCAGGACCATTTGTAACTAGTGTATATGTACCCACAGCGGTGTATAATAAACCGGAATTATACACTGCTGTGGACACATATACACTAGTTAGAAATGGTCTTGCTGCCTGCCACCTTCCTCCCCGCCTGCCAATGTGCATAAACGCTGGCTATTTGTTTATGCACGGACTGTCTGACAGAGGGGGCGGAGCTCTGCATATCGGCCCGCCCATCCCCACATCAGACCCTGGACTTGACAGCTCCACTCACTGTCAGTGTCACTGCTGGCCGTTCGCTCCCGGCTTGCCAACCAATCCAAACCAGGCTGGATGGATATTTTCATTGCTGTATGTCCTGCTTGGGCTAGGCTGTCAGCAGAAGTATAGGCACCCCCCTAAATCCAGGGACAGATCCGGGGACAGACGTGATCCAGGGACAGTGTCCTCAATCAGGGGACTGTCCCCGGAAATCGGTGACGTCTGGTCACCCTAAGCTACAGGGGCGTTACTATTAAAAGTTTTTTTTACCTTAATTCAGAGAATGCATTAAGGTAGAAAACCTTTTTTCCTTTACAACCACTTAAACCACTGATGGTATGGAAGTCACCATGTTTGGTCGCTCAGATTCTGTTACACACAGTTACTTTTTTTTTTTTACACTAAGCATTACTTACTACTGACCTGCTTTACTTACTGCTTACCCCTGCACTCTACGTTCTGACCTCTGAACTTTACTTCCTACTGAACTCTACATTACTTACTACTGGCCTCTGAACTCTGTTATTTACTACTGACCCCTGCACTCTGTGTTGCTTACTCCTGACCTATGAACTATGTATTACTTACCTCTACACTTAGGATTACTTACTACTGTCCCCGGTACTCTGCATTACATATTACTGGCCTCTGAACTCTGGGTTTACTTCTGATCCCTGAATGCTTAAAAACCCTCCTTCCTGGTATTATTTGATCTCTTCTGTGTTGTTTGGGTGGATCTTCACCTCTCTAGGGTTTGACCACCTCTTCTTTAGAAGGGCACCAACAAGGCCAGCCTGAGATTGGCATGCGTGGTTTCAGTGCTCTGGTCATCTCAAGATCTCAAGAGATTGGCAGTAATGAGATGCTAACATAACTGAACAAACTAAAAACAGTATTTTTTATTTATTTCTAAAGGCAATCGTTAATGATATACAGCGATTTAACAAACTACACATCCAGTCAGCGTTTCGATCTAATCTAACTCTCTCTGGTCTACAACACTGAGGTCTTTTCTCTCGTGAATAGTTTGCTTTCAGATTGTTTTTATGTGTGAAGTTCCACAACCTCTTTAAGCTGTGAGCTGATGACCCACCAAAGCAGTCCATTATTCTCAAGCAGGGATGTAGTTGACCCTAGTGCCGAGCAAGAGATTTGGTAAACGTGCTTCATATAGCATGAGTGAATGGTTAACACCGCGCTTCCCTCGTCCTCTCAGCTCTGTATCAAAGATAAGCCTGTCCGGGCCTGTGGGACGCGCTCGGCAGAAGCTCGGAGGAGTTCATTACACATTGAAGTCAGATCGATGGCAAAGAAAATGAGTTTGTCTGCTTGGTGACGTGGGGAGGCGAGAGGGGTCACAGGACCACAGTCAGGCCTGTCAGGTGTTCGGCAGAGCGTGCCGAGAAGACCACCACCTCCGCTTAGATCAAAACAACATCCATACGGGTGTATAAATATGAATTCTGCAATCTTCCGTGGCGCTCATGTTTCACAATTCACAAACCATCATAAATATTTAAAGGACAAATCTATGTAACAAGTAAAATCAATCCATAAAGGGCTAATGTTATCAAAAGACAGACCAGTGAGACCACCACTAAGTTTAATGCAATATGAGCTTTATATTATAAAGCAGGGGACTCCAAGCCCCGGTACGCGGCCCACTACCGGGCGGCAGCCTGTTTACTGGTGGGCCGCAAAGCATTCAGTGCGGCGGTGGCGGGCGAGCAGAGAGATCGCCGCCATCACCGCACTTCCGCCCACACAGCCCCGCCGCGCTTCCGCCCACACAGGGGGCTTTCTGCACTGGATGCCACACATTAGGGGGGATGTCAGCCCGGCGCCCCCCCCCCCACCCTCCATGAGTGAAGCCAGGCAGCAGCGGGAGTGCTCGGCGCTGTGACATCCAGGGCAGGGAGATCCAGAGGTGAGCTGTGGCAGGGGGGGGTCACTATGTGCGGACTGTGGCATGTGGCAATCTGGTGACAGGCACTGTGGCAATCTGCATCTGGTGGCATGTGGCAATCTGCATCTGGTGGCATTGTGACAATCTGCATCTGGTGGCATTTTGGCAATCTACATCTGGTGGCATTGTGGCAATCTTCATCTTGTGGCACTGTGGCAATCTGGTGACAGGCACTGTGGCAATCTGCATCTGGTGGCATGTGGCAATCTGGTGGCAGGAACTGTGGCAAACTGCATCTGGTGGCATGTGGCAATCTGGTGATAAGCACTGTGTCAATCTGCATCTGGAGGCATGTGGCAATCTGAATCTGGAGGCATGTGGCAATCTGCATCTGGTGGCAATCTGCATCTGGTGGCAATCTGCATCTGGTGGCATGTGGCAATCTGCATCTGGTGCATCAGGTATCTTACTTGCGAATCACGAATGTTCTCCTAGGTCCAGAGGAACAACTGTCTCCATACTGGACTCAGCAATCACCAGATAGACTAGCAGCCGGTGCGAAGCTCGATAAAAAGATAGTCTCTGCCACAGACTCTGTGAAAGTAGAATTGGTTCAATAGTCTCTGCCACAGACTTGTGTAACCGCGCTATGAGTTAACTTCTGAAGAAAAAGAACATCGCTCACAGTGCTAGGATCTCTCAGCTGTTCCGGCAGCACTGTGAGATTAAGATAACTGTTGATCCGGATGCATCCTCCAATTGAGTCCTCAATTGCTCAGTCCCTTCCAGCAAGCAAGGTGACACAGGAACATCCTGGGTCAGTAGGCCCCAGAAACTCCTGGGCCTACATCTCAGTAACGGAGCCTCAGGCCAACGTGGCCCCGAGGCGGGAACCGGCAACACATCCCTCAGGCCAGGAGGGCCCTCAAGTCTGGATCAGGCAAAACTGACCCCACAAAATGGTGTCCACCCCTTAAGTACCCTCTCCCAGAATGCACAGCGGGTTGACCACGCCCTTTGAGCCACTTCTGAAAAAGGAGTACCCAATACATTCAACCTGTCGCATTCCAACCTTGACCAGTGGTGACAGGCAAACTATAATTTTTTAACATATAGCACCCACTCATTGGGAGCAGGGTGCTACATATAAATAAATAAAAAAGACAAAAAAAAATATTTTTTACTTACATATCCAATAAAAAAACGTCATCAGTGGAGTAGCCTCAGAAGAACTCTCCCACTGAACACTGCTCACTTGACTAAATCAGGTTCCACTTTGCACTTTCTCTGCCACAAGTAAAGATCACCCGAAAATACAGTACAGTCCTTTTCCTGGTCAGCTGAGTCATAACATAACATAATAGATAACCTCGCCCCCTTACTATAAAGGGTTGGGCACACAGCAGCCATATTGTCAGTGTGTATTAGAACTCTTAAAGGGGTTGTAAAGGTCCATTTTTTATTTTCTAAATAGGTTCCTTTAAGCTAGTGCATTGTTGGTTCACTTACCTTTTCCTTCGATTTCCCTTCTAAATGTTTTTTTTTCTTTGTCTGAATTTCTCACTTCCTGTAAGCTTTCCCCCCATCACCCCCTGGGGGTTAGTCAGCCAGAACAGCTTACCGAGGAGGAACAGTAAGTGAGAAATTTAGACAAAGAATTTTGTTTGACAAAAATGTACTTATGTCCCCCATATGTCTACTTTATATATCAGTGCAGGTTATCATCTTCAAAATTACAGGTTCTCTTTAAAAAGTGATTTACAATGCTGATTCGCCTGGATGATTTGGATCAAATCAAGAAACAAGTCTGAGAACCCTTGGCGGCAGGAAGTGCGTCTTAGCGTGCTTTAATACGACTCCGATTACACCTTCGGTGCTCGGTTTTTCCTCCATGACTGATTAATCAAGATCATAGTTGGAGCAATATGACTAAGTGGATAATTATTTCCCTTAACGTAATTACAGATTCGATGATGCATCACCTGGCAGGAGTCGCTTTGTTGTCACACAGGTACAAAAAGATGTCACGTCAATTCGCTCTGCCACACTAACGAAAAATCACTTATTAGAGATATTTTGAGTCACTTGCCCAGTGATGACTAATGAAATCTAACCAGGATCATGTGATGCGGCAAAGAGCAATGCGCAGTCACCGAATAAAATTAATTCTGATTGGTTGTTGAATTATATTTTAAAGTGGACTTTTCTGTGAATTGTCTGCTAATAGATTCATGTCCCAATATACAGAGAAAGTAGAATTGGGTAGGAAAGTTCCACCTTGTATCAATAAAAAGCCATAAAGCGGAGCTCCACCCAAAACCTGGTCTGCTCCCCCCCCACCCAAACCCCCCTCCGCTGCCACATTTAGTACCTTTTGGGGGAGAGCATTTTACCCTGCATTGTACAAGATGAGTTAGCATGGGGGCAACCGCACAACTGGTAATGAGGATTGGCTTTAGGGGACTGATTGTTCAGCATGGGAGTGAGTCTGTGGGACCGTGGAGTGATGTAAGTACAGTACTGCACTCTGTTTTAGACTAAACAAGCAGTATGTGACGATAAAGGGGCTACTAATATATATTTTTTTATCCTCACTTTAAATATACATGTGAATGGTTTAAACACTCTACCACAGAAGGTCTTTAACCACTTAAGGATCGTAAGGATTTGCTCCCTTAATGACCAGGCCATTTTTTGCTATACGGCACTGTGAGCTTTAACTGCGTGTAATGCTGTACCCAAACAAATGTAATGTCATCTTTTTCCCCACAAATAGAGCTTTCTTTTGGTGCTATTTGATCACCTCTACATTTTTTAATCTTTTGCGCTATAAACAAAAAAAAAGCGCCAATTTTTTTTTAAATATATATTTTTACATTTTTGCTATAGCAAATCCCCCCCCCCCCCCAAAAAAAAAGAATTTCTTCCTCAGTTTAGACCAGTATGTATTCTGCTACATATTTTTGGTAAAAAAAAAATCGCAATAAGCGTATATTGATTGGTTTGCGCAAACGTTATAGCTTCTACAAACTATGGGATATATTTATGTCTTTTTTATTATAATTTTTTTTTACTAGTAATGGCGAGATCTGCCATTTTTAGCGGGACTGCAACATTTCAGTGGACAGATCGGACACGTTTGACACTTTTTTGGGAATTTATACAGCGATCAGAGCTAAAAATAGCCACTGATTACTGTATAAATGTCACTGGCAGGGAAGGAGTAAACACTAGGGGGCGATCAAGGGGTTAAGTGTTCCCTAGGGAGGTGTTGCTAACTGTATGGGGGCTGGCTGACTGGCGGAGGAGAGAGATCATTGTTCCTAATCACTAGAAACAGACAATCTGTCTCTCCTCGCCTGACAGAACGGGGATCTGTTTGTTTACACTGACAGAAAAGTTTACATTTTACAAAAAAGTTTTAAAAACTGTATTTTTTTCAGGAGCAGGACTCCTGAAAAAATGACCGTTATTTTTTACGTGTTGCTATAATAAATATCCCAATTAAAAAAAAAAAAAAAAAAAAAATGTTCTCAGTTTAGGGCGATACGTATTCTTCTACAATTTTTTGGTTACTTTTTGGTTATTTTTTTTACTAGAAATGGCGGCGATCTGCGATTTTTATTGGTACTGCGACGTTATGGCGGACACATCGGACACTTTTGACACATTTTTGGCGCCATTCACATTTATACTGCGATCAGTGCTATAAATATGCACTAATTACAGTATAAATGTGACTGGCATTGAAGGGGTTAACACTAGGGGGTGAGGAAAGGGTTAAATGTATCCTAGGTGTGTTCTAACTGTGGGGGGAGGGGGGGTGACTGGGGGGGTGACCGATCTGTGTCACTATGTACAAGGAACACAGATCGCTCTCCTCCTCTCCAGAGACAGGACGCTGTCTCTGTGTAAAAATGGAAATGAGAGATGATCTGTGAGATCATCTCTCATTCGCCGCACAGATCGCATCGCAAACGGCCACTCTGATTGGCCGTTCGCCGCGATCTGTGTCCAAGGGACACGGCCAACACAGGGCTTCCCAGCAGCGCGCTCTGGAGCGCACGCTGGGAACGCCTAAAAGGGGCTATAGCGCGGGTCTGAAGTGGTTAAGCATCATTAAAATCACTGCTCCAGGAGCAGTGATTTTAATGATGCTTAAATAAAAAAAATGAAAAATTCCTTTAAATATTGTACCTGCTGGGTGTCTATACCTGTGATAACGTCTTTAAATAGCCAATCACCTGCCTGCCAGTAAATTAGGAAGAACTGATCTAGCTAAGCTATACAGTGTATAAATATATGTACAACTCCTAGGGATATATATATATCCTCTACGCACTGTAAATTAAGCTAAACTGACTAGCATGCCTGCTCTATCTAGCTATATAAAAAGACTATCTCTCTGTCTCTCTGACTGATCTCTGCTCAGTGCTGGAACACACTACACGAGGCCGCCCAGCAGGCGGCCTTATATAGTGTGGGGCGTGTGCTAAAGCCCTGAGCCATAATTGGCCAAAGCCACCCTGGCTTTGGCCAATTATGGCTCTCCGTTTTTTGCGCTCTGTGATTGGCCAAGCATGCAGGGTCATAGTGCATGTTCGGCCAATCATCAGCGCGCAATGCTGCAGTGAATTATGGGCCGTTGCGCGTCACTCGAATTTGGCGCGAACGACCCGTTTTGTTCGAATTTCATCGAACGTACGAACAGACAATGTTCGAGTCGAACATACTTTCAAATCGAACGCGGAGCTCATCCCTAGTCCTTATGATACTACTCCAATGCCCCAACTGCACCACAGGAATAAATACTTGCAGCACCAGCCAACAATTGGAAAGACACATTTAACAATAACTTTATGTAGACTCCTTCTTGCACACACAGTATATGGAGGCACCCAGCGTTAAGGCACACTACCCTATATGTCCATTATGCAGGAGGGTAGAAAGTTAGATTCTTTAATTTGTAATCATATACCTATGTGAATTACAAGAGCAGTATTTTCTAATCACATTTATTTTTAATTTTTTTATTGTTGGTTGAACAGGATAGACTTGTGTCTTTTTTCAACCAGATGTTACTATGTAACTATTAGGGATGAGCCTGATGTTCGAGTCGAACTGGTCGCCGAATAGCGAACAATTTGCGGTGTTCGTGGCAAATTCAAAAAAGCCGCGAAACACCCTTTAAAAAGTCTATGGTGGAAATCAAAAGTGCTCATTTTAAAGGCTTATATGCATGGTATTGTCATAAAAGTTTCTGGGGCCTGGGTCCTGCCCCAGGGGACACGTATCAATGCAAAAAAAAAGTTTTAAAAACTCCCATTTTTCCGGGAGCAATAGTTTTAATAAAGCTTAAAGTGAAATATTCCTTTAAATTTCGTACCTGGGGGGTGTATATAGTATGCCTGTAAAGTGGCACATTTTTCTGGTGTTTAGAACAGTCCCTGCAGCGAAATGACATTTCTAAAGGAAAAAAAAAGTCATTTAAAACTGATTGCAGCTGTAATGAATTTACGCGTCCCGGCAATACAGATAAAATTCCTAGAAAAAAATTGCAAAAAAAAATTAAGGGGAACCCCGAACCAAAATTAAAAAAAGTATTGCGTGGAGGTAACCTCAAATTCTATGCCAGGCACTTCAGATCTGGTATGGATATTAAGGGGAACCCTGTGCCAATTCTTTTTTTTAAAATGGTGTAGGGGTCCCCCTCAAAATCCATACCAGACCCTTCAGGTCTGGTATGGATTTTAAGGGGAACCCCATACCAAAATGAAAAAAAAAGGCGTAGGGGGCCCCAAAAAATTCATACCAGACCCTCATCCGAGCACGCAACCTGGCAAGCCGCAGAAAAAGAGGGGAGATGAGAGAGCGCCCCCCCCCTTCTGAACCTTACCAGGCCACATGCCCTCAACATGGGGAGGATGTCCCTACATTGATGGGGACAAGGGCCTCATCCACACAACCCTTGCCCGTGGTTGTGGTGTTCTGCGGGCAGGGGGGTAATTGGAATCTGAAAGCTCCCTTTAACAAGGGGACCCCCAGATCCTGCCCCCCTATGTGAATTGGTAACGGGGTACATTGTACCCCTACCATTTCAGCCAAAAATGTGTAAAAAATGGAAAAAAAGAAACAAGAGCCAGCTTGGGACAAGTCCTTTATTAAAAAATAAAAAATTCCAGTGATGTAAATCCATCTCGCTCCGACGATACCAAAAAAAATCCGCTACTGATGCGCCTCCATAGGAGACTCCTGTCAAGAAAAGCTACTCCTGCCGTGAGAGCTCTTATATCTTATAAATCACAGGAAACCCCCGTGGCGTCAGAGGGGGCGCAGTCACCCACTGGGGTAAAACAAAAAGGGTGACAACATGAAACAAATATGGAACTTTCATGACTGTGCAATCTTTGGCAAAATCAGTTAGGTCGCTTTAAACCGAGTGGGGGGAAATAGTTCAATTGGAACTAGCGTGACGGTTTGGGAGCCACCAAAGAGACATTGAGTGGATGAGTATGGTGCCACCGACTTGTTGGGTGTCAGCGGTTTCTATTGCAGATCCCGGATTGAGACGTGGACAAAGGTGGAGGGATTTTTGCAGGCATATTGTGAGCTCCATGTTGGGGGACTTGGGTGGGTATGATGCCCCATATCCTAAGCAGAGAGTGGTTCCATTTATATGGAATGTTGTTGCATAGATCCAGAGTATACTTGGATAGGTCAGCATAGATTTGTATATTAGTGCAGATATCAATCAGGGAGTTTCCCTAAGGTGCGTGACTTCTGCAGTATTTGCTCTTTGGTAAAGAAAAATGCACCCGCATGAGCATGTCTCTGGGAGTTTCATTGGGTAGGAATGAGGGTTTGGGTATACGGTGTATACGATCGATCGTTCTAGCGGGGTTAATTCTGAAGAGCTCTGTAGTGTATTTCGTGAGGTCTTGGGCAGGCACGGTTTCTGGTACCCCCTTTAGTTTCACGTTGTTGAGTCTCGAACGATCTTCGAGGTGTGCGATTTTTACACGCATCCAGTGCCTTTCTTCCTCACTTTCCTCATTAGCAACTATTATGTCATTGACTGTTGTAGTAATATCATTTACTGCATGTTCCACCTGGTTAACCCTTTCTCCCATCATGGACAGTTCTCTTGAGAATTTATAGGTGATATTGTTAAAGTCTGCCTGCAGAGAGCAGTGTAGTGTGAGAAGCATCTCTTTAAGATGGGTGTCCAATACAGGCTGATTAGCTGTGGGGAAACTGGCAATGGGGGATTGAAGCTCTGCTTGTTCTTTATCATGGGGTATTATATGACTTACCCCTATGTCTGTGGCTGTTGGGTCCAGTCTCATTCGAGCTTTAGCTGGGCTTGAGCAGGGAGGGCTGTGGAGGGAGATGTACTTCTGGGAGGGGATCTCCCAGTACTCCCATCGGCATCAGGAAGATCTGAGTAATGGTTGCTGTATGGTGTGGAGGAGGGGGCCGTTCTGCCGACGCCATCTTGGCCTCCTCCACCTTCAGGCCAGTGAAAGTAAGCTGTTAATTTCTTCAGCTTACAGTCTCCCTGCCATTTCCGCAACATCTCCGGGAGGTAGGAGCGGTCTTTGTGAGAGGTTGGAGCGGTCTGTCAGTGCTCTGATGTTCCGTTCGTTGCTGGCATCCCCGTTAGGGCTCCGGAGCCCCTCTCTCAGGCAGCCATCCACTGTGAGTGCTAGCCACACCCCTGATTGTTTTCTTTTTTAATAGAGGACTTGTCCCTAGCTGGCTCTATCGCATCTGTATAGGCCTTGTCCCCATCAACAAAGCATCCTCCCCATGTTAAGGGCATGTGGCCTGGCACGGTTCAGGGGGAGGACGCTGTCTCATCCCCCCTCTTTTCCTGCGGCCTGCCAGGTTTCATGCTCGGATAAGGGCCTGGTATGGATTTTTGGGGGGGACCCCTACGCTATTTTTTTCCATTTTTGCATGGGGTTCCCCTTAGGTCTGGTATGGATTTTCAGGGGGGCCCTTTTTTTTCAATGAATTTTATCTGTATTGCCGGGACCCAATACATTACACCCACGATCCGTTTTAAATGACTCTTTTTCCTTTAGAAATTTTGCTGCAGGGACTGTTCTAAACATGGGAAAATGTGCCACTTTACAGGCATACTATAGACACCCCCCAGGTACAAAATTTAAAGGAATATTTTCGCTTTTATTGTTTCACTTTAAGCATTATTAATATCACTGCTCCCGAAAAAAATGCAGTTTTTTAAAACTTTGTTTTGCATTGATACATGTCCCCTGGGGCAGGACCCAGGTCCCCAAACACTTTTTATGACAATACCATGCATATAAGCCTTTAAAATTAGCACTTTTGATTTTTCATGTTCATTTCCCATAGACTTTAACGGTGTTCGCATGTTCGAAAACATTTCTTGCCTGTTCGCAAGTTCTGGTGCGAACTTAATCTAGGGGTGTTCGGCTCATCCTTAGTAACTATGCAAGTTTTGCTTCCTACTCAGTAGTGTTGCCCAATGACTGTGCCTCAGTGCTCCACTCTAGCCAGTTCCAAACTGACTGAAAACACAGTACTCTCTGCACACCTTAGTCATCGTATCTCAAAAGTCAAGCAGATGAATATGTGAAAGTCACATGACTCAGGATGCATACTCGATACTCTATATTTTCCCAGTAAGATTGTTGCGAGGTGTAGCTCTACTGTTTCTATTCCTTACCATGTGTGGTCACCACGTGAGGTCTACTGGGACAATTCTGACACATTTGCCTCTGACACATTATTTTCTCACAATGGCCCTTTTCTCGACTGATGAATTCAACACTTAGCTAAATGGTGAGAAACACAATCTCTCTGTTTTGATTTTTGATCTATATGTTTTTATTACAAATTATGTGAACAGACTGCAGTTCCTCTTTAACCACTTAAGGACCGCCGCATGACGATATATACGTCAGCAGAATGGCATGGCTGGGCACATGGATGTATATATACGTCCCCTTTAAGAGCCCAGCCGTGGGTCGCGAGCGCGCCGGGCCGAAGCTCCGTGATCGCATCCGCGGGACACGCGGACCCGATCGCCGTGGGAGTCCTGCGATTGGGTCACAGGAGCTGAAGAACGGGGAGAGGTGAGTGTAAACAAACATTCCCCATTCTTCTCTGATATAGGGAACGACGATCACTAACGTCACACGTCCAGCCACGCCACCCTACAGTTAGAAACACACATGAGTTTACACTTAACCCCTACAGTGCCCCCTAGTGGTTAACCCCTTCACTGCCATTGTAATTTTCACAGTAATCAGTGCATTTTTATAGCACTTTTCGCTGTGAAAATGACAATGGTCCCAAAAATGTGTCAAAAGTGTCCGATGTGTCCGCCATAATGTCGCAGTCACGAAAGAAAAACACTGATCGCCGCCATTAGTAGTAAAAAATAATTATTAATAAAAATGCCATAAAACTATGCCCTATTTTGTAAATGCTATAAATTTTGCGCAAACCAATCGATATGCGCTCTATTTGTGGGGAAAAAAGGATGCCAATTTTGTTTGGGAGCCACGTCACATGAGTGTGAAATGTGTTTGCTGAACTATTGTGTATTGTATGGTCATGCTGCATTTTTTTTTGGACATAACATAAAGAAGTTGGCCCAGATTCAGAGAGCCATTACGCCTGTCTAACTGGTGTTAGACTGGAGTAATTTCAAATTACGCGCGTTTTCTAGCTAGTCGAAAACCTCAAACCATGAATAGACGGCTGCGGGCTTCAATTCGACTGGATTACGTGTTCGTACGCCTTCGGATCTACGCTGCAATAAAATTGCGGCCACTGGGTGGACTTCCCGTCGTTTTCCGCGTCGGGGTATGCAAATGAGCTTTTGCCGGCGATCCCCAAAATTACGATCTTCAATCGCAATCTCTTACGGCACCTTTAGTCATCTTTTATTTGCGTAACACTATACCAGCTTTTTGCTGCTCTAATATTAGACAGCCCATGTTAAGTATGGCCGTCGTTCCCGCGTCGAATTTCTACGTTTTCTGACGTCTTTTATTATTTTTAACGTAAAACGTCCGGGAATAGGAATGTTCGTAAACGACGCTACTCAAACAACGAATGACGTAACGACGTGATTTCGCGCAATGCACGGCGGGAAATTTCTGAACGGAGCATGCGCTGTTCGATCGCCGCGGGGACGCGCTTAATTTAAATGCTTCACGCCCCCTAATCGCGTATTTCGATTACGCGGCGAGAAATAGACTACGCCGCCGTAGCGTACGGGCAAAAATCTACCAGGATTCGGTGTAGAGCCTGGTAAAATACGGCAGCGTAGAGTATTTCGATTACGCTGCGCAATATTAAGTGTATGTGAATCTGGCCCGTTGTTTTTATCCCTGGAAGTGCCGCCACTCTTTTTCTCTTTACTAGAAACACTTACAGCCCTCGTATATCCTTGTTTCCCTCTGAAACACCTGAGGTCCTTCCTCTACTTTTCAGTGGATGAGGATTGGTATATAAATGGATTTTGAACTGGCTAAAATCATGAAAGGACTTAGTATTCTGTACAGTTCTTTTGAGTATTATATTATTTTGTATATTCTCTGTTGGACATGTCATCTGTTTCTGGGGTTCAATAAACACTACACTCTGGAAAAGAACATAAGGTGGTTTTCTTTGGATATGTGGGCTGAATATTATTTTAAGATACTCCTCCAGTTACTTTATTGATTTACAAGACCAGCAAGATCTATAAAATACATCTGAGAGAAAGAGAAAAATAAAAAAGCAAAAAGGAATGCATAGCACAGAAAATGTACGAAACCATATAACTTCTACAAGTCAGTCTTAATGTGTTAATAAACCCACAACAGTAAAATCAGTCTGTATATGCAGTAAAGCATGTTTGTTATACTGTGGGACCTAAGGGGTTAATCCTCTGCATTGTGTAAAAAGGCTGTTTGATCCCGTTCTTCTCTGATCTCCCCCTCCTTTTCTGCTGATAGTACAGAGTCTTGGGGACAAGCTGCACAAGCTCAGTTTGGTGTGTATTGCTAGAGAGATTTTGTTTTTCTTGGTAAAGTGCATGTCATCAGCACAGGGCCAATTAGCACTCTCGAGACAGGGGTCCTGCAGCCTCATAGGACAGTCAGGGAAGAATGAAAATTCCTCCCACAATCTTTAACCAGACACTGATAGAAGTCACAAGACTTCTATATACTGCTGATGAGAAAAGGTATTTAGCAGTTTATATTTACTAAAACTATTGCAGTATATGTAAACGATCACCTTGTAAAACAACCCATTGAGTTTAAAATAAAAATGAAAGGCAAAACATTTGTGTATATACTGTGTGTGTGTGCATATATATATATATATATATATATATATATATATATATATATATATAAATAAACATTATAAATACCCCCCCCCCCCCTTTTCTTTATAATTGACCACTACATACATAATCTCTTCAATTGAAAAATGAGCTCAGGGAGGAGAAACAGAAGCACACTGATCTTCCCAGTGAATGGCTGTGCAGGGTGGGCACGTCAGGACAAGTCTGATCATTGGAGAAGAGCATACTGCGTTCAAAGCATAGCTAGAGAACTGACAACGATGTGTTCTCCTGCTTAGTGTGGTCAGTTTTTAATAGAAAAGCAGAGGGACTGGCAGGAACAGGGATTTCAGACAAATGAAGCAATACAAAGAGAACAGGATACTTCCTCATACAAGTACAAGGTGCAGCAGCCACATACTGTATCAGGAATATGAATAGTGTTGGGGTAACAAACTACTCTTCAAAGCAGAACAAGTTGTCATCTTTCTAAGAAATGTTAAGGCACAGTTGAGCCAGGTTTATCCGTACACAGTTATCAAAAATCACCATAACTGTCAAAGATCCAGGAGGATAAGAATAGAGGCGGAGCCATTCAGTTTTTCATGTCAGACATTTGGGCGCACATTGCTCATGGTAAAAATCAGCATCACATCTTTTTTTTTTGGGAGCCTTTATCAGTGTAGTTCATGGAGTTTCCTTACCTTGAGATTTTGGTGGTTTGGTGATCTTTCCACATGGCTTGGACAAGGTGACCGTTTTCTGGCACTCCGCGTTGTGGAGGGCTCTCTTGAGACTTCCGTTCCGTGTCTTTATCCCAGTCTCTGGGTCACACTCTCCCCACTCCTGGAACTGGTACTTACACTCCGCTACAGGATGAAAAAAGAAAAAAAAAACGTAAGTATGCTTTGCTTTTATTGTAGGTACAATTTAGTAGCTTTGGCCCAATTTACACCTTTGTCGTAATTTCTGATGACTTTGTACACAGATTTTAACCACTTCCTGCCCAGACCAATTTTTAGTTTTCAGCGCTGTCGCACTTTGAATGACACTTGCGCAGTCGTGCGACGTGGTTCCAAAACAAAATTTGCACCCTCTTCTTCCCACAAATAGAGCTTTCTTTTGGTGGTATTTAATCACCTCTGCAGTTTATATTTTTTGCGCTATAAGCAAAAGAAGAGCGACAAATTTGAAAAAAACACAATGACCCGGATTCACATACATCGGCGCATCTTTATGCCGCCGTAGCGTATCTTCTTTACGCTACGCCGGTGCAACGCAGAGAGGGAAGCATGGAATTCACAAAGGAAATGCTCCCAACGTTACGCCGATGTAGCGTATATTCGTTGGCAGCGTAAGTGAAAGTGGGCTGGAAGTGGGCGTGATACATTTTAATGAAGCGTGACCCCATGCAAATGATGGCCACAGCTTCAAAAAACGAACTGTGCATGCGTCTGCTCTTGGACGCATCCCAGTGCGCATGCTCACAGTTACGTCGAAAATAGCTGCCTAAGATACGCCTACGACGTGAACATAACCTACGCACAGCCCTATTCACGTAGTACTACGTAAACGGCGTACGTGACGTAAAATTTGACGGCGTCGTTCCCTGGCCCATACCTTTGCATTACCTGCGCCTGCTATATGAGGGGTAACTTTACGCTGGACGTAAGCCTTATGTAAACCGCGTATATTAATGCGCCGGGCGCATCTACGTTCGTGAATCTGCGTATCTTACTCATTTGCATATTTAAAATGGGAATGCCGAATGCGTCCAGCGTAACTATGCGCCCACGATACGCCAACGTAGGAAAGTTACGTCGGTCGGAAGAAGCCTATTTTCAGGCGTATCTAGTTTTGTGGGTACGGCGCAAAGATACGACGGCGCATCCGCGGACTTACGCGCCGTATCAGTAGATACGTCGGCGTAAGTTCTTTCTGAATCTGGGCCATTATCTTTTACTTTTGATACAATAAATATCATAATTTTTATTTTATTTTTTACTTTTTTTTTTCTCAGTTTAGACTGATACGTATTCTTCGAAATATTTTTGGTAAAAAAATATCGCAATAAGCGTATTTGATCTGTTTGCGCAAAAGTTCTAGCATCTACAAAATAGGGAATAGAATTATGGCATTTTTATTTATTTTTTATTTTTTTACTAGTAATGGCGGCGATCTGCGATTTCTATTGTGACCGTGACATTGCGGCGGACATATCGGACACTTTTGACACATTCTTGGGACCATTCACATTTATACAGCAATTAGTGCTATAAAACTGCACTGATTATTGTGTAAATGTGACTGGCAGGGAAGGGGTTAACACTAGGGGGCGAGTAGGGGGTTAATATGTTCCTTAAGTGTGTTCTAACTGTACGGGAGGGGGACTCACAAAGGGAGGAGACCGATGTGTGTTCCTCTGTACTGGGAATACACATCGGTCTACTCACTGCTGACAGGCAATCGCGGGTGCCTGGCGGACATCACGGCCGCCGGACATGCGCACCGGGTCCCGAGCAATGCGGCGGGGGCACGCGTGCCCGCCCCCTAGCCACCCGGGAATGCAAGGACTTCATATGACATCCACTCTGAGGGATGGAGGGTTCCCGCCAACGTCATTTTACAATGACTTGGTAGGGAAAGTGTTAAAGTGGAAATTTCAGTAAATATACAAGTCTGCATTGATACATTTCTGATAGTATAAAGCCACAACATCATTTTTTAAGAAAAGTTCTGATTTTTTTTTATTATTGAAAAAAGGCAGTCTTAGCTGTCATGATGACATCAGTCTACTGAAGGCAGAGAGAAACAATTCCTCAGTCTCCTGACTGCAACATGGAAACTTTGTAGCAATCACAAGGTTAGAGGCTGCAACAGTGGCTAAACTGTGGAGTAGTTGAGCAAAGACCTAAGTAGTGGTTTTATTTTTTTATCTTTTAAAGCAGAGCTCCGCCCAAAGGGGAAGTACCGTTTTAAAGCCTCCTCCCCTGCTCCTGGTGAGGAAATGGCACTTTGGGGGAGTGGCTATCTGTTTTTTCCATTGCCTAGGAGATTGTAAGTGGAAATTCTCTTCCCCACTCCCTCCCCAAAGTCTTTTGGGACCATTCACAAGGCACAGCGCCACTCGTGCATGGCAACTGGCTCTAAATTTGCAAGCTGTCACAGCTGGCTGCCCACAGTTAGCATGCCGATGTCGGGTACAGGAGGAGAGAACAGTTGGGGTTAGACCCATCGCTGGATCCTGGGACAGGTGAGTGGCAGTTTTTGTAGCTGCTGACGTTTTACACAGAAGACTTGAGTACCTCTTCAAGGAAGCCTGTGGGTGAGAAGTCTCCATGTGAGAGGACTCTAGTCTCCCTTATCTAGGGGAGCATGGAACCACTGACCAGGGCCATTGGAAATCACTGGGGGCCCCCATACAGCCTACCTGACAATCCCCCCTACCCGAAAAAGTTAAAACAATATTTTCACTAAAAATACACAAAAATAATTATTAGTGGACACAAAAATAACCTACAACATTTTGGCTAAATCTAAAATATAAAACTGCATTGTGTTAATAAATAAAGATCTGTAAATGAGGTCTTGTGGACCGTTAAATTACATATTTTCAATCCCCTTCCCCCACTCTCCATCTCCTGTGTACCCTCAGCAGCTGGCTGGAGAGGGAAGTCGGCAGTGGGGGCCCGGGCCCACAGGGGAATCAGATGTGGCACCATACGGTGTGGGATTGATGCGATGGGACGAGTGGACAATTACAGAATGATGCACTGTGTCTGTGTCTCTTAATCCAGCAGCTAAAAGCCATTCACAGGCAGAGAGGGAGACACCGGCTTTCAGCTGCTGGAGGAAGAGACACATACAAAGTGCATAGGTCTCTTATTGTCCTCCTGTCCCGCCCATCGGCAGCCCTGACCCAACCATGGACCTCATTGGCAGCAATAGAGTTTGCTCCCACAACAAGGGAAGATGGACTATCTAGTCCTCTGTGTGGAGTAAGATGGCTTAAGAAAAAATGATCCTGTTGCCACTCCTATTGATGTCACGCTGTTGTCTGAATGATAAACTGAAAGTGCCAGCTGTCTGTACTGTTGACCTAGGCATAGACGCACATACGTCACTTCCGGGTCAGCGTCTGGTGGAGCGCAGCTGAAACGCACGCTGAACACCACCGCACACACGCGTACACCCGTTGAGCCTACAGAGTATTACACTCAAATCGGCCTTTTTTGACTTTGATTTTGCTTTGATGTTGTTTTTATCTTTTGCCTTTTGTTTTTGCTTTTATTTGAAGATTTTTGTAGCTCATGTTTACCTTGGCCTGTAGCTGCCCCCTGTTAGTGAGTGGCATTTTTTGCATACAGGTCTTAATAAATAGTGATCTATTTTAAACATACTACACCATCGGAGCCTCTATTATTTTTTCCCTCTGAGGAACGGAGGAACTCTCATCATTTACCCACAAGGAGAAAATTGTCCGGATCAACTATTGGAGAGTCGCAGCCCTGGGGAGGAGTGAACATCAGCTGTGATCTGAGAATTCTGTGATACATGCCTGCTACCCCTGGTGGGGTTGGCCGTCTGGTGAGTGGGGAACCCTGAGGGGAGCACCGGGACCACCTCGTTGGCTGTCTGGCACCTAGAAGCACCCCCTCCACAGCAAGACAACCCCCCCCCTCCATTTAATAGTTGGACTATAATACAATAGAATATGATCTGCAAATGAGAGACTCATGTGCAGCTCTTTGCCAGTTTCATTTCTTAGCATCATATTTATACTATCACCGGACTATTAATACTACTATTATTATTTCGCATAAGCTGAGATACTGTACTGATGCTGATATATTGTGTTACTAATTAGTGTATGGTGATTACTATACATCTTTGTGGTTTGTTACTCACTTTTGGGCGTATTTTAGAGCCCCATACACTCACTATATACACCCAGTGTGGTTACAGGCAATAGAGGGTAGCTCCCAGCCCCTCTCCTGTTTCACTACCAGCTCTACCGTGCACAGCACACACCGGCTTACTGGCACTACTCTGTCCAGGTACACCCAGCCACCTATTGGGCTCACGCCCCATACTGTACTTGACCTACACTCCTAGATTGGTCTATTGTTTGAGTACATATGGTTTCTAATGCGGTTTTCTAGGTAGCGCCATCACCCCATTTTTTCCATTATGTACTGTTGACCTGTCCATGACAATGGAAAGCATTGTATGGTGCCATGTGGCCTTGAAGCGTGCCGTTTCCATCTGCTGCTGTCAGGAGGTCTAGTGGAGATCTTAAGAAATGATTTACATATCGTATCTGTTCACCTCCAAATTGCTTCTTCCAGTTGCACGGGATTTTACACTTCTGGGTTTTCGTGTTTTGTTTACATTCTTTTCCTGACCGCGTGCCCTCCCTCATCCCGATGCCACAGTCACTGCTGGTGGGGACACAGACACTCCACTGCCATTCACCGCAGTCCGACTTCTTGCCCTTCTTTTCTGTAAAATGGAAAATGTTTTAATTCCAATGAATAAAATAGGTTTAATTAATCAATTAAATAAAAAAAATATAAAATTCTCTAATGCACTCTGGTAGGAGGACAGCTAAAATTGGGATGTTATGGAAAATTATTTGACTTTCCTTTGAATATAATTATTTCAAGGATTAAAACTGAACTCCAGGCAGGTACTAAGAATCAACAATTAAAGCAGTTATGTGTTTATTTACAATATCTCACAAAAGTGAGTACACCCCTCATATTTTTGTAAATATTTTATTATATCTTTTCATGTGACAATACTAAGAGCCAGTTCACACTGGGGCAACACGACTTCCAGCACGACTTTGGGAGGCGACTTGGACAAGACTTGAGTATGAATCATCAGGCAACTTACAAGGCAACTTCAAGTCGCCTCCAGGACAGGAGGCTTTCCAGTGGCCAATCAAACAAAAATCAGCTCTGTGGGAGGGAGGGGGAGGGAGGGGTTTGCCTGAGAAATGTATGTTATCTTCCTGTATTGTTGCTTCAGTTAAGACAGTGATCAGACTTCTGAGGTAACTTCCCCTGAAATCAATGGGTACAAGTTGCCTACAAGTCGGATTGAAGTAGTACAAGAACCTTTTCTGAAGTCGGAGCGACTTCAGTAGTGTACATTATGACAGCTCCATTCACTTGATTTTTTCAACCACACGACTTGGGACGACTTGGGGCAACTTCAAGTCGGAACCCAGGTCGAACCTGTGTGAACCGGCTCTGAAGAAATTACACTTTGCTACAATGTAAAGTAGTGAGGACATCACGGAGCTGATGGTTGTTAGAGACCTTGCGCTCCTCCACCTTCTGTTTGAGGATGCCCCACATATGCTCAATAGGGTTTAGGTCTGGAGACATGCTTGGTCAGTCCATCACATTTACCCTTAGCTTCTTTAGCAAGGCAGCGGTCATCTTGGAGGTGTGTTTGGGGTTGTTATCATGTGGGAACACTGCCCTGCAGCCCAGTCTCCGAGGGTAAGGAATCATGCTCTGCTTTAGTATGTCACGGTACATGTTGGAATTTATGGTTTCCTCAATTAACTGTAGCTCCCCAGTGCCGGAATCACTCATGCAGCTCCAGACCAGGACACTCCCACCACCATGCTTGACTATAGGCAAGACACACTTGTCTTTGTACTCCTCATTTGGTTGCCGCCACACACGCTTGACACCATCTGAACCAAATAATTTATCATGGTCTCATCAGACCACAGGACATGGTTTCAGTAATCAATGTCCTTAGTCTTGTGCTTGTCTTCAGCAAACTGCAGACTTTCTTGTGCATCATCTTTAGAAGATGACAGTCATGCAGACCAATTTTTTGCAGTGTGCAGCATATGGTCTGAGCACTGACAGGCTGTTCCCCCCCACCCCTTCAACCTCTGCAGCAATGCTGGCAGCACTTATACATCTGTTTCCCAAAGACAACCTCTAGATATAATGCTGAGCACGTGCACTCAACATCTTTGGTCGACCATGGCGAGGCCTGTTCTGAGGGGAACCTGTCCTGTTAAACTGCTGTACGGTCTTGGCCACTGTGCTGCAGCTCAGTTTCAGGGTTTTGGCAATCTTCTTATAGTCTAGGCCAGGGGTGTCAAACTCAATTTCATTGTGGGCCGCATTAGCATTATAATTGCCCTCAAAAGGGCCAGTTGTAAAATTAGATGTCCAGCGCATCCCCTTCCCTTACATTAGATGTCAAGAGCCACACCACCGTCAGAAGTTGAGTCCCCTACTCTCCCTTATATCACAGTGAACCCCCCTTTCATTATGCTGCTGCTGGGAAGAAGCTGGATGCATTGATTGAAAGCAGAAAGTAAGGGTCTGGAGTAGGATCAGAGGAGGGCTGGAGCTCGCCTGCAGCTGCAGGAGAGGTCAGAGGGCCACATGAAATGGCCTGCAGGCATTGTGTTTGACACCTGTGGTCTAGGCCATCTTTATGTAGAACAGCAATTATTTATTTCAGATCCCCAGAGAGTTCTTTGCCATGAGGTGCCATGTTGCACTTCCGGTGATCAGTATGAAAGAGTGAGAGGGATAACACCAAATTTAACACACCTGCTCCCCATTCCCACCTGAGACCTTGTAACACTAATGAGTCAAATGACACCGGAAAGGGAAAGGAGCTAATTGGGCCCAATTTGGACATTTTCACGTAGGGGTGTACTCACTTTTCTTGCCAGCGGTTTAGACATTAATGGCTGCGTGTTGAGTTATTTTGAGGGGACAGAAAAGTTACACTGTTATACAAGCTGTACACTCACTACTTTACATTGTAGTGTAATTTCTTCAGTGTTGTCACATGAAAAGATAGAATAAAATATTTACAAAAATGGGAGGTGTGTACTTACTTTTGTGAGATACTGTAGGTCATTTAATGCAGCTATTGTAGGTAGAATAATTTTAAATTTGTATCAGCCTATTATCCCATAACATCATGTAGCGATACCCCCTTAAGGGCCGCTGGTTGATTTGGGGTCGGCGTATTAAGTTACCCTTGTATGTGGTCTAGGGGTGATTTCAGTGAGCAGAGCAATAAAAGAATGTCTAAACCTGCCGCTGAAGTTTTCTGAATGCTTTATTTCCTGATCCAACACGACCAACATCAACATGAGGTAGAGAGAAAAGGTTGATGAAAGGAGATAACGTTGTGGTATCAAGCTTGGATGAAAAGAAAGCAGTCCTGCCTTCTGTAATAGAACAGTTCATCGCCACTCTAGCTAGAGTGGGTGAAGTGCCTCCGGACAGACTTCTGCCACAAGCCTAACAGCCGTAATGTCACTTAGAAAAGCTGGGAGGAACAAGTCTCTCTCACTGACTTGGCTCTAGTAGAATTTAGTGTTTTAAGATGAAGACCTCTGCCACAGGCCCAATGTTGGACTGTAGAGTGAATCCTCCCAGAAAGTTCTCTTTTTAATAGGGGTTACCAGTTGACAGTCTATGGTTATCTGTCAGTTCCTGGTGACCAGTTCCCTGATGGTTCGTTCAAGCCCTTTTGGATCACCTGCCTCCTGGTTCTCCTCAAGCCGATCCCCCACCGAACAGCATACAGCTTAGGATCTCTTCAATAGGAATGGGCCCCCAGCAAGTCGCTAGGGTCCCTTTCAGCATCAGCAGGGAACTCTGCATAATATGCGACCCCGGCCTGGTAGGCCATGTCGGCGGGGTCCGTTGGGTGCGCACACCCTGAAGGTGGGTGCCGCACCTGGAACCCGCGAAGGAACCCCAAGAAAATGGCGTCTGCTACAGATATACCCCTCCCCAGCATGCTCCGCGAGGGAAAACTCTTCCAATTGGCTGCTGGGGAAAAGTGGCTCTTCCTGAATGTGGCGCCACCTGCCACCCAGAGATGGAATTACATCTCTGGAGCACAGAATTACCCACAGGATAATTCAGGGCTGACAGCAGCCCAATTTAGCAAAATTAGGAGTGGGAGCAACATAACTCTCCCACTAACTTTAGCGTAGCGCCTTTTCTGAAAGAAAGGGGGCGCTACAACCACTTAGACTGGATGAGGGTGGGACAGAACAAAGGACTGGTTAGGCTCTAATAAACACACAAGGAACATGTTTACATTATGAGAAGGCAGACTGATGAGTCAAGAATCATGTTTGGGTTTGCCACTACTATGGGTTTTGAACCAAGTTCCCAGGTTTAGCAAAGTTTGCAAATTGCAAATTTTTGCCCGAAAACTTTGCAGGTTCACCACCAGAAAAAAGAAACAACTTATGAGCAGGGCCGGATTTGCTCTCCCTGCCGCCCCAAGGCCAGGTTCCACAATGCACCCCCTCCCCACCAACCGAACCCCCCCCCAAATCAACGGAGAATGGCAACCGAAGGGGACAGGGGCGGCACGGTTAGTTCAAATTTCTTTTTTTCTTTTTTAGCACTTTTTATTAATTTTTAGCTTGTCGTTTACTTGTTTTTATTTTTGTGTAATATTCTTATTATTTTGAATATTATTTTTCTTATTCTTTACTTTTTAGTTACTTTTTTAATTTAATTATTATTATTTTTTATCAATTTTTTTCACTTAACTTTATTGCTCTTACACAGGAGAAATCAATTCCTTGTGCGATAGCAATTGGAGGTGACAGGTTCTCTTTATTGACCCTGTCACCTCCAAAACAGAAGTCCTAGCACTGTGCTAGAACTCCTGTCACAGCTGAGATGGGAAGAGCACAGCTCACCCCTCTCACTGTGTACTTTGGCGGCAGGGACAGGAGACAGACTCGGTGGCTGGGGGGAGGACGGAGGAGTCCCGAAGGCAGAGCAAGCCGAGAAAGGTATGTGGGGGTAGGGGAGAACGGACAGCAGCACACATTTGACAAGTGATTTTGACGACATCGCCGTAATCACTTAACGAGTGGGGGGTTATCGGAATCTGGAAGCCCTTTTAATAAGGGGCCCCTAAATTCCAACCCCCATGTGAATGAGTACCCCTACCCATTCACCAAAAAAGTTTCAAAAATAAATAAAAAAACAGAGACAGTTTTTGACAATTCTTTAATAAAAAAAAAAACAACATCCCCGATGTAGATCAACTGTCTATTCCGCCGTTTGACAGTTCTTATATAGGTAAGGGACAGAGCCACCTGGTGACGTCACCTGTGGTACTGCCTTCATGTGGCGTCACCAACTGGTGAATGCTGGGTCAGTGACGTCACAAGGGGACGGTGCCACTAGGTGACGCCGCCAGGTGGCCCCACCCTTACCTATATCAGAACTGTTGCCTTAGATGACAGCAGAGCATTTTTTTTTTCGGGTCTGGCGGTGGCGGCAGCATTGCGATTGACAATGAATTTACATTGTCGGACACTGCTTTTTTATTTTTATTAAAGGAATTATCAAAAACTGCCTCCTATTTTTATTTATTTTTAAAAAAAATTGATGAACAGGTAGGGGTACCTTATACTCATTCGCATGGGGGGTGGGATCTGGGGGCCCCCTTCCAGATTCCAATAAGCCCCCCACCTGCAGACCCCCACAACTACACCCCCAGGGTTGTTGGGAAGAGGCCCTTGTCCCCATCAACATGCAGGGCCCCCGGCCCAAAGAACCCCCCCTCCTCATGTGCAGGGCATGTGGCCTGGTATAGTTCATGGGGGCGGGGGGCGTTTGCTGGGCTGCATGCTCAGATAAGTATGAATTTTCTTCAACATTTTTCTATTGCCAGCAATTTTCTATGTATTTTTTTTCTTTAGAAATATCAGTTTTGCTGCAGTAGGTTCCATACATGGTACAGAGGTGTCAATTTACAGGCAGACTAAGAGGACCCCCAAGCACTACATTTAAAGAAATTTAAATTTTTTATTGTTTCACTTTAAGCATCATTAAAATCACTGCTCCTGAAAAATCTTTTAAAAAGAAAAAAATAAATTGCATTGGTACATTTCCCCAGGGCAGTACCCAGAACACCATGCACTTTTTTGGCCAATTTTTCTGTAAAGGAAGAAACTACAAGTACCACTGCGGCAGATAGACTTGTAGTTTCAGTGGGCTGCGGGGGCGCTAACGAGGGCTCTCGTTGTCTATTGACATATCCTCTGGCTTTCAAAGAGAACTTGTCTGCAGGAGCGCACATTGCACCCATGATCTACTGGTCGCAGGTGTACTACTTTCCAGCGGGTAAAAATAATAAATGCACATTTTTTTCTGCAAGAATATGTGCATTCATTATTTTTTTCTGTAAAGGTAAACTTATCCTTTAAGGAAAGCAGAAAAGTTTACCATTCCAGGTGCAAATAAAATTATGACTTATAAGAGCAATACAAAACCATGCAAAAAAAGTATTCAATAGTTAAAATGTCAGTAAAGCCAAAAGTGATATTTTAAGTTATATATGCAGCCTTGTGGGCCCTTTTTGTATGTTACATACTCAGTGAGAGTGTACTGTCATAATGACCAGCACCAACGCTTGTTTGTTCCAGCTCCTCCTGTTACATTCACCATAATATAAAATATATAATCTAACAGAAGTGGATATGATGGAAAATCAAAGTAGGAATCGGGGGGAACTAGGGTGACCACGTGTCCCGGATTGCCTGGGACAGTCCCGCATTTTGCAGGTCTGTCCCTTCATTCCAGGACAATACAGTGTCCCGTAATGAAACTGACACAGCCACCCCCCAAGCCTAACTAATGTCCCCAAAAATGGCTGCCACATCACCGATTTACTCACTGACAGTACTTGTCCTGGCCAGGAATGCCTAAAGGAGCACAGTCCCCGCCCCCTGCTTGTGCTTGGAGAAATCATAAATCCCCCCTTTGTGTCCAATCACAGTGCTGTGATTTGTTTTGGGAAGGGGGTGTCCCTGAATGGTAGTTTGGAAATGTGGTCACCCTAGGGGGAACATCTTATTATTATTATTATTATTATTATTAAAAAGTGTTTAATATCGCGCCCTTCTTACCCATAGGGCCTCGAAGCGCTAAACGCAAAAGTACACATCACCCATAGCAGAGAACAAAAATCGGCACCGCAGCAATTAAAAGGGGTACTAAGAAGGGAGAAACCTAATATAACATGAGAAGGACTCAAAAACCCTCCTCTACTGGTTAAGCCATAGGCTTGGGTAAACAGGTGGGTTTTAAGTTTCCGACGGAAAGCCAGAAGATTGCTAACCTGTCTAATCGGCAGGGGGATGCTGTTCCAAAATTTCGCCCCCTGGATGGAAAAAAAGCGACCTCCTCGACGAGCCTTCCTAAAGCGAGGCACCGTAAAATCCAGGGAGGTACTGGAACGGAGGGGGCGGGAGGGAACGTATTTGATGAATCTTGCACGGAGGTAGCTTGGACCCGAACCATAGAATACCCTGTGCATAATACAACCACAGAATTGTTTCCCGCCTTGACTACCCTTTCCGAGAAATAGTGTCTTGAACAATATCCGTTTTGAAATAGGAAGCCAATGCAGGGCTACAAGAGAGGGGGTGATATGCTCTCTACGGGAAGCACCCGTGAGTAGCCGCGCAGCTGCATTTTGGACAAGCTGGAGTCTATGCAGGTTGTTATTAGGGAGTCCTAGATACAGGGCATTACAATAGTCCAGGCGACTAGCGATCGTAGCAGAGACAACCGTTTTTTTGCTGGGGTGGTCAATGAATCGAAATAATACCCTCAGAAGTTTAAGATGGAAGTGGCAGGTGCTTACCACCTTGCTTATCTGAGGGATCAGAGTCAACCGGGAGTCCAGGATGACTCCCAAGTCTCTGACCTGGGTGGCTCTCTCGGGAACGCTGCCAAACTCCGAGGGCCATTGGGGCAGTGTAGGGGCCAGACTCAAGTCACTGAAGGTAATACAATCGGTCTTACTATTGTTTAACTTCAGAGAGTTGGCACACATCCACTGATCGATCACCCGAAGGCAAGCGGCCAGGGTTTCGGGAGCAACTTCACCATGTTTGAATTTAAAGTAAAGCTGGATGTCATCGGCATAGACATGGAACTGGAGATTGTGATGCCTGATGAGGTCAGCCAGTGGCCTCACATAGATGTTGAACAGGACTGGAGATAAAGCCGAGCCCTGTGGAACTCCACAGGAGAGGGGGAGGTCAGCTGATTGAAAAACCCCCAGCTGTACTCGCTGCGTCCTCTCCTGGAGAAAGGAGGCCATCCATACCAAGGCTTGACCTTCTAATCTGGCAATCGTTACCAATCGATCCAGAAGCACCTGATGGTCAATGGTGTCGAATGCAGAAGACAGGTCCAGTAACACTAGAACCACCGAGTGATCCTGGTCTAAAGCCGCCAGAAGATCGTCCTGGACGTTGACAAGAGCTGACTCTGTGCCTCGCCCAAGCCGGAATCCCGACCGGTAGTCATCCAGAATGTTGTTGGACTCTAGGTGACTCTGAAGTTGACCTACCACAGCTTTTTCGGCTATCTTCGCCACGAACGGAAGGCCAGAAATTGGTCTCAGGTTGCTCATCTCAGTCGGGGCGAGCGATGTTTTCTTAAGCAGGGGAGTCACCACCGCCTGCTTAAGAGAACTCGACACCCGACCGGAGGAAAAGGAGCTATTAATGATGTCCTGTATAAACGGGGCCAGGGCCTCCGCGCAGGACCTCATCAACTTAGGAGGACAGGGATCCAAAGTGGAGGAGGAGGCTTTTAAGGCCCGAATAATCTCTCTAACCGAGACTTCCGTGAGTGGGGTAAATTCCCGTAAGGGAATGATAGTGTGATCCCCACTCAGTTCTAGGGCTGGATGGCTTACGCTAGGGGCAACTAAAGGAGGTATAGAGGCTCGTAACTTTAATATTTTGTTGTGAAAGTACTCTGCCATTTGTTGGCAGAGCTCCTGAGTATGAGCCAGCGGGGTAGTTTTACTAATGGGATTAGAGAGTTCCTGCGTGATGCGGAACAATTCACCAGAATTGTTTCCCGCCTTGACTACCCTTTCCGAGAAATAGTGTCTTTTTGCTTGTAAAATGGCAGTTTTGTACAATTTTTGGCACTCTCGGAATTTAAGAAGATGCTCTGGAGTTTTGTTTTTCCGCCAAAATCGTTCTGCGGCCCTAGTTTGCTGTTTTAGCAATCACAGCGCTGGCGTAAACCATTTCGGATTTTTTTTTGCCATTCTAGAATTGGGTTTATTAGAAATTGGGGCTAGGGTATCCAGTGACGATAATAAGTGATTATAAAAGAAACCTAGTTTTTCTTCCGTAGTTCCCAAGGCCAATTGGTCAGTCAGTAGTGTGTTCTGGGTAAAGTGCTGTGCAAAGTCGGAAGGAATTAGGTCCTTTAAATTCCTTTTTTTGACAATAGGTCCTAATCGATTGGGGATGTGCGGGGGTATAATATTGGTTCGAAAATAGTGATTAAAAAAGATAATGTAATGGTCTGACCAGGCTAGTTCCCTTGTTTGAATATCTTTAATAGTGACATTGTGGGTCAGTATCCAGTCAAGGGTGTGCCCTGCCCTGTGTGTAGCTTGAGTTATCAGTTGAGAGAACGAGAGATCTTTTAATTGATTAAGCAGGGAGAGTGTGGCAGCATCCGAGGCGTCATCAGCCCACCGGTTGAGATCGCCAAGGATGACACACCTTCCACTGCTGAGACTGGCCAAAGAAGCCAGGTCCATCAGTTCCCTCTCAAAGTCTTTCTTTAAGTGAGGAGGGTGGTAGACCAGGTAAAATTTGACAAGTTCTTCCGGGTTAATCATACAATTCACCACTAATAGTTCAAATGAACTAATGGAAGGATTGTCAGGTGCTACTTTAAAATCAAGACGTTTATTAGAAATTATTGCTATCCCTCCCCCACGGGAAGAGTCCCTGTCTAAATGTAAAATTCCGTAATTTGGCAGGATCAATTCGTCAAAAACGGGAAGAGACGAGGCCTGAAGCCAGGTCTCTGTGAGACACAGATAATCTAGCTGCGATTCTCAAATTAAATCGGCTATAAAAGGGGCGTTCTTCACCGCAGAGCGGCAATTTAGTAAGGCACCAGATAATACATTTTTACTATTTCTTATTAAGTGTGTGGTAGAAGGTGACCGAGGTTGAGAACCTATAGTGCTTAACGTTGCCTCGAGACTTGTATTAGAGTAAATATGAGACCGTAAGATCCTTCTGATGGATTGATTTGGGATGACGTCTGGGGCATTTTTTTGAAGGTCTCTAAGCTGCTTGCTGGAGTAAATCAAGTGGCCCATATCTAAAAGAGGAATAAAAATGTTGGCAGGGGGTGACGAGAGGGAATAAAGAGGGGAGGGGGGGGTATGATTGAACCTAGTACAGATTGTAGCTATCGGAACAGATACAACTTACTGTGCGTAGTCAGATACTGATCCCATAATAAAGGACCAAGGGTCCTAGCCCCTTGAGCCCGTCCGAGCGCGAACGGGTGCAAACAGGCTTCCCTTTGGCGCGCTGCGGGCGCGCCGTTAGCAGCGCCCGCTGCGCGCGGCGCAGTGGGGCTCTGTGTTTTAAACAAGGGCTTAACAAGCCCCGCCCAGAGTGGTGAAGTGCCGGTCCCGCCCACAATGTCTCTAGTCACTGGTGACCGCCTTCAGATGGGGTGATTTGCTGGAAGGTGCTGGTGCTGTGCTCAGGTGAGCAATTCAAACTGGAAAAAGTGCTGGTGCAAAGTAATGATCGTCTGCTGGGCTGGTGCAAAGTAATGATCGTCTGCTGGGGTGATCTTCTTATTAGGACCCACTGCCCGCTCACCCAGGGAGGAGGTGAGTCTCTGGCCCTATGGCCAGCGCAGTGGGGCTCTGTGTTTTTAACAAGGGCTTAACAAGCCCCGCCCAGAGTGGTGAAGTGCCGGTCCCGCCCACAATGTCTCTAGTCACTGGTGACCACCTTCAGATGGGGTGATTTGCTTATAACAGGCACTGTAGGTGTGCAGATCTTAAGTGGAAGATGTTGGGTGACTCATAGCTCCCAACTGTCCCTGATTTCGAGGGACTGTTCCTGATTTGGAGCAATGTTCCTCTGTCCCTCATTCCTTCTCATTTGTCTCTCATTGTGGTCTGATCTAAATGGAATGTAAAATGCACTTTTTATCTATCAAAAAGTGTTTTCCAACCCTAAACCTTTCATCTGATTTCTAAATTGCTGCATTTGTAAATTCCAAAAGCCAATATAACGGAAAAGTAGTGGTAACAAAAAACACTTGTGGGTTTAACCATTCTTGTTTTTTTGTAAAATTCTCCTTTAAGGGGCATGTCAAGGGGGTGTGTCCTATGCCTACATACATTTGCTGATAGGTGTCCCTCATTCCCATTTCAAAAATTTGGGTGGTATGGATGACTTCCTTAGAGGAAATAAGGTTGGTGCTATCTGACTTGCTGCAGCTTTTATTGCACATTGTGAGAAGCCCACAATTTCAGTACAGGACAGGAACCTGTACAATCGGGCAAGACTGATTGGTAGGCTGGAGTTTAGCTTTAAGACAAAAATTGTTTACCTTGTTTGTCTTTCTTTGCGGTTTCTGTTCCAAGGACTGTGAACACCAATAGGAAGGCCAGGAGGGCGAGCATGAATATTCCGTGGTGGTGATGCATTCTGCAAGACAGAGAAGGTAATAAATGTAAGCTTGTATAACGCATTCTACCTATACAGACAAAATACAAGCCCCCCCCCCGACGTGCTCCACCTAATTATGTATCTCATACATAACAGTAAAAAAAAAATGCATAATTCAGATACAGCATGCACTACTGGAGGAAATTAAAAAAGGTACATCTTCAAGGACCAACAAAAATTCCAGAGCTTGTTCTGTAAAACGTACAATGGTTGAGAAAGTTTAGAGAAAAATCGGCACCATTTATCTGTTAAAGCAGTTTGTATACTCCTTTAGCACAGGTAAGCCTATAATAAGGCTGTATATAATATATGTGCGGTTTAGGAGATATTCACTTTGCATGCAGCCTCTGACGTTAGCAGCGAACCCGGAAGAAACGCAGAGGGTATAATGTCAGCTCCTTCTGCGGTGATGTAAGTATTTAAAGGGGTAGTTCCCACAAAAAACTTTTTTTAACATTGATTGAGGCTCGTTTTGTCAAGGGGAATCGGGTGTTTTTTTTTTAGAATCGAAGCAGTACTTACCGTTTTAGAGATGCATCGTCTCCGTCGCTTCCGGGTATGGTCTTCTGGTCTGGGCATTCCTATTTGATTGACAGGCTTCCGACGGTCGCATACATCGCGTCACGAGTAGCCGAAAGAAGCCGAGCGCCGGTGCGGCTCTATACTGCGCCTGCGCACCGTCGTTCGGCTACTTTCGGAAAATCGTGACACAATGTATCTGACCGTCGGAAGCCTGTCAATGAAATAGGAACGCCCAGACCCGAAGACCATACCCGGAAGCGACGGAGATGATGCATCTCTAAAACGGTAAGTACTGCTTCGATTCTAAAAAAAAAACACCCGATTCCCGTTGACAAAACGAGCCTCAATCAATGTTAAAAAAAAGTTTTTTGGGGGAACTACCCCTTTAACTACTTCCCGAAGGCCGTACAAAGTCGTACGGCCTTCGGGAAGTAGTTAAATACTTACATCACCGCAGAAGGAGCTGCAGGGTGGCTCTAATTCTCTGGAAGGCCGTATTTTTACGGCCTCCGCTCTTCCAGGCCACTAGAGGGTGCATGAGCGCCGCCCGCCGCATCCCTGAAATGCTGATGCGCGTGCCTGGCGGCCATGATGTCCGCCAGGCGCTCCCGAATGGCGGTTACAGGACAAGGACGTGGATCTCTGTGTGTAAACACAGAGATCCATGTCCTGTCAGGGGAGAGAGGAGACCGATCTGTGTCCATTGTACATAGGGACATAGATCGGTCACCTCCCCCAGTCACCCCCCTCCCCCCACAGTTAAAACACAATTCAGGGTACACATTTAACCCCTTCCTCACCCCCTAGTGTTAACCCCCTCAATGCCAGTCACATTTATACAGTAATTAGCGCATATTAATAGCACTGATCGCTGTATAAATGTGAATGGCGCCAAAAATGTGTCAAAAGTGTCCGATGTGTCCGCTATAACGTCGCAGTCCCAATAAAAATCGCAGATCTCCGCCATTACTAGTAAAAAAAAAAAATAATAAAAATTAATAATAATTCTGTCCTCTATTTTGTAAGCACTATTACTTTTGCGCAAACCAGTCGCTTATTGCGATTTTTTTTTTTTTACCAAAAATATGTAGAAGAATACGTATCGGCCTAAACTGAGAAAAAAATTGCCTATTTATTATAGCAACAAGTAAAAAATATTTTTTTTCAAAATTGACGCTCTTTTTTTGTTTATAGCGCAAAAAATAAAAACTGCAGAGGTGATCAAATACCACCAAAAGAAAGCTCTATTTGTGGGGAAAAAAGGACATCAATTTGTTTGGGAGCCACGTCGCACGACCGCGCAATTGTCAGTTAAAGCGACGCAGTGCCGGAAGCTGAAATTTCACCTGGTCAGGAAGGGGGTATACATGCCCAGTAAGGAAGTGGTTAATAATGAGCTAGTAATAATAGTTCATTATGCCTTTGCCTTACAGTTTTTTTTTGCTGCCTGCTCTCTTCCTGGATTTACACAGACACACAGAGAAACACCTCCAGCTCTACAGCTCTCATTGGCACTCATTTGACTCACCCCCCCCCCCTCCTGGTGACCTTTTACTAGAGTGATGCCGCGTACACACAACCATTTTTAATGGTCTAGAAAAAACAATGTTTTTTTTTTACGTCATTCTTGTCAAGCCTGCCTTGCCTACACATGATTGTGAAAAAAAAAAATGCTTGGGAAAAGCACGGTGACGTATAACATGTACGACGGCACTAAAAAGGGGAAGTTCCATTCGAATGGCACCACCCTTGGGGCTACTTTTGCTGATTTTGTGTTAAAGTTTGGTGAGAGACGATTCTCGCTTTTCAGTCTTCGTACTTTTCAGTCTGTTACAGCATGATGAATGTGCTTACTCCATTACGAACGCTAGTTTTACCAGAACTAGCGCTCCTATCTCATAACTTGCTTGCTGAGTATGTGTGTTTTTTTTACATCGTTAAAGCCCACACATGACCGTTTTTCACAACGTAAAAAAAAACAACATGAAAAACGACGCGGAAAAATAGAGCATGTTCTAAATTTTTAATGTCCATTTTTCACATCATGAAAAATGCTCTGGAGCGCACACGCGTTCGTTTTTAAAGACATTTAAAAAAAAAAACATTTTTCACGTCATGAAAAACAGTCGTGTACGCGGCATAAGAGAGAGAGCTGTGCATGATGTCATAAGCCTAGGCTAATGACCAGACAAGAAATAGGAAGTAAGCTGTATAAGGTATTTACTGGCAGAAAAAAATATTTTACTTTCCAAAGTTAAAGCGGAGCTCCACCCTAAAGTGGAACTTCCGCTCATCGGAACCCTCCCCCCTCCGGTGTCACATTTGACACCTTTCAGGGGGAGGGGGGTGCAGATACCTGTCTATTATATTTGCACCCACTTCTGGCCACACAGTCTGTGGGTAGACTGCGTGCAGGACGTCAGATTACCGCCCCCCCTGTTGTGTTCTGGAAAACACACGGCTCCCAGAACACAGCAGGGACCAGTGAGCACGGCGTAGGGCGACTCGCGCATGTGCCATAGGGAACGGGGCAGTAAAGCCGCAATGCTTCACTTTCTGGTTCCCTCACTGAGGATGGCGGTGGGGGCAGCAGAGTGACGAGTGATAGCTCGTCTTCTGCTGCCGACGGCACTGGACTCCAGAACAAGTAAGTGTGCTGATATTAAAAGTCAGCAGCTGCAGTATTTGTAGCTGCTGGCTTTTAATATTTATTTTTTTGGTGGAGATCCACTTTAAAACAACAAGGACAGAAGATTTAATTGATGGAAAGTTGAAAAAATTACCGAAGCACCGCTTTAAGCCATATTAACACTAAGCATTAATGGATGGGAAAAGGACATACACTCGGTTTTGTAAGGCCCCTTTCACACAGACTTTACGATCAGGTTGGCCTGTCAGTTTTTTAGGCGGACCTGATCGGAAACTCCATTAAGCCCTATGGAGTGGTGGATGTCAGTGGAGACATGTCCGATGACACCTGAGCTGATCCTGTTGGTGAAATCCAGATAGATGGTGACCCATCCGCCTGGAGGATCGGATCGAATGAAAAAGAACAGGCGGTCCCTTTTCTTACAATCTCCCTGTTCACACTACAATGTTGTGTTCACCTGCCTGGCATTAAGATGCAACATGTGTGCTTTTTAACACAACGCAGTTCAATGCAGCATTGTAGTGTGAATAGAACACATAAAAACTATTTTTTATGTGTCTATGCATTGACCTGTATTTTACAACGGCTCTAAGATGCAGATCAATGCAAGTCAATGCTCGTTAGAAAACGCATAAAATGGATGCATTCCCTGCATTTTACTGCAAATCAATGGGAATTTAACCTCAAAGCACCCTTCAGCTCTTGTTTGAAAATGTTATACACATGTAAGCGGGGAGTGCTTAAAAGGGTTGTAAAGGTTCATGTTTTTTCACCTGCATCCTATGCATTAAGGTGGGAAAAAAAATCATTTTACGATTACGGCCACCCAGCCCCCCCCCCCATTTTACTTACCTGAGCCCTGGAAAGTCCTGCGTTGTGAATGCGCTCTTCCTTTGCTCGGTATTCTTGGCTCATAGCAGAATTTAGTGTAAGGAATACACAGGAGAAAATGCATGTTGACAAGGGGAGTGTAGAGGTGGGCGGGGAGTCTACTGACATCACGACTCCACCCACGAGCTCCAGACAACAGACCCACCCACAGAATCTGCAGTTTTTCAGTTCTTATAACAGACAGAGGGGAGACATTTGACAGGTAAGGATACATGCAGGATGCATGTATATTCTTATAGATCAGCACTATGGCAGTACTTTAGAAGGGATGAGAGTGGGTTTACATCCACTTTTAATCTACCTGCTTATATCCTTTGTAAGTGCAATTAATCTTTATTTTATTGACTAAACTGTGTTTTATCTGCAAAATCCGCTGCGTTCTGTTTTGTTTCACTCTTCGTTTGATTTCCTTTTGGATGTGCATGGAGGAGCCTCCAGAGATGAGCAGAAATTGTACGCACCAGAAGGGTGTTGCATCTGAAGATTATATATAGCCTTTAAATCTGGCTCTGGTCATATAAAAGTCACTGACGCTCGGAGTTTGACCCACAACCACTTCCGTCCTCCATCTTGCGCAAATACTTTGTAAAAATTACTCAAGAGTGGCTAATGGTCCTCCCAGCCCTGAGATAACCATAAATCCAATAGTTCTTGATGTGGATATTGATCAGGCAAATTAAATAGCGGGCAACACAAGTGGAATGTACAATTAGGAAAGTGTTTGAGATGGATTTTTAGAAAGAAATAAGGCTCTGATTTGCCTCGATTGTAATCAGTATAATAGGCTCACAAGAAAATTTGAAAAAAACACAGATGTGGACGCGGTAATCCATTCTCGATAATGGTCAATCGATTTATTTGAAGGGGTCTATATTAGGCAGCACAGTTAGGAATTGGTTCCACTGATGAAGGTAAAAGCACAGATGAAGTAGTAGAGGATGGAAAGTGCAGATAAAGGTTATACGCTTTGTTTCGGGGGTTAAAGAGGACCTGTCATGAACGAAGATATGATTCAATTCTTTTTTTCTATAATAGCATATTTAACCAGTTCCCTACAGAGCCATAATAATATGATGTTGGCAGGAACTGTGTGTCTTTCAGAGTGGACATCATATGACGTCCTGTGCATCGCAGGCGCTAGGGGGCGTGCGTGCGCCGCCGATGCAATGCACGCGGCAAAGCTTGCGACCCGGTGGTCGCGATGTCTGCCAGGCACCCGAAATTGCTGCCAAACACAGCAGGAGTGTGGATCTGTGTGTGTAAACACACAGATCCACCTCCTGTCAGAGGTGAGGAGACCGATGCTGTGTTCCCAGAACAGAGGAAAACAGATAGGTCTTCTCCCCTTGCGAGTCCCTCTGCCCCTACAGTTAGAAATCACTCCCAGGGAAAAGTTATACCTTCTGAATATGTCCTATAGTTGAAGAAAGAGAGAAGGAATAAGATTGAGGTAATAATCATCCTGCCCTATGCAGACCATTCCTCCCATAATCCTCTACACTGCCACTGTTTGAGATCCACAAAAGGATCTTTGAGATCCACAAAAGGAAAAAAGTGAGATCTGATTTATCGCCCCTCATGCTGGACATTTATTTCTGTTAAGACAAACGCCAATTCCTCCGTGGGCAAACAGCAGAAAGAGAGTGGTAGTGTGAGCCTGGAGAGAAATAAAGTGGCCAGTTCTGCATCTGACAAGTCAAATTAAATCAATGGAGTGTTTCATTTTATTATTGATCGAGCTTGGTGAAGGAGAAAACATTTAGGAATAAATGCAGCAATTGTATGTGTCAATGGAGCGTGTCCACACATGGGTCAAAGACTAGGCGGCTTTGCGGGCCTCTGTATGACCCTTAGATATTCTCTGTGATTACCTGCTTAATGGAAGAATGATCACCTTACGGTATATATTCTACATTATGGCAAATGGCTAACCACAGCAATGACCTTTTATAACTTTGTAACTTGTTTTTATCAGCTATAAATGAGAGGAGGGGTTGTTCAATCATTTACACCCTTCAGCTCATTAACTTATTTGTGAAAGAGCCAATAGTTGCCTGCAGTTCTATCCAAAACTGGTACTGCCAAAGCACTGATTCAGTTGTATTTATGGCAGCCCATACTCCTAAAACAATTTAGCCAGATTGATGGTATAATGTGCTAGTAGCGCCACATACAAGCACTGTGGTCTCCAAACCGCAGCCCATACCTTTATCCTGCCTTCGGGACACTATTCCACCCACTGACACCAACAAGGGGGCACCATTCCTTCCACCAACACCAACAGTGGAGAACCATTCCTCCTACTGACACCAAGGATAGGGCATTTTCCTTCCACCGACACCAAGGTTGGGACACTATTCCTCCCACTGGCACCAAGGATGAGACACTATTCCTCCCACCGGCACCAAGGATGGGACACTATTCCTCCCACCGGCACCAAGGATTGGACACTGTTCCTCCCATTGACACCAAGGATGGGATACTATTTCTCCTACTGACACCAAGGATGGGACACTACTCCTCCCACTGGCACCAAGGATGGGACACTATTCCTCCCACTGGCACCAAGGATGGGACACTATTCCTCCCACCGGTACCAAGGATGGGACACTATTCCTCCCACCGGCACCAAGGATTGGACACTATTCCTCCCACTGGCACCAAAGATGGGATACTATTCCTTCCACCGGCACCAAGGATGGGACACTATTCCTCCCACCGGCACCAAGGATGGGACACTATTCCTCCCACCGGCACCAAGGATGGGACACTATTCCTCCCACTGGCACCAAAGATGGGATACTATTCCTCTGACTGGCACCAAGGCCAGGACACTATGACACTATTCCTCCCACTGGCATCAAGGAAGGATGGGACACTATTTCTCCCACTGGCACCAATGCTGGGACACTATTCCTCCCACTGGCACCAAGGATGGGACACTATTCCTCCCACTGGCACCAATGATGGGACACTATTCCTTCCACTGGCACCAAGGATGGGACACTATTCCTCCCACTGGCACCAATGATGGGACACTATTCCTCCCACTGAAAAGATCTGTATATCTATGGCTAGCTTTACTAGCAGCCTGTAAAATCAGCACTACTCACAGAACACTGGAACCTTCCCTATAAGTTAATGATCTGAGGGCCATAGATCATTAGGCATTTTAGTAACTGGAATGGGATTAACTCTTTTCTGGAGAACTTGAAACGGAAAACCTTCTGGCACTGGAAGGAGCAAGACATTATCATTCATCAGACGGTTAATTATAGGAATCTCAGATCGCAATTAGCAGGTATTTCAGTGAAAGATCGCCGTGCGCCAGTCGTCTTTGACGTGACAACCCTCTGAAGTGAGGAATTACAGGAACACGCGAGGAGAAGATTCCGTATAAACCTATTAGCAGAGACAGGCACGATGTGAGGCTGATGTGCAGAGATTCAATTTAGCCCCACTCCGCTCGTTTCTACGCCATTATAATTGCTCGTTAGGTGTCGTTAAATCCTGAAGATATATTCAGCTCTGTGCTTTTGACTATTGAAATTAAGTGTACAGTATGCTGTTTAAACTACTTTTGTTTTTACTTTTCATCTTTGTTTACGTGGTATATTACTGTACAAAATATTTTAACAAATTGTGCCAAGGAATAGAAGCTTCATGACAAACAATAATCATTTATAAAATTAAAATCTGAACTCCAGCTAAATATACCTTTTTTTTATCCTCCAAAGGATATGTATTTTTGTCCATACAGTCTTGAGATTTAAACAGCTCATTCACACAGCATGCAGTCCTGTCTGCTGCAGTCCATCAACACTTAAAGTCGTATTAAAGGTTTGGCTTTAAATGCTATACTTACCTGCTCTGTGTAATGATTTTGCACAGAGTAGCCCAGATCCTCCTCTTCTCGGATCCTCCTCCGGCCCTCCTGGCTCCTCCCCCTTGACCAATGCTTTAGGGCACTGGTGTGTGTTCGCTCCCAAGCTCAGCTCCACCCCTCCACTGTCTCCTCATTGGCTTACTGACTGTTATTGATAGCAGATAGTGCCAATGAGTAGAGGGAGTCCCGGGACAGCCGAGGCTCTCGTGCACATCGCTGAATCAAGATGGGGCTCAGGTAAGTGTTACGGGCAGGCTGTGGTGGGTAGTAGTAAGGAGAACTGATGAGCTCATTTCTTTGTCACTCTGCTTTCTCTTCATCAGCATGTTTCTTGTTAACTGCTTCTTCCTTTCTTAGTCTGAACTCTGCTGCACAAGATCAAATTCAGTTACTTCCAATAACCACTTAAGGACCAGAAAGATTTGCCCCCTTAATGACCAGGTCATTTTTTTGCGATACGGCACTGCATCCCTTTAACTGACAATTGCGCGGTCGTGTGACGCTGTACCCAAACAAAATTTACGTCCTTTTTTCCCCATAAATGGGGCTTTCTTTTGGTGGTATTTGATCAGCTCTATGGTTTTTATTTTTAGCGCTATAAACAAAGAGCGACAATTGTGAAAACAATTTTCTTTTACTTTTTGCTATAATATATATCCAAAAAAAAGTTTATCAAAAAAGAATTTCTTCATCAGTTTAGGGCGATTTTTAGTGGGACCATGACATTGCGGCAGACAAATCTGATCCCAAAGGCACCGACCTTGAGAACGCACCTTGTCCACAATTTACTTGACCCTCCAACTCAGGTGAACATATGCCCCGAACTCAAAGGGTTCTATAGATGTCAAAGATGTCTCCCATGTAAAACTAACAAACCGCAGCCCCGTAGACGAACAACTTTCAAGTCTAATGCGTTCAACAAAGAATTTCAAATCAAAGAACTGATCACTTGTAATAGTACACACGTAACTTATGTAATAGAATGCCCTTGTCGGCTTCAATATGTAGGCCGCTCCACCAGGCCCTTACATGTTAGAATAAGGGAACATATCAAAAATATCCGCAAGGGATTCCCAAAACATAGCCTTTCATGACATTTTGAGGAAAAACACAATAAAGACCCATCCTGCCTTACCTTTTATGGGGTCGATATCATCAAGGACCACTGGAGGGGGGGTAACAAGACTATCCAGGTTTCACAAAACTAAACCCAGTGGATACACAGGCTGGGGACCCTAGCCCCCAAGGGCCTCAACCTGGATATCGACCTTAACTGTTTTATCTCCAACTTTTAGTTGGCACCATCCCACACACATCTTTTAGTCTCCTTCTCTGGTGAAGACCAGGAAAGTGACCCAGCCTTTGACCTACGGGCCATAGGCTCTGCCACCATAGTGTGATGGAAATTCTGATTATAAACGATGCTAGATCAAGGGTCTCCCATCACTAGGAGGCACCCACGAGACTAACTTCAATCTCCTACTATACCTAAGATGCTGGTTGTCCATGGAGGCACCTTATACCTACTATTAGTATTTAGGTAGTAGCGCTCATAATTTGAGAATATCCCATGGAGGGAAATCAACACCAAGCACTTTTGATATTTCTTATGTAGGCTAATGCAATCAATATGTAGCCCCTATGGGATCAGCATCAACATGCCATGTATGTCACAAAACCTACCACTCACTTACAGATGCCAACAATATGAGCTGTATCACTGGCATACTGCATACAACAATTACATATTTTTCCCATAGGCTGGGCAGTAAGCCTTACCATCATCCGGTGACTATATTATGTCATCTGAGTATCAATTTCCAGTAACAGGAAATCACACCCTTTACACTTGGTATATGGGTGCTGATTGGAATATACATTTAATCACCATTCCAGGCCCTTATATGTCAAGGAACGGCCATTCCACCTAACCGGTCTCTCCCATAGCATATGCATATTAGTTGTTATCATATATACCTTTCCATCTACCCATAACATCTTCACTAATATGTATAATTATTATTTTTCATTTAATTTCTATCTTTACTATGTATATGCACACATGTGATGGATTCTTCCTAATTCTCCAATTTGCGCTAACGTAACTGCCGTAATTGCCTCTACAGCAGTATGTGATCACCCCATTCACAGATTTGGCTATACCAAGTGTTAAATGGGGAAGGTCCGTTTAAGTGTATGGGATTTACCTATGTAATGCCAAACACAACACATTCCCACACGCCCCCCAGGAGGAGGGATACACCTGCCTCTGTAGATATAGAGATGAGCGTACGTGTAGTGCTCCAATCACCTTTGAGAACGTCCAATGACGAAACGTGCCAGGTGACCTCTACGTCAGCACGCACGCTCGCACACCTGTACACTCGCACGGCCACGTCCTAGCCAGCTTGGAGGCTGAGGAGGATACGCATTGCAGCCACCAGCCATCCCAGACCGCCCGGTACAACAGGTCTATCTTGCATTTTATTTATTTTTATCAATTTTTAACATTTCTTTTGGCTTAGCTTTCTAAAGCTACATACCATTACCGGTTACATCCTGGTGTGATCCATTGTGTTCGGACACAGCAGATGGTGATGTGATTTTTATGTTTTTTTAAATAAACCACTCTTCGGAAGTTTTTGTAACTACTACACTATGTGGACCCCGTTTTTTTCATTTTGAGTGTCATACTGCCATGCAACGCCAGAGTCATTGAATTGATTTCTGAGGAAAAGCACGGGAAGCAGGCACCAGCTGGAATCCAACAAGGGGAAGTGTACACCAGTAAGAGGGAAAGCACCACCACCCAACACTCTATACCCCAGCAGGGGTACCTCCTTCTGGTGAGTGGGGACCTAAGAGGGGAGCACTAAAGTCACCTCATTATTGGAATGAGTGAAACCAGCACCAAGTCACTTTATCAGTGATCATCACGTGTGTCCATTGGCCCAACATAGGACATTATGGAATTATGGGACTTGTAGCCTAATATCCATTGTTGTATCACTGGCTTAGAGTATCTGTACCCATTATCTTTAGGATTTTTTTTTTGCGTTAATTTATGCCATTATTGTTTGGTACATATTGTCAATTTGCACATCAGCACAGAGTTATTGTGCACTTATTTTCAGGACTACATTTCTCTTTTTCCTTTTTGGGACTTTAAACCTAAGTTTTATTGTTTGGCACACTTTGCCCCAGACTGCTGGGAAATATCGCAACTTTTTTATTCACAGGTGCACCACCTTTTTTCCATTAGCACTGATCCTATACAGGCTTAACCTTATTCAGCTATTTCTGGCCTGCACAGTATCCTTGCCCACCACATAGAAGGATATTTACATATTGCACATTTATTTTTTGATTCTTTTACACCATTTATATTTACTTGGAAACCAGTAGGGACTGGTGACCTACCCCTGACCAAGGTTCTTTGATACACAGCACCTCACACTCTCATCATTAATAGGGTACCTACACACCTTGGAGCCTTCACTCAGCAGGTGTGCACAGGGAGTCCATATTTCATTGGACTTTGCCCCTATACAGGATACCCGACACAGACAACACTACTTTTGCAGCCTATCTGTGCATTGGGCCTTTTACCCGACATTAGCAGTGCCACCTATCCCTTCCTCTGCATTACCAATGTAAAAATGACACTGGCAGGGGAGGGGCTAACACTAGGGGGCAATCAAGGGGTTAACTGTGTTCCCTCAGTGTGTTCTAACTGTAGAGCAGGGATGTCAAACTCAATTTCATTTTGGGCCACATCAGCATTACGATTTCCTCAAAAGGGTCTGTTGTATCTGTAAGATTAGATGTCCAGCGCATCCCCTTCCCTTACATTAGGTGTCAAGAGCCATCCCACCATCAAAAGTTGAGTCCCCCACTCTCCCTTGCATCACAGTGCACCCCCCCCTTTCCTTATGCTGCTGCTGGAAAGAAGCTGGATGCATTGCTTGAAAGCAGAAAGTTGGGGTCTGGAGGAGGACCAGAGGAGGGCTGGAGCTCTCCTGCAGTTGTATGAAAGGTGAACGGGCCACATGAAATTGCCTGGGTGGCCGGGTTCATCCTGCTGGTCTTGTGTTTGACACTTGTAGGGGAAATGGGCTGTCAGGGACATGATAGAGATCACTGTTCCTGATGACTGTCATGTACCCTGTCAGAACGGGGATCTCCATTGTTTACAAAGGCAGATCCACATTCTGTCCCTGTACTAGGCGATTGCGGATCGCCAGCGGACATCGAGTCTGCCCGTCCCACTGGCATGTT
The DNA here is from genome assembly GCA_029574335.1 of Rana kukunoris. NCBI lineage: Eukaryota > Metazoa > Chordata > Amphibia > Anura > Ranidae > Rana > Rana kukunoris. The sequence continues at coordinate 437,786,886 of CM056051.1, forward strand.
CCCGCAGCGGGCGCGTGCATCTGTGCTTGCGTGAGCCTCTGTACAGCTACAGCGATTCACGCAGGAGAGCAAACCCGCCGACCTATGATGGCGGCTGGTCGGCAAATAGTTAAAAACAAAAAATATATATATATTAATGCATAAAGAACTGTGTGCCTTTCATAACTGCCTGCAGTTCAGCTTTCTTTATAACTGAACTAAGTCACAAGAACCTGCGTTTTGAATGCACTGCTCAATACAAGGAACTGCCCCACATCAGATTTCCCACTGTGCTGGTCATGTGCATGTTAAGTCATTATTGTGTGCAATTTCACTGTGTTCTGTTTATTGATGTATATTTTTACCAACATCAATATTTCTGCATTAAAGTTAAAGGATATGTATAACCAGTCACTAAAATCCCACCAGTCATGAGCATAACCTGAATCAAAAGCTTTGTAATGTTCGTAAATTAAAGGATATAGACCTCTTTTTGAAAATCTGTAACAATTAATAATAGAGTTAAATAGTACCCAAAAAGTTAAAAAGATCCAAAATCAGTTACTAAAATCTCATATAAACTGTAATGTAATCTTAAAGGTGATACTACTCAATGGGGAGAATTTATTAAACTGGAGAGTGCAAAATCTGGTGCAGCTTTGCATCGTAAAAAATCAGCTTCCATGTTTTATTGTCAAAGTTTAAAAGCGGGTTCACACTGGGGCGACCTGGGATCCGACTTCAAGTTGCCCCAGGTCGAGCGGTTGAGAAAATGAATGGAAGTGAATGGAGCCGTCTTAATGTACACTACTGAAGTTGCTCCGACTTCAGAAAAGGTTCCTGTACTACTTCAATCCGACTTTTAGGCGACTTGTACCCATTGATTTCAATGGAAGTCGCCTCCAAGTCGGATTCCCGTTTTCCCGTTCACAGTGAGGCAACTTTACAAGAAGTCGCTCAATGTGAACCTGTTTTAAGGCAAGCTCCTCCCTCCCACAGGGGAAATCCACGCCAAATTTTAAATAAAAAACCGGCATGGGTTTTCCCTCTAGGAGTATACCAGGCTCTTGGCGTGGGGGTTCCCCCGAAATCCATACCAGACCATTATCCAAGCACACAGCCTGGTTGTTCAGGAAAGGGGGTTGGAACGGGCGAGTGCTGAGCCGTACCAGGCGGCATGCCCTCAACATGGAGGGGGTGCTTTGGGGCGGGGGGGCGCCCTATGGCCCCCCACCCCAAAGCACCTTGTCCCCATGTTGATGGGGACAAGGGCCTCTTGCCGACAACCCTGGCTGTTGGTTGTCGGGGTCTGCGGGTGGGAGTCTTATCGGAATCTGGGAGAGCCCCAGATCCTGGCCCCCCACCCTATGTGAATGAGTATGGGGTACATCGTACCCCTACCGATTCACCTGGTGGTAGAAATATGTAAAAAAAAAAAACACTACACAGGTTTTTAAAGTAGTTTATTAGGCAGCTTCGGGGGTCTTCTTCCAACTTTGGGGGTCTTCCGACTTCTCCCTTCTGTCTTCTTTCAGCTCATTTACCAGCGGCAGCCCGTCCCTTCTTCGGACTTCGGGGGTGTCTTCTTCCGACTTCGGGGGGGGGTCTTCCGACTTACTTCTCCGCTCTCTTCTCCCGATCTCCGGTTCTTTTTCTCTTCTGCTGGTCACCACCGCTGTCTTCTTTCAGCTCTTTCACCAGCGGGGGCCCGGTCTTCTGCGTCGCCTTCACTTCTTCTCCTCTTCCATGTTGACTCAACGCTCCCTTCCGCTGTAATGCCGGGTGTGCGGTGCGCAGTGATTTATATAGGCCTCTTATGACGTTACAGTCCCAGCATGCTCCTGGTGGTGACAACATAACCCCCCCCCGCCCGCAGACCCGATAAGCCCCCCGCCCGCACACCCCGACAACAAACGGCCAGGGTTGTCAGGAAGAGGCCCTTGTCCCCATCAACATGGGGACAAGGTGCTTTGGGGAGGGGGGCCACAGGACGCCCCCCCGGCCCCAAAGCACCCCCCCCATGTTGAGGGCATTCCGCCTGGTACAGCTCAGGAGGCTCCTGAACGACCAGGCTGTATGCTCGGATAATGGTCTGCTATGGATCTTGGGGGAACCCCCACGCCGTTTTTTCGGTGTAGGGGGTTCCCCTTGAAATCCATACCACACCTAAGGGCCTGGTATGCTCCTAGAGGGGAAACCCAAGCCAGTTTTTTATTTAAAATTTGGCATTGAGTTCCCCCTCCTGGGGGCGACTTCAGGTCATGTTGTGGGTCGTGTTGTGATTCATACTCAAGTCGTGTTCAAGTTGCCTCCCAAAGTCGGGCTGAAAGTCGTGTTGCCCCTGTGTAAACCGGCTCTTACTAAACAAGCTGAAGTTAGAAGCTGATTGGCTACCATGCACAGCTGCACCAGATTCTGAGTGCTCCAGTTTTAGTAAATCTTCCACAATGTCTCACCCCAACCTTGGTAGGGTGAAGGTCACGAATGGGACTTTTTATGTACATGCAGAATACGTGGATCCTGAGGAAGCAAATTATTTACGAAATGCAACGATCCCTGATGCTTTCTTTGGGACAGTCGCATACATAACATTTTGTCAAATTCTAGTGATAATTAATAGATGGTCACATTTTACAGATTTTTAATCAAATTTCTAATTTCACTCTTTTTTTGTATAATAAAGATGTTACTGTTTTATATATACTGTATCTGTGTTTGTTTTCTGTGTGGCATATTAAACGTCCCATGTGTGTCCCTCACCCTACCTAGGTTGAGGTGGGAGATTGAGTAGATTGAGTTATATAGAGGGATGGTGTCCACAGGGTAATGTAAATGTTTAAGACAACCCCACTTTCTGGTTTTCTTGGTATTTAATCCTCAAAGTAATTTTGAATGATTGTAAATCTACAGCTTTCTTTAAAATGATCCCTGGTAATCCTGCCATGAAGGCCCTTGTTTGGGTACTTCCTGTTATAGGGGGAAAAAAACTCTGCTCCTATCTACCCATTATATTCCTGTGTCTTATGGCTTTCAAAGTAGACTGCAAGTGGGAGTGCCAACACACATTACGAAGACATGGCTCACTGTTGTCACCATCAGGAAATGTGGCCTAAGAAATACAGAGCTGGGAAGGCATATACGTGTAGCACCTTCTACTTAGGTAGGTGCTAGAGTTAGGGTTTTTGTGAGAGCAAGTAAATTTAAGCAGGTCTAGCTGAAAACCGTAGGATCATCCTTGGATGGGCACCCCAGCCTTCAATTGGATAGTGAAATGAGCAGCTGTGCTAGCTTTTCAAGCAGCTACAGAAACATCTATATTTTGGAAAGGAAAAAAATGTAAACTATATGAAAAATCTGGCCATTGTTAGCAGTGGCATTATACTCTATGGTTTGCGGTTTGCCCAATTGTAATGCTGCGTACACACGATCATTTTTCAGCATGAAAAAAAATTACGTTTTCCCAACTCCATCATTAAAAACGATGTTGTCCACACACCATCATTTAAAAAAAATGATCTAGCAAAGCGTGGTGACGTACAACGCGTACGACGGCACTATAAAGGGGAAGTCCCATTCGCCTTTGGGCTGCTTTAGCTGATTCAGTGTTCGTAAAATACTATTCGTGCTTTTCTGTCTGTTACACCATGATGAATGTGCTTACTCCATTATGAATTTTAGCCCACACACGATCATTTTTTACAACCCGAAAAATGACATTGTTTAAAACGACGTTAAAAAATGCAGCATGCTCGAATTTTTGTTGTTGTAGTTTTTCAGAACCTGAAAAATTATGTGTAGCCCACACACGATCATTTTAACCACTTAAGGCCCGCCTCCTGCACATTTACGTCTGCAGAATGGCACGGCTGGGCACAAGCACGTACAGGTACATCCTCTTTAAGTGCCCAGCCGTGGGTCGCGGCGCGCGCCCGTAACCCGGTCCGAAGCTCTGTGACCACGGGACCCGCGGACCCGAGCGCCGCTGGAGTCCCGCGATCGGTTCCCGGCGCTAAAGAACAGGGAGAACAGGGAGAGCTGTGTGTAAACACATCTTCCCCGTTCTTCACTGTGGTGCCATGATTGATCGTGTGTTCCCTTTTATAGGGAAACACAATCAATGACGTCACACCTACAGCCACACCCCCCTACAGTTAGTAACACAAATTACCAAATATAGGTAGAAGAATACGTATCAGCCTAAACTAAACTGAGAAAAAATGTTTTGTTATATATTTTTGGGGGATATTTAATATAGCAAAAAGTTAAAAATATTGAATTTTTTTCAAAATTGTCGCTGTATTTTTATTTATAGCGCAAAAAATAAAACCTGCATAGGTGATCAAATACCACCAAAAGAAAGCTCTATTTATGGGGAAGAAAAGGACACCAATTTTGTTTGGAAGTCACGTCGCACGACTGCGCAATTGTCAGTTAAAGCGACGTAGTGCCGAATCACAAAAACTGGCCAGGTCCTTTAGCTGCCTAAAGGTCCGGGTGTTAAGTGGTTAACCGCCACTTAAGAGGAGGAAGCCAATCCGCTTCCTCCTCTGCCTGAACTGTAAACACAGGCAGAGGGAGGAAGTGATGTCACCGCTCCTCCCGCCGGTATTTTCGTTCGGCGGAGGAGAGGAGACATAACAACAGTGAGTACACAAGCACTACACTGACACCTGTTCACCTGTACACATAGGCACACAAATCCCCTCCCGATCACCCCCCCTCCCAGCCCCCCTGTCACAGTGTCACTAAATAGCAGTGATAATTTATTTACTGATCACTGCATTTAGTGTCAGTGTCACAGGCAGTTAGTGTCAGGCAGTTAGTGTTAGGTCCAGGGCAGCCCCCTACCCCCCCCCCCCCAATAAAGGTTTTAACCCCTTCATCACCCCCTAGTTAACCCTTTCACCCCCCTTTTGCCAGCGTCACTAAGCAATCGTTTTTCTAAACGCTGTATTAGTGTTGCTGGTGCCGCTAGGTAGCTAGTTATTTTTTGAGGTTCGCCGCCATGTTTTTATAGCGTTAGAAATCTTATGGGGGTACCTAACGCTATAAAAACATGGCGGCGAACCTCAAAAAATAACTAGCTACCTAGCGGCACCAGCGACACTAATACAGCGATCAGAAAAACGATTAACTCTAGGGGCAATCAGGGGTTAAAACCTTTATTAGGTACCCCCATACATTTTCTAATAAAGGTTTTAACCCCTGATTGCCCCTAGAGTTAACCCTTTCACCCCCTATTGCCAGCATCACTAAGCAATCGTTTTTCTGATCGCTGTATTAGTGTCGCTAGTGCCACTAGGTAGCTAGTTATTTTTTGAGGTTCGCCCGCCAGGTTTTTATAGCGTTAGGTACCCCCATACATTTTCTAATAAAGGTTTTAACCCCTGATTGCCCCTAGAGTTAACCCTTTCACCCCCTATTGCCAGCATCACTAAGCAATCGTTTTTCTGATCGCTGTATTAGTGTCGCTAGTGCCACTAGGTAGCTAGTTATTTTTTGAGGTTCGCCCGCCAGGTTTTTATAGCGTTAGGTACCCCCATACATTTTCTAATAAAGGTTTTAACCCCTGATTGCCCCTAAAGTTAAAAAAATAGACTCCTACACCTGCACTAAAGGACAATGCACTAAAAACAAATAGTGCTATAAATTATGTTAAAAGTGTTAGTGCTAGATTAAAGATTAAGGGCCAGATTCAGGTAGATCAGAGCATCTTTGCTCTGGAGTAACGCTTCTCATTTGCGTTACTCTGCCGAAATTTTAGGAGCAAGTGCTGTTATTCAGGAAGCACTTGCTCCTAAAGTTGCGGCAGCGCATCGCAAATGAGCCAGCGGAATTCAAATTGGGCGGGTACGGGGCGTGTAGTATTCTAACTATGCGCGATCCCGCGGCGAACGTACTGCGCATGCGTCGAGTGTCAATGCATCCCAGTGCGCATGCTCCAAATTCTGTCAGTGAACGTCAATGACGTCACATTCCAATTCATGAATGTTTTACGCAAGCGACGCGATTTTTTTTTTTTCCGACGCGATGACGACGCCTATACTTAACATAGGATACTCCACTAGGGGGCTGCTTTATCTTTACGTCGCGTATCGCTTCCAGAAACGTCGTAAAGTCACTGCGTCGCGCCCGAAAAAGATCGTGAATTGCCGATTCCCGCTCATTAACATATTTTTTGAGCGTAAATCGGCGGGAACGCCCCCGGCGCCATTTTTAAGTTGAAGTAACGATGCGATGGCGAAATTCGCATCGGAACTCCAACCCGGCGTTTCTTGTTTTCTGGTTATAGAAAACAGAAACGCCGGCTTAAAGTGACAGTTAGGCTGGCGGATCACTGGATCCGCCAGCCTAACTCTTCATGAATCTGGCCCTAAGTTGTGTTGAGAGTGGCTCTTTATAAATTAGCCTAGAAATATCAAGATGAAGATAGTTATTAACCGCGCTCTTACTTTACCATACAGTTGAGTTTGCTACTCAAATCAATTAAATAAATAACTTCAAAAAAGTTAATAAAAATAATAAAAATGGTTATATAAAAATATGAGCCACTAAATATAAGGGCTTGCACCAAATAATGTGACTATGCCAATTCTATCACCCGGAGCTTCCGTGACATATCATTTCCGCCATTTGGAAAGCAAGTGGAATGCAAACCGTAGTTTCCACTCCATTTTAATGCTGAAACTGCTCTACCTGGGTGTAAGTGTATTATTACTTTGTTCTTAATAAATCGTATAAATACTACACTATGGGAGGTCCCTTTTCTCTCCTCCACTTTATGTGAGCTACAGTATATTTTGAGTACATGAGGCGTGGGCACAGGGTGTGACTAGGCAAACCCTAATCACCCCTAATTTTAGCATTATGCAGGGGCGGCACCAGGTGGGTGGTTGGGGGATGCCAGTGTTAATACCCCCATTATATTAAAGGCTAGGTTCAACCCCAGGAGCACATTACACTCGTATTTAGGATGTAGCGTATTATGCTCCCAATCAACTGTCTCCCACCACCAAAGCCTCCTCCCTATTACAGGAGGTGTGTAAGAGAACTGTAACCTTCTGTCCTAGGCGCACCAATGCACATGCATGCACTCACTGCCTATTTAAGGAAGTGCTCTGACCTGGACCCATTGCTGACTGGTCTTCAGCTAGTACCCTGACACCCGGAATTCCTGCTGTTATCCTGCCTACTTCCTGTTGCTGAACCCGGCTTGCCCTGACCCTGATTCTGAACTCTGTTATCGTCTGACTTCTGGTTTCTGATCTTGGCTACCCATTTGACACTTCTACCGCCTGCTGCTTGGTACCTCGCTGCCCGCCTATTACCTGACCCGGCTTCCGTATGACCCGCCACGGCTGTCTGAACCTTCACCTGCAGGCACTCGTGTTCCTCCTGTCCCTTGGTATCCTCTGTTCCATCTCCAGCGGTACCAGGGCTAGAGATACAAGAGAGGCCGACCTCGTCATCTCAGTCTCCCATCAGGTACGTGACAAGTGGCATTCGTGTGTTTGAGCTTTGGGGTACACACCCTAATGCAATAGACTGCACACACCTATGGTTGAGTGCGTAAAGGCACAGGATTGCATGTTTGGTTCTGGATGCCCTCCTGTACATCTGAATTTCTGTCCGGAAGAGAGTGAATAGAATTTGAGTGTTCTGCATCTAGAACTTGCCAACTAGAGATTTGACTACCTGCAATCAAGAGGTTCTGGTAAATGAGCTGTATACACACATGTAGTGGCACATATTTTTATTCAGTAATTTTTATAATTTTTCATACATTTTTTTATGTTATTTTTTATTTTTTTATTTGAATAGCAAACACAACTTTATGGTGATTTGAGACCGCGGTTATTAACTTGCTAACTTGATCTGGTGCAGCAAGTAGAAAAATAACAGATCTATCAGAAGGATCAACAAGTGCTAAAACTATGTTACAGGGGGAACTCCAAAAGACATACAGTAGACTGCTGTGTTAATGTTAGTGACAGGCTGCGTATGTGTAACTTTGATTCTGCTATAATTTCAATTTAACTGTAAAACGCATCTTCTCATCATCATCAAACAGCACTAAGTTACCGACTTGTGCAGCATCCTTCTAATGAGCATAGCTATGACGGCGGAGTCCTCAGGCAGACCCTGCTGAGGATGGCAGGGGGTAGCATCAGTGCTTTTCCTTGGCCTTCTTCCTACACTACCCCTGGGGCCCATTCTGTGCCAGGCTTGCGTGGTAGTTTCAGTTCCCCCAGGATACGCATCTCTTTAGCTCTGTGGAAACACGGGCACCTATTTTTAGACTCCTTTAATGAGCCCGCCAGCACCTCCTCTCTGCCCGGGGTCACATCTGCTTGTTAATGAGCCCCAAACAAATTAACGATTCAACAACAAGTCCTAGATAAAGACAAACGTGCACCCAGAGGGATCCAGAAAGGAGGGCAGGCTTACCCTGAGAGATGGCAGAATGAAATCTCAATGTTCTAATAACCCGGCTCTTCCCACCACAGAGTGTCAGAATTCATATGGACTAATTTTGCCGCTGTCCTTTGTTTTAGAGTATTCTTGCTGATGTATGAAAGCTGGAGGGAGGCAAAGCTCCGGCATTGCCTGCGGCAACCAATCAGACACTCCTTGCTGAGGTCTGACTCAGGAGCAATCATTGGGGATACCTTACATTCAGGGCCGTCTTTACCATAGGGCAAGCAGGGGCAGCTGCCCAGGGCCCTGTCACTGTTGGGGGCCCAAAAAAAAAAAACTTAAAAAAAATATATTTTTTTTTTTTTTTTTTTAGGGGTCCGGAGGTCCCCAGGGGCCCGGAGGTCGCCAGGGCCCCAGATGGCAACCCGCCTTTTTTTTTATTAAAAAAAAATTGTTTTATAAAACAAAACGTTTTTTATATATTTATTTTATATATATATATTATAAATGTTATTATTATTAAAGAACGCAGAGGTCCCCAGGGCCCCGGATGGCAACCCCCCTTTAAAAAATGTTTTATATTTTATTTCTTTTTTTTCTTTTTATTTCTTTTTTTATATATATATATATTTTTTTTATTAAAAAGGCTCAGAGGTCCACAGGGCCCCATGTGATAAACACCCTTTTTTATTTTTTTTATAAATGTTTATTTTTTTATTTTTGTTTATATATTTTTTTTTATTTTTTTTATTTTTTTATTAAAGGGCCCAGGGGTCCCCAGGGCCCTGGATGGCAACCCCCCCCTTTTTTTTATAAATGTTTATTTTTAATTTATATATTTTTTTTATTATTAAAGGGCCCAGAGGTCCCGGATGGCAACCCCCCTTTTTTTGTAATTTATTTTTATAAAAAAAAAATATTAAAAGGGCTCAGAAGTCCCCAGATGGCAACCCCCTTTTAAAAAAATATATATATTTTTTATATATATTTTTTATTTATTTTTTTTATTTTTATTAAAGGGCCCAGAGGTCCCCAGGCCCCGGATGGCTACACCCCTTTTTTTAATATATATTTTTCTTTATTTATTCTTTTTTTGTAAAGGGCCCCCCGCTTCTAAATTCGCTGTAGCTCCCCCGCTTCTCAATTTCAGGAGGCAGCACCCCCCCCCGGTTCTCTGCTTCAGGGGGCCCATGCCTAAAGCTGTGTAAGGGGCCCCATCAAGCCCCTGTTAAGCCCCTGTGCTGCCCACAAATCAGGCTGAAAATCATCAGCGGCACTCAGCCAGTGACAGTACTGCTTCCCTTCCCAGTGTTTTAAAATGTACAGCACCCCTGGCTTCCCTTTAGACGTGCACTTCTCCCTTCCTGCCACTGGGTGCTGCTTGTATATAAAAGTGAATTAGAATGTGATTTTATAACATCCCCAGTTTGCTCTTCCCGAGGCTGACTTCCTCATGTCCTGCTCCTCAAGGTATGTCACTGTTTGCTAATCTATATTGTAAATAGAAGTTTTCTGTAGAGTGTGTCCAAAGTCTTTATATTTGATGATTCACTGCAGGTCTGGTCAGTGTTTTTAAAAGTTCCTGTATTTTACACATGGCATGGGATGGGGTCACAGCATCGTCTGTCCATTCTGCTTTAGCACCATGGGACCCCATGCCATACCGTGTGTAAAATACAGGAACTCTTTAAATCACAGACCAGACCTGCAGTCCAGGCTGAGTGAGGCCTCAGAGCACATGGCATTACTGTCTGTATTTAACTGCTTGATGGGCTTATTTTGGGCCTGGCTGGTTCACATGTATCTGTTTTGGCGGCCCACATTTGCACAGGCACAGCAGCCCATTCATTTGAATGGGCCGCCATGCCTGCATTTCCTGCAAAGAAAAGTGCACCTATGCCCACCAAGCAATGAAATACAGCACTGTCTGTCCATTCTGCTGTGACTTATCTGCAGTTCCCGCACTGTCAAACTTGCTGCATTTTTAGACGTTTAGGTCACGCTTTTAAAAACACAGTGCGTTTGTGTGTGCAAGAACTGCAGGTAAGTAGCATGGTGCAAAAACTGCAGGTAAGTAGCATGGTGCAAAAGCAGAATGGATTTCAAGGCAACTGTATTTTTAAAATGCTGAATGCACCTTTTTTCTGCAGGAAACAAAGGCATGGCAGCCCATTCAAATCAACGGGCTGCTGTGCCTGCACAAATTAGGGCCGCTAAAAAAACACATACATGTGAACCAGCCAGGCCCCAAATAATCTGGAGGGGGGCCCAAAAAAAATGTTTGCCCAGGGCCCAAACCATATTAAAGACGGCCCTGCTTACATTAGTGGAGGACTCTAAACGTATACTCTCCTTCATAGGCATGCCTACGGGATGTGCCGGGTGTACCCAGGCACACCCTAATAATATATATATTATTATTGTGGCACTACCCCTGAAGGAGCAGCTGGTTTGATTTGGGTGATGTGTTAGCTCTATTCCTCCGCCATCTAGGGTACTGGATGAGAGCTGTAATAAAGTTAATGTCCACACTGTTGATGTCTTTTCTGTGCTTTATTACCCAATGGGGTAAAATGGTAAAATAGTAATAGGTGAAGGGATAGAAGAAATCAAAGAAGACGGATTCAGGTATAACTGGTTTCCGGAAACTGCTTCCAAAGATAACTTTCATCGCCACTCTAGCCAGAGTGGGTATAGTGCACCTGGATAGGCCTCTCTCACCAGCTTAGCAGCCAGGGTGTCACTCGGAGCTTTAGCAAAGTTCATGCCGCAGACTTTCCCAAAGAGTGGAGATATTCTCGGTCCGAAATCCTTCTCAAACTGGATTTAGCATCCGGATCTCCTTCAAGCAGCTTTAGTGAATTCGGGACTGATAGGCGACATCATTCAGCCTCTCAGGAACAATGTGTCTTTCGATGAAGCAACAGGCCTCTCCCGAGATACCAGCCTTGTGCTTGATATTCCCCGGACAGGTTCTTCATTGGTCAGCATCCTCCCTCGGGACGGACAGCACAGGACCACTTGTAGATCGCAGACCCAGTCTACCCACCGGGTCTACAATAGTAGATCAGTTTCTTCCGGACCAGCGTGGTCCTGGAGCCAGGAACTCTCTAACAAACACCTCGGCCAGGAGGGCCACACACGGCGTGGGTGGTGGGACGACTGCCCAGGTGGATGGTGGCGAGGACGATGACCCGAACCAATGGCGTCTTCCCCCTAAATACCTCTTCCCAGCATGCACAGCGAGGCGATCAACCCTCCTGATTGGCTGCCGAGGAGAAGCATCCACACGACCCTGACCCTATTGTTGCAACCTGTTGTCTGGGGGGGGGTTCCCCAGACAACAACCACAGGCACACAGTACAGCCAGAGCTGGAACAGGCCCTAAATTTAACCAAATAAACATAGTCAGAGGCAACTAACTCTCTGACCCCCCTAAATTACAGGTACAGCAGCACCTGCTATGAAAGTGGCCAGGCGCTACACAAATATTATTATTTTTTTACTCAATATACATAAATTACATATACAATTCAAAACTATATGAACCCTGGCTTGTCAGCAAATAAGTGCGTATATAGAGATATATACACACAGAGGCACATGTGTTTGAGCTTTGGTTTGAGGTGCACACCCTAATGCAATAGGCTGCACACGTCTATGCTCTCCTTATAAAGCATGACTGCCATTGGTGAGATCTCCTGAACATGCTAGTTTAGCATGGTTGTCAGCTAACCCTCTAATAAAAAAGATTTATGATTTTGGCGAGAGCTCCACTTTAAGTAGCTAACCTAGCAAGAGCATAAATGTGTTTAACCTATTAAAAGATCATATAACAAAACAAGTTTTAAGCTTCATATGCTTTAAAAACAAAAATTTTCTAATTAATTTATTACTCTTTACTAAAACCACAGCACGAAACCGGCTTTAGCAGCCAATAATACTCTTCTTTTCATTTTGTTCCCTGTCCAGGAGGAATATCAATTTGAATCTGATTGGTTGTTCTGGACAATATGGCCCAGATTCACAGAGCGATTACGCCTGCGCAACAGGAGATGCGCGTGCGTAAGTCTAAATGTGCGCGTGCGTTTCGTTGCGCGGCATCCCCAGAACGAGATACGCAAAAAATCGTCTTTTTTTTGTCCCGCGTAATTTCGTTAGACTGGCGCATCCGTCCGCGCAAAAGTGCGATAGACACACCATTGATTTGCTAGTCAAATATGCTAATGAGGGACTTACGGGGATCCACAAAACAACGTTGGGGCAGCGCAAGCGACGCAGTGTGCGCAACAGCAAAATGTCCTGTCTAAAATTAGAGCTGATAAAAGCTGGTCTAAAAAAAGAAAAAAAGTCTACTTGTCAGATAAAGCAACACTGTTAGTGAGGAGTTCAGCAGTCACACGTGTTGCTCAACAATCTGTATGCCAACATGCCAGGGGCATCGTCGCACATAGCTATACTACTGACTTTAGATGAACAAAGAAGGAGGAGGGCACGGAGGATGGCACTAAGGAGGGCACGGGAGATGTTTTTTTTTTTTGTTTTTATTTGCTTATATAAAATTTACAATTTAATCTAATCTAATACAATATTCTTATCTGATACAAGCCCCTCACTCTTCACTTGATATATCACACACGCATAGACATCTTTGGCATGAGTGATTCTGAGGTGTCTCGCATCTTCAGATTCACCCCTCATGCCATCCTGGAATTACCACAACCTTGCAGGAGGACATCAGCAGCCCAACACATGGCACTACCCATGACACCCATGACAGCTACATATACAATCAGAGCCCCATCCCCACAGATTTCGAACAGAACATGTATGGGGACAGCTGGCTGGTTGGTGAGTGACATGGGTGGCAGGCATGACTATCCCCTCCCGTGATGCACACCTCACAAGTGGCACATGCATGACTAACATCCTCCTGTCTTTTCCCTTCAAGGTGACTCTGCATATGCACTGGTACCCCATCTCATGACCCCATCTCATGCCAGCTCACATTATGCATCTTTGCACGTTAAACACACACATTAATCATGGCACAATGAGAATGCATGCATGCACACCACTGTGGTCCCTAAGCACAGACACATCACATCCTCATCACATTGGATTGGCACCAGTCCACCATGCAGGACTTGTGAGCTGCAACGCCATGCCACGGCTCCAATTATGTCACTGTACATTCATACACCATTCACACAGACCTGGGGATCACTTATCCACCACAAATGAGGGTGACACCCCTTTTCCCGCAGGAATATCACCCCCACATTCCAAAATCATACACAAACAGAACCCAAAAAATTAAATAAATGACGAGCAAAAAAAAAAAATGCCCAGCAAAAATATAATTTAAACAAAATAACAACAAAGAAAACACATAAAAGACAAAAATCACTCTGCAAAACAGTCCCCAAATATCTCAAAGACACGTCACAAACAAACAAAAGCACCTTGCTGTATAGGAAGGGAAACAAAGGGATGTACTTTTGCAAAGGAAGTGCATTTGTGTCTGTCTATTTATGCTGTCTGCGTAGTTCACAAAGTTGCCCTAGTCCATTTCCAATTTCACTGATTGCGCCGCTTCCGAGTTGTGAGCATGCGCACAGCGGAGCTGACATGGTCTCCTTCACGCGCGCATGCGCGAGCCGGCCCTTCATTTGCATGGGGTCACGGCTCATTTCAATGTAACACGCCCACGTCCCTCCCAATTTGTATTACTCCTCCTTACGCCTCTGGAAAAAACCTTACGCTTGCGCAATTTCCTGCGCAAAAGCTACGTGAATCGGGGGATTACGCGGCTAGATGGCGCAAGTCTAACGTAAAGGCGGTGCGCTACGCCGGTCCAATAATGCGCCGATGTACGTGAATCTGGGCCTATGTCTTTTTGTATGATGTCAGTCTTCCCATCACCCATCAAATAAGGCCTGGTTCACGCCTTTTGCATATTCCAGGATCATTTTGCGTTTTTCAATACACGTTTTTGATCCATTAAAGTCTATGGAACCAGAAAAAAGTCCTTGGCCCTTTCCATAAAATGCACAGTGAACATGACCCATAGGAAACCATGTTAAATGGACTGTAGTGTGGTTCTACAAAACGAAAAACACACTAAAAAATTTGTAGGTGTGAACCAGGCCTAAAAGTCCAATGTTTTCCCATCACCTTCCTCTCGAAGTACATCATACAGAAGTTGGCAGATCTGCCCATGACAACCAATGTGATTCTTCACTATCAGCAAGCTGCACAGTGATTCTTTCAGACATTTGTAGACCCCAGGCTCGGGGCTTCCTGCCTCTCAACGTCTCATGTCTCCTTAATGAAGAGGACCTGTCAGGAAACGTCTGACAGATAAAGGGACTCTTGATGAACATGCTCCATTGTGCCTCTTCCTTCTCCAAATACACATTGTGTGGAGAGCAAACAGCCGGCTGCTCCTGGGGCTTTGGAAAGGATGACAAAACTGATTTTCATTTCAAGTGATACAAAGGAAGAGGATTCTGCAAAAGCTTTTCTTTTTTGATACAAGAAAAGTCCAGTCTAATGTTTTTTTTTTTTCTTTATAGTTCCTAATGGCTGAGTGGTTTAGATCCCCAGAGATAACATGTTAACAATATTATCCTAAGGGCTGTAGCAGGGAAAGTCGCTAATATAGTAATATGATAATTAGCCCATCTCCTAAAGCACGCACCTGGAACAGTTTCTGCCTAATGTGCTTTAAAGGGAACTTGTCAAGATAGAAATATGCGGTCTGCCATTGCTGACTTGTTTTTAAAAATACAGGTTCCAGGGCCGTCTTCTTGAATACTCATTTAAGACAGTGACCCAGAACAAGTGACTGTATATGCATGTGTCAAATTGGTAACAAAGTAGCTTAAAGTGGAGGTTCACCCTCCAAACAAATTTCAGGCATGCCATGGAGCCCACCCACCCGACCGGCAGTATGCCGGTGTTTTTTTTTTCTATACATACCTTTTTACGGGCTCTCGTCCCCTCCGGCGATCCCGCGTGACTGGGCGTTTCCAATCACAGGCTGTGATTGACGTCCCTCAGCCCGGCGCATACAGCGCGTCACGAGATGCCGAAGGAACCCGAACGTCGGTGCGGCCCTATACGGCGCCTGCGCACTGACGTTCAGGTTCCTTTGGCATCTCGTGATGCGCTGCACCCCCTACAAATACAAACCCACCCCCTAACAATATAGACCCCCCTAACAATACAGAAGACAGATCATATAATTATAGAAACAAAGATCAAATAAATCTTCTTGATTTGGATGGTCACTGCCCATCATAATAACAAATGTCATGAGAACGTAACCAATCAGGGTCTGTACAGCCAACGTATAGGAGCCAATCGCTAGTTAGCGGCCGCTGACAGGAGTAGACACTGACTGCCGGTGGCATAAGGAAAGCATTAGGTAATGGGTACATTAGGCAACGACTGGGGACACAACTGGAGGCAAGCATTAAGGTGTACAGTAGGCAATGACTGTTAACATGAAGCATGCATTAGGTAGAGAGTACAGTAGGCAGTGCTTGGTGACATAAGACAAGCATTAAATAGAAGCATCAAATAGTTGCTCTGACTGGCAACATGAGGCAATTATTGGGTACAGTAGGCACTGGCTAGGGACATGAGACAAGCATTCAGCAGTGGCATGCTGTAGGCACTGGCTGGGGACATGTGGAAAGCATTATGTAGTGACATGTAGTTGGACATTGGCTTGCAGTGGGCAATGTGAAGAAGTCATCCATAACATAGTGGCATCCATGAACAGACATCAGAGAGTCAGATTGATGACAGAGAAGAGGTGCCCCGGGTGATGTGTGCCCCTTGGTATGAGGCCATATGACAGGTATAGCATGGTGTCATGCCCCGGTATCAGTCAAGGTGATGGCTGCCCCCATCAGATGAGGTCCGCTCCTTTGTGTACCAATACAGGCCCCCCCCCCCCCCACAGTCCCATAATGTACCTCAGATGATCGGGACAACATGCACAGCACTGGTGGACTGGTCTGGTCCCCTCCCCCTGTGTTGACATAAAGGAGGTGGCTTCACTCTGTGCCGAGACTGATGAGAGCTGCCCCAACCACGGAGAGAAGGGAATCCGACGGCTGTAACTCCAGTGCGGCTCGCATATCCCCCCGCAAAGCCACTACCTCAAGCTCTCTCCGCGTGTGCGCTGTCATCGTGCGCCACTACCTAAACCCGCCCACTGCTTACACCTGCCCACTCAGCCACACTCAGTGGAGGGGGAGGGGGGTGCCTGGCGCTGCCTAATCCCACCTGCTGTCTCTGCTTCAGTCGCGGAGTGAGGTGCCTTCCGCTGCCTAAAACCTAAGTCGGAGGGAGGGGGCGCCGGCCTGACACCCCCCAGTGGGTGGCACCTGGGGCAGCCCGCCCCCCCACTTAGTACGCCACTTGGAGTCACCTTTGACTCTGACATGACTATGGATGCACAAATAGGATCAGTAGTCAGAGGATCTCACCATCTTCTCCACCTGCTACGAAGACTCATCCCCTTCGTCCAGGATACAGCAGTAGTAGTTGGAACAATTATCAACTCCAGGCTTGACTATGCAAACTCCCTCTATCTCGGACTCCCCAAATACCAGATTTCTCATCTACAAGTCGTCCAGAACACGGCAGCCAGATTCATAATGGGAAAAAAAAACCCTGGGAATCAATCACCCCATCCTTAAGGACCCTTCATTGATTAGCCGTAAAAGATCGAGTCACATTCAAGGCACTCTGCCTCACTCACAAATGTATACAAGGAATCACCCCTCAATATTTATGCGAGAAAATAAAATACTACAACCCCAATCGCGTTCTTCGATCAACCAACCAAAATCGACTTCAAGTCCTGCTACAAGTCAAAAGCAGAACGAAGATTCGCAGTCCAAGGCCCCTGGCTGTGGAACGTGCTACCAACTAACATCCGAATAGAAGAAATTCTCTGGGCCTTCAAAAAAAAAAAATCAAGACCCACATCTTCTGAAGGATAAGGAAGACAATGGATACCAAGGGCCTTGAGGTAATTCAGTTCGCATTTGTAGAGCTTTACAAGTTATTCCCTCACTCACTCACTAGCTTACATCATATTTGACTATTAACTCACTTATGATCCTCAGAAGCATCCGGCAGAAGAACCCATTATGTAATAAGGAGGAAAAGACACAAGCCCACATGTAGCAAAGCCAGGTAGAGACGCACTGGTGGCATCAAAACTAAAAGGAGCACATATTGCTTTTTTTTCTAAACCAAGAAAGGTCTATCATGGTAAATGTATGGTAAATGTGTGGTATTAACTTGCTTAGCCACTTGGGTAGATTGCTCAGGGTCCCTATTCCTGTCCTTCTAATAGCCATTTTAACCCACATGATACCATAACCATTGTCTCCTTGCTCTTCCCATTCTTACACAGTTACTCACATCTAAATTTGGCTAACCTCAAAAGAAATGTTGTATTTAATATGCTACAGATTCAAGTGGTGAATATTTTTATGATTTTTATTTTTTTTTGCACTTTTTAAGGAAGTGTTTATATTTCTATATGCATGGTTGCCAATAAAATCCCAAAATTGCCAGGTGCTAACTGAATACACACAATAGGCAACCTGCCCACAAGTATCATTGGCTAAGGGTTGCCTATCAAGAGAACCTCTCATTTTACCCTAAATAGGCAAAGGGATAGATTTTTTTAGGGAGAAAAACTGTCACCCCTTTGGCTGTTCTTTGCAGGGGTCCAGCTATAGCAAAATTCCTGTATTTATTTGTTTTTGTTTTTGTGTGCATTAAAAATGAAAAGAAAACTCACCTGGTTGATGCTAAATGAAAGGTTATCAGCGTTGTCGCAAGACAAGATGGAATTATTTAATGAAGTGTGGGACACATGGATTTCGTACCTTACTAATGACCCTAACATAATCACACCTTAGTGTATCCCTAGTCAGTCTTACGGGTGCAGGACCGAGACCCCCCCCCCTTCTCTCAGTTATTCTATCACCTTCTTCTTGACTTTCCTCCGTTTCTTGCCTGTCCACCTACTCCTTTTCTTACTTTATTATCTAGAAAGTATAATTTGAATGGTTTGTTGTTGGCTTTGACCGATGGTCTTGGGGTCTGCTCGGCCTGGGAGATGTGCTCCGCCCCCTTACTCATTTGGGTGGGGGGGCCCCCTAGTGTCGGGGGGCCCCCTGCGGGGGCGGCGCTTGTCCCGGGGGATGTCTGACCCCAGAGGACACAAGTTAGAACGTGCTAAGTTTGTTCATTGCTGGGCCTGGCCCTGAGGTTGTGCATTATACTGTTTATTTTTGCTACCTAGGCCGCAATGGACTGCTCCTGCAGGGTTAATGTAATTGTTGAACACATTTTGTGAATGTAACGCATAATTTTGTATACTTGAAAATTCTTTAATAAACACCATTGAAACCAAAAATGAAAAGTAGGCATCATTTTTTTCCACTTCACTTTTCCTGACTTTGCACTTTGTAAATAATACACTACGGTGCCTTGAATATTTCTAAACAACGCTATAAACTGCAATGAAAGTCATTTTTCAGATTTTTCATGATCTTTACAAACCAGTTCCCAAGCACTATGCGGGTCTGCAGGTCTGAGATGATATTTGGGAAGAGGACCTGTACATGTCACGGGTGACCGGTCCATCTGTGAAGAATAGAGAATGGATTGGAAGTGGTGAGCCAGGCTGGATTGTTGGCCTGGTGAGCGAAGTATAACATAACAACGCTGTAGATTCATTTGCGTCTCTATATCTGGAACAGCTGTTACCTCTTGTACTACAATCAGGCAAACCACAGCCTGCGCAAACATACGCACAACCATATAACTTTATGTGTTTGTGGTAGGCAAACACGACACAGCTGTCAGGGCGGGGGAACCTTCTGGGGATTCAGAACAAAGCAACAAAAAGATCCCTTTCACACTGGGGCCGTCTGTGCGTTAGCGCTAGAGCGGCGCTCGTTTTAGCAGCGCTTTAGCGCTGTTTAAGCAACAATCTTTCGTCCGCTAGCAGGGTGCTAACCCCACTAGAGGACGAAGAAGGGGTTAAACCGCTGGTCTTCCGAAACGCTATTCAGGCAATTAGGAAGCGCTGCCTACTCATTTCAATGGGCAGGTTGTTTTGGGAGCTCCTCCACCGCCCCAAAGATGCTACTTGCAGGACTTTTTGTAACGTCCTGCAAGCGCACTGCTCCAGTGTGAAATAATAGCATAAAACAGAACAGAACAAAATAAAAGAACAGAATGAAACAGAGTAGAAAATAAAAGAACAGAATAAAATAGAATAGAAAATAAAGGAATGGTGTATATAGAATAGAAAAGAATATAACCATCTCCTGAAATTAAAATTTCAAATAGAATAAATCCAAACCAACAGAAAATAATAGAACAGAGAGAATATAACCAATTTCTGAAATTTGAATTTCAAATGGAATAGAATAGAATAGAAAAATACATTTTTTTTAACTGAATGGAATAGAAAGAATATAACCATCTTCCAAGATTTGAATTTCCTACAGGATAAATTAGATTTGGAATGGAATTTGATTTGATTGCAATTCGAAAGGAATTCCAATCGAATTTAAATGGAATTTGAAAAACTTGAATCAATTTGAATTCAAATAAACAAAATGAATTCCGATAGCGAATTTAGCTAAACAAATTAATGCAAATAACAAATCAAAACGAAATATATATTTTTTTCCTTCTGCACATGTCTATTGCTCCCTGCTGCACTGAGATCTTCACCATCATCATGGAGTAAGGTGACCAGATTTTTAAAATGAAATCCGGGGACATATTTTTTCTTTACTAGCAATGGCAACAATCAGCCACTCTCTGCCCTTCGCCGCCCACCTCAGAGCCTCTCAAGTCTTATGCCACGTACACACGATCATTTTTTGGGTTGTAAAAAACAACGTTTTTCAGGCTCTAGAAAAAACAATTTTTTTTTCAACTTCATCATTAAAACGACGTTGCCCACACACGATC
This sequence comes from Rana kukunoris, assembly GCA_029574335.1. Classification (NCBI taxonomy): domain Eukaryota; kingdom Metazoa; phylum Chordata; class Amphibia; order Anura; family Ranidae; genus Rana; species Rana kukunoris. The sequence continues at coordinate 437,807,313 of CM056051.1, forward strand.
GTTAAAAAAAAAATGCTCTAGCAAAGCGCGGTGACGTACAACACGTACGACGGCACCATAAAGGGGAAGTTCCATTCGGATGACGCAACCCTTTGGGCTGCTTTATCTGATTTTGTGTTAGTAAAAGACGATTCACGCTTTTCTGTCTGTTACAGCGTGATGAATGTGCTTACTTCATTACGAACGGTAGTTTTACCAGAACGAGCACTCCCATCTCATAACTTACTTCTGAGAATGCGCAGGTATTTCACGTCGTTAAAACACCACACACGATCATTTTTTACAACCCGAAAAATGACAACGTTTAAAACGTTGTGAAAAAATAGAGCATGGTACGCATAAATTCGGCCAAGATACGAGCGGCATAAGTCTCCTACGCCGTCGTATCTTGGGGGCATATTTAGGCTGGCCGCTAGGTGGCGCTTCCGTTGTTTTCCGCGTTAAATATGCAAATAAGCAAAAACCGCTGATTCACGAACGTACGTGCGCCCGTCGCAATTAGTTACGCCGTTTACGTAAGACATACGCCGGCGTAAATATAAAGCTGCTCTCTAGGTGGCGTATCCCATGCAAGGTGTGGACGTCGGAACAGGCGTATCTTTTTACGTCGTTTGCGTAAGTCGTACGCGAATAGGGCTGTGCGTAAGTTACGTTCACGTCGTAGGCAGTTTTCGACGTATCTTAGGCATACTATCCGACGCATGCGCACTGGGATTACGTCCAAGGACAGCGCATGCATCAATTACATCAATTACATAAAACACGGCCACCACCGCCACATTTGAATTGCGCGCACTTACGCCAGGACATTTACGCTACGCTGCCCTAACTTAGGACGCAAGTGCTTTGAAAATACTGCACTTGTGTCCAAAGTTGCGGCAGCGTATATCCAATACGCTACGCCCGCTCAGTGTAACGCCGCCCTACGTGAATCTAGGCCTATGTTTTTTACAACCCGAAAAATTATCGTAGGCACGGCGGGGCGGGGGGGGGGGCTGGGGTTTTAAATTCATTTTTTTTATTTTAATTCTGCACTGATTGTCTTTGCCCCTGCCCCCTATTAAATCCAATCTGGGGACAAAACCAGGGACAGACTTGGTCCGGGGACAGTGTCCTCAATCAGGGAAACTGGGGATGTCTATCATAGAGACAACTTGATGAGCATACTTTTAACTGTCCACAAGTAATTTGCCTATTGTCTTTTTGTTCCACAATAAACATGTAAATGTACTACACTCAGATTGTGCCCTCTTCTGTCCTTTTCACCCCCCCCTTGCTTCCACTTTCCTTGCAGCAGACTGCACCCACTGTTGGCAGATTCACTGGTCTGGGATTTGATAGATTTTTAATGATAAAAGGTGAGGTTTTTCTGAAAAGTTATACTCTTGCTATGTATGTGGGGATTTAATTCATGCAGACTTGTAAGCTACTAAAAGCTCCACTTTAAGGAATAAATACTAGAGTCTACAATATGCAGAATTGTTCATTTTGTATTATCACATGGTAACGCTGTGGAAATTTCAGATTAAAATAGCTGCACATTGTCTGCGTCCCTGTGGGGACTTTGTAGCCTCCTACAGGCTTAGGATCCCCTCTCACATAATGGCAATCCAGCCTCATTATCTGGGATTTGTATCACCTCTTAGCGGTGTCTGTTACAGGCCCAGGCTGAAGCGCCGGCTTTCCAGAGCTCGCCATCTGTTCCCGCAGACTCTCCTGGCTTATGATTCTCTTTATATCTCCGATAACCTGCTCCGTCTGTCCTGTTATCTGCCTGCCAGCTTCCACCACTACACTGCACACAATGTGGAGACCCTACATTACCTGCACAATGGGGGCTTGTCATCGGCTGCTGGGAACACGAACGCAATGTCTCCCGCAGAATTCTCACCACCGATTAGCGAAATGGATACTGGCTGAACATGAAAAGGCTGCACACTACACAGAAACCAGACAAAAAACTTTTTTACAGTCCCTAATGGCAGAGCTGTCTAGGTCAATAAATATGAACCATTAACAGTTCCCTCTCTCACTTTCCAAAGCTTGGGAGCACTGCTGTAATGTAAATGAGATGATCTCCTAAACCAGACACCCAGAATGGTTTGTTGTCTGTGTTTTGCCCTACAGTAAGGTGTATCAATGAGCAAAACTGTATTTTTGCATGCTGTCCGTTTTTGTCCGATCTCTCCATAGGAGACAGTGGTGCTCGACAAGCCCCTCCCCGCTCAGTGAGCAGAGAGGGACTTATCATCCGCCGGCTCAGCGGAGATTTGCGGTGACATCTCCCGCTGAGCTGGCAGACTGCTGCAAGCAGGTCAGCCCCGTGTGGAAGGGGCCTAAGAGTGTATGTATACCAATTATACCAAACAGCTGCTAATGAGCAATAATTCCATATGTAAGTTGAAACACAGTTAATAACTGAAACAGAAACAGCTGTGTAGGAGGCTTAAAACTGGGTAAGGAACAGCCAAACTCTGCTACTAGGATGAGGATGTGAAAGATTGTTTCATGTCACAAGTCATATGCCATGGCAAGACTGAACACAGCAACAAGACAGAAGTACTGCATCAGCAAGGTCTCTCTCTGCAAGTATTTCAAAGCAGACTGAGGTTTCAAGATGTGCTGTTTAAGCTATTTTAAAAAAGTACAATGAAATGGGCAACGTTGAGGCAATAGACAATAGAGGCAATGGCCAGCCAAGGAAACTTAATGCAGCAGATGAAATAGCCATCATGCTTACTGCCCTTCCACTTCGGAAGGTGTTTACCAGTGCCATCAGCTCAGAACTAGTGGAAACCAGTAGGGCAGAGGCACACCCATCTACTGTCTGGAGAAGTATTGCCAGAAGTGGAAAAATTGCAACCAAAAGGCCATACCTCTGATGTGGAAACAAGGCTAAGCAACTCAACTATGCACCAAAACATTGGAACTGAGGTGCAGAAAAATAACAGCAGGTGCTCTGCACTGATAAGTCAGGATTTTAAATATTTGGCTGTAGCAGGAGGCAATTTGTTTAAAGGACAGAAGTACAGTACAATAATGAGTGTCTGCAGGCAACAGTGAAGCATGGTGGAGGTTATTTGCAAGTTTGGGACTGCATTTATGCAAATGGGGTTAGAAATTTAGTCAGGAACAATGCTGAGAAATACAAGCAGATACTTATCAATTATGCCATACCATAAGGGAGGCATGTGATTGTCCCCAATGTATTCTGTAGCAGGATAACGACCCAAAACAGATTTATCTTCAGGGTAAAGAAGAATAACAAATCCTGGAAGCAATGGTTTGGCCACCACAGAGACCTGATCTCAACATCATGGAGTTTGTCTGGGATTACATGAAGAAACAGAAGGATTTGAGGCAGCCTACATTCACAGAAGATCTAAGGTTTTGTTCTCCAAGATGTTTGGAACAACATAGCTGTCAAGTTCCTTCAAAAAAGTGCGTGCAAGTATACCTAGAAGAATTGATCCTGTTTCGAAGGAAAAGGGTGGTCACACCAAATATTGATTTGATTTGGATTTCTCTTCTGTTCATTTGCTTTCCATTTTGTTCATTGATAAAAAAAAATAACACTTCTACTTCTGAAAGCATTTGTAGCACCCTCCTAGTTTAGGTGCTAGGATGTAAATAGTTAGACTAGTGTAATTTTCTCTTCCGCTTGGTGGGGCTGGAGGCTAACCTATCTTCAGCAGATCTGCTTAACAGAATGCTGCAATTTATTTTTTAGGGCTGCTCCAGTGTTCTGGTGCTGTTGATTATGCATGGAATCCTGACGCCTTTCTAGAAACTAGTAGAGCTTTCTAGAATATGGGTGGGAGTTAGGCAAATAGGCAGCATGAGTATGTAGCAGTCACAGCGAACTATAGGGGAGGTTCCCCTGAGCATGCTGGGATTGGCCTAAATATTCAGGGAGCATGTGATCTCTGGGGCCTTCCCTGACCAGATGGTGGAGTGCACTAGCTAGGAGTGAGGCAGGCTTGCCATCTATATCACTTTTTGTCGGAAAATCCATATATGAGTAATACTCAAGCACAATTCATAATAGATTGTACCAAGTTTTGTTTGACTCACAATTATTTTTCTTTCAACCAACAGTTCTACTTACAGACCATGGGCACAGCCATGGGTGCTAATTTTGCCCCATCTTACGCCAATTTGGCCATGGGCCTTTGGGAACATAGGCATATTTGGTCCAACAACCCCTTTCTTGGACACTTGGTGTATTATGGGAGGTACATTGATGACATTGTCATAATCTGGGATGGTGATGTCAATGTCATCGATAATTTTGTTGACCACTGTAACAGTAATACCTATGGCTTATCCTTTACTCATGTTTGGGACCTCAAGAATCTGACTTTCCTAGACCTATATCTTCATCACCTCAATGGCAATATTGAGGCAAAAACTAATTTCAAACCCACTGCTGGTAATTCCCTTCTCCATTACAATAGTTGTCACTATAAAAAATGGATCAATAACATTCCGAGAGGCCAATTTTGCCGTTTAAGGCGAAATTGTACTCAAAAAAGCGACTATATCCAACAGAGCGTTATCCTGAAACAAACACTTTTTGAAAAAGAGTATCCAGCCTTTCTGGTCAACCAAGAGTTTGATCACTATCTTGATCCAGAGAGACCTTCTAAACCCCCAAAAAATGTATTCGATCAATCTACTCGTTTTATAACGAAATTCCATACTGATTTAAAAAAAATTGGAACAATTATTAAAAAACATTGGCCTATCCATTTGGAAGACCCCCATCTAAAAACTCGCCTTCCTCACATTCCTAGAACCACCTATAAACGGGCCACTAATTTGAAAAATAAAATAGCACCCAGCAAGCTAAAAACACCACCAGCTCCTGAATATATCCCTATGATATCCCTAAAAGGGATGTTCCAATGCAAAAAGACTACATGTAAAACATGTTCTTTTGTAAACCATGGGCAAAAACAATTTACTACAAAAGGAAAAACGTACATGTGTAGCGATTTCTATAATTGTGGTTCCGAATTTGTGGTTTATGCACTGATCTGTCCTTGCCCGTTCCTCTATATAGGCCGTACTATACGGCCTCTTCGTCAAAGATTCGGTGAGCATAGGAGAAAAATAGAGGGGGGCAAGGATCAACGCAGTGTACCTCGCCACTTTGCTGAATGTCACAACAAGTCCACAAATGGCCTAAGAGTGTGAGTCATCGAACAAATCTCCAATAAACTCCCTGAAGCCGAAAGGTTTCACCGACTATGCGAGAGAGACATATTGGATATATTCCTTAGATACTCTCAAACCTGGAGGCATAAACAAAGAACTTGAAATATCCACAATATTATAAATACATAACCTCTATAATCTTTCGAGTACGTTTATTTGCCCACACGAGCTTCGATTTTCTAACCTTTAGGATATGTCCTGTCTACATTTAATATAGTTGTATTAATTATGAAAAGTTTCCTATTTTTTTTACCAGCCATTCTTTCAGGCTCTTTCTTTTTATCTCTTACCCCGTCAATTTTTAATTATAATACATTATACATATTTATTATAAAATGTCCATCACAATGAAGTTATATCTATCATAATCACTTGTCCAATCATAATGATCCTTCATCCTATTCCAGCGATATGAGGGGTATAGTGCAGTATCCTGTGCATCTGCATTTATATTTATATTCATCTGTGATCATATGTGAAGGTTTTAGTATCTTTGGTGCTCACAGTTTTTATGCATATGTTATTTTTATCATATAATTATTTTCCATTAATTGTTATTTCCTTACTGTATCTTTAATAATTTTTACGGGTCTTTAATGTAGTTTTTTATAATCTTGTCTATTAGCAAAGTGCATAAATACCATCAATTTGTTTTCTTTTAAACATGTGCCATTTATAGTGAGAATTCCTCATTGTTGAGGATATTTTACACTACATCACCACTAGGTGGCAATCTTATGCAGGCATATATAAATAGGCTGTAATTAGCCTCCACAATTAGCTTGAAAAAGGTGCGCACTGTGTGTTTCTCCAACTTACCGCGGCTCTAGCACTGAAACGCGTTGCATTGTGGTCCGTCGTAGTGATGTCATCCTCTCCCCCACACCGCAGTGTCCCAGCGTGCGTTCCAGCCCTCTGTCTGGACACTGTGTACCTCACCCGGAATACACTGATAGTGATAGCCAGGCAGCTGCTTCCTTCTATACAGCACAAGCGCTGTGAATGAAAACAGGGGACTCCCATATCTCGGCTGGCATTTGACTGACCTCAGGACTTTATCCACATGCCTGTACTCTACTACCTCCATGTGAATGCTTTAATGTTGTTCTTTCATTAAAGTTTGCAGTTTTTTAAGTGGCGCCTGTTTTGTCTCTTCTTCTGTTGCCATCCCTGGCACCTGCTGCCATGTGGCCTTGGGTGGTCGACCTGAGGGCATGTATCTTAAGTAAAGGAGTGACCCTGGTGCGTTTAATAAGTTGACTGAAAGGGAGCCGTGCCTGTGCAGCAAGCAGCATCAGATTCCCCCTCTTAACTGTTTGAGAAAAACATGGGCTTATGGGTAAATCTTATATACATAAACACATTTTTTTTCTTGTAGTTAAGAGGGCTGGGCTGGACGAGAGAATGTGTCTTTTAGACACATGCCCCCTTCTATGACACTGCAGTGAGAGGCATGCCTCCACTGCAGCATTTTTATTGGATAGCTTGGACCAATGGTGCTTTACCATTGATCCAAGGCTCCAAGCTCTCCATTGAGCTCAGTGCCTCTGACAAGAAATGAGGAGAGGTAATGTGAGCTTATCCTCTCAGAGCCCCATATCTCCGGAACCATAGGTGTCAGGAGGCCCACATTTTGACCAGTTGTGGGGTAGGACTTTGGTTACCTACACACCCTCTCCCCAAATTTGCGGTCTCTGTGACCTCAGATTGTCAAGCTACAACTTTCTAACCTTGATAGTTTTTTGTTTTTTTTATGTTCATGGCAGGTAAGGCTCTGCCAAAGTGAGGGAATGCCTGGTTGTCACCAAAACCTAGTCTACCCGTTAGACTTCTCCTCTATTCCTGTTTTGGTGACAACCTAAAATTTGGGATTTTCTTTCACTCTTGGTGATAACAGTAAACAATAGAATTAGAGAGAATGCATCACCTTAACAGGGACACAGAGGGCAATAAAATCGGACAGGTGTTGTAATCCCTCTCCACTCTTTTCAGATATAAAAAAAATGTTTTGTCTTACATTGTACTTGAATAACTGATAATGAGATCTGCCAGCACTGTGCAGACATGGCTGATTATGGTAAACATAGCTCCCCAGCTCCCTTCTTACCATTACATAAAAGGGGAAAACTAGGTAGTATTTTAAAGCAAGTAAGCAGCATTTTTTTTTACATTACGGGACATGAATGGGACTATGTAACAAACATAAAATAAGTGTTATTCAAATCTGTCTGAAAAACTGGAAATACACTATAATGGTTGCATTGTATGTTGGCACGGAGTCACCCTTTAATGCTTTGTTCCAGTTTTATCTTCTAGGCCATAGAGCAACAAAATGAAAATTAATTTTCCTTCTTTCCCTCTTGTCTCCATGGACACATGCTGCAAAGCCTTAAAAATGGGGGCAGGCTAAGTGGGAAGCTCTTGGCTGGCCCCCAGCTGAGGCACTGAATGAGCCTCATTCATCACCGAGTGAGAAGAAAAGAGGCCGCGACGACCCGACATGCAGGACTCCGCCACATACAGCAAGCCTGCTGCTTTACTGATACCGGACTCGGGATCTATATGTCTCCCGGCAAACACAATGACATCTGAGCAAAGTGATTGTCAAGAAACAGGAGAAAAAGAAGAAGAAAATTCTTTCATTTATGCAGTCATAAAGACTTTCGGACATTAAAGTGGAAGTCTGGTCTAAACACAAGTTGTGGTCTGATTATATTGCCCACTTAGATCCATGCGTGGTTCTAGAGGTGCATGTTTGTAGTGTTAGGCAGGTGGGCTGTCATGTGTTGGTTTGTGCTTTTTTTAGTGCATTGACATGAGTCTTGACTATTTTCAATGCATTTTCTATTTTACAATAAAGACAAGGCTAACAGCCATTGACCAAGACTTGGCAATACCTGTTGTCAATGCATCTAAATGCATCAAAAACACATTATATGCATTTTTATGTGTTACTATTGACTTCTATGAGCTACTCAGAATGAAACACAGAAAAGATGGACATGGGAATGCTTTTGATAGAACTCATGATGTGTCTTTAATACCAAGCTACACTCTATAACCAAAAGTATTGGGACACCTGCCTTTATATGCACATGAACTTTGATGGTATCTTAGTTCGTAGGGTTCAGTATTGAGTTGGCCCACCCTTTGCAGCTTTAACTCTTCTGGGAAGGCTGTCCACAAGGTTTAGGAGTGTGTCTATGGGAATGTTTGACCATTCTTCCAGAAGGGCATTTGTGAGGTCAGACATTGATTTTGGACTAGAAGGCCTGGCTTGCAGTCTCCACTCTAATTCTTCCCAAATGTGTGTTCTATTCGGGTTGAGGTCAGGATTCTGCAGGCCAGTTAAGTCCCTCCACCTCAAACTCGCTCATCCATGTCTTTATGGACCTTGCTTTGTGCACTGGTAAGTAGTCATGTTAGAACAGGAAGGGGCCATCCCCAAACTGTTCCCACAAAGTTGGGAGCGTGAAATTGTCCAAAATGTCTTGGTATGCTGACTTCTTAAAAGTTCCCTTCACTGGAACTAAGGGGCCAAGCCTAACCCCTGAAAAACTACCCACACCATAATCCCCCCTCTAACAAATGATTTGGTTCAGAGCACAAAGCAAGGTGCATAAAGACATGGATGAGTGAGTTTGGGGTGGAGGAACTTGACTGGCCTACACAGAGTTCTGACCGCAACCCAATTAGAGTGGAGACTGTGAGCCAGGCATTCTCGTCCAAATCATTACCTAACCTCACAAATGTGCTTCTGAAAGAATCGTCAAACATTCTCATAGACACACTCCTAAACCTTGTGGACAGCCTTCCCAGAAGAGTTAAAGCTGTTCTAGCTGCAAAATGTGGGCCAACGTAATATTGAACCCTACGGACTAAGACTGGGATGCCAATAAAGGTCATGTGTGTGTGTAAGGGCAAATGTCCCAGTATATTTGGTAATATAGTGTATTAAAAGTAGTTTGGGGCCTACAGTATTTATAAGGGGTGCATTGTCATGTGTCAACATCTGTTTCCTTGCACTGACATGCATTTTTCTTTTATTTCTTTTCCACACCTATACAACATTGTATGAGATGCACATTGTTGAGTAGATAAAACAACATACACTTAGCAAAAACACAGTGGATGTAGGTAGAATCATATTTCTTCATCACAAACCAATGGTCCGTAGCTTCCTCAACTAGACAGTATGTTCATGGGTTTGCATCCAATTCAAAAAATTCCTCAAAGGATAAGAGGGAAGGGGGAATTCCCAGAGGATCTGTTATAGAAAAATAGAAGCTCAGGACATAGAAAAACATAAAGGTTACATTGTGGTTCAAGGAGTGTAGAGTCAAATCCTGGGGGAAAGGAAATGTGACTTACATTTTTAATGCTTTTTTGAATTTAGAATTTGGAGTGAATGGGATTAACAGCCAATGACCAAGGCTTATTAATACCTGCTGCCAACATATGCCAATGTAACATGCATTATGGTGCATTGCCAATGACTTGTTTAACCACTTAAGACCCGGACCAATACGCTGGTAAATGACCCAAGGTGTTTTTGCGATTCGGCACTGCGTCGCTTTAACAGACAATTGCGCGGTCGTGCGACGTGGCTCCCAAACAAAATTTGCGTCCTTTTCTTCCCACAAATAGAGCTTTCTTTCGGTGGTATTTGATCGCCTCTGCGATTTTTATTTTTTGCGCTATAAACTAAAATAGAGCCACAATTTTGAAAAAAAACACAATTTTTTTACTTTTTGTTATAAAAAAAATCAAATAAACTACATTTTAGTAAAACATTTAGGCCAAAATTAATTCAGCCACATGTCTTTAGTAAAAAAAAAAATCGCAATAAAAAACCTAGCGGGAACAGCGACCTAGCGGGAACAGCGACACTAATACAGCGATCAGAAAAATGATCGCTTAGTGACGCTGGCAATAGGGAGTGAAAGGGTTAACTAGGGCGGTGATCAGGGGGTTAAAACTTTATTAGGGGGGGTGGGGGGGCTATCCTGAACCTAACACTAACTGTTTTTTACACTGCCTGTCACACTGACACTAAATGCAGTGATTAGATCACTGCATTCAGTGACACTGTGACAGGGGGGTGGGGGGGGCGATCACAAGGGGTTAATGTGCCTATGTGAGTGTGTGTCAGTGTTGTGTTGGTGCACACTTACTTGTGATGTCTTCTCTCATCAGCAGCGCTGGGAAACAGCGCTGCGATGAGAGATTACATCATTTCCTCCTTCCTGTGTAAACACAGGAGGAGGAACTGACACGATGGGAGCGCGCTCCCATTGGCTGGGAGCGATCGCGGGGGGGGGCGGAAATCGCGGACATCCGCCCGCTCGTCGGCGATCGCTCCCAGAGGCAGGGGGACCCCCGCACGCCGCGGAGGGGGTCCCGATGGGACCCCCGAACCGCACGAAGGCGGGGACGTAAATTTACGCCCTTGTGCCTGTACGAGCCATTCTGTGGCCGTATATGTGCGTGCGGGGGTCCTTAAGTGGTTAAACCTCCAGATGCACTACAGTGCTGAAAAAACAGGCATGTCATATTGTTCCTGCTGTGCTGAGAACGGAACAGACACTATTATTATTATTATGACAAACTATGACACGTGTTTTAGCACATCAGAATGTGTGTTGATAGGCACTAAATCTTTTCACCCAAGATTCACACATTTCTCTAATTGGAATCAATTCAATTGTGTGCCGAAGGCCCATAGAAGTCAATGGCCGCAGATGAAATGACATAAAACGTGCTTTCAAGTATAGCAGCCAGTACCATAGGTAGATGCTAGATGTGAGGTTTATGATGTTAGCTGGCAGCGCAGGTAAATTTAAGCAGGTCTATGCTGCGAGCTAGGCCTGTTTGTTTTTGATCTGGGGGCAGGGAGTGGTTTAGTGTAGCAGTGGGTGAGACTGACAAGTACTTCAGCTTTGGGGCGCCTCCCCTGTTTCCAGTGAGAATGTTCTAGGAAGGGGGCAGGGCTGAGAGTTGGCGTGGCATGGGGTGTATGTAGGAGTGCTGACCAATCCCCAACTAGGATTGGTAGGGGGCAGGCCTCCTATATAATCCCTCAGTCAGCCTGCTGGAGGGGAGTTGTCTGCTGGGTGAACTGAAGGATGGAGTGCTAGACTGTGTGCAGGACGAGTGCCCCCAACTGGGGGGGGGGGGTGACTTAGGAGCTGGGAGGGAGCCTCTCCTTACGATAGGGTGACCAGACATCCCTGGTTTCTGGGGACAGTCCCCGGATTGAGGACACTATCCCCGGGCCAAGTCTGTCCCTGGTTTTGTCCCCGGATTGGATTTGAACAGGGGTTGGGGCATTTTCAAAGACAGTCAGTGCAGAATGACTGAAATACACACCCCCACATCAGGGCCGCCATCAGGAATTTTGGGGCCCCTTACACAGTTTTCGGCATGGGCCCCCTGGAGCAGAGAACCGGTGGGGGGGTGCTGCCACCTGAAATTGAAGCGGGGGGTCTGCCGCGAATTGAGAAGCGGGGGGCCCCTTTACAAAAAGAAGAAATAAAGAAAATTATATATAAAAAAGGGGGGTAGCCATCTGGGGCCCTGGGGACCTCCTCTGGGCCCTTTAATAAAAAGAAAAACAGAGAGAAAATATATATATATATATATATATATATATTTTTTTTTTTTAAAAGGGTGGTTGCCATCTGGGGCCCTGGGGACCTCTGGGCCCTTTAATCATTTTTTTTTTATATATATATAAAAAGAAATTACAAAAAAAATGGGCTTTTCATCCGGGACCACTGGGCCCTTTAATAAAAAAATAAATAAAAGAAAATATATATACAAAATAAATAAACATTTATAAAAAAAAAAAACAAGGGGGTTGCCTTCCAGGGCCCTGAGGACCTCTGGGCCCTTTAATAAAAAAAAATATATATAAAAAAAAAATAAAAAAAAAACATTTATAAAAAAAGGGGGTTTGACACATGGGGCCCTGGGGACCTCTGAGCCCTTTAATAAAAAAAAATAAAAATATATATATATATAGAAAAAGAAACTGAAAAAAACAGAAATATAATGTAAAAAAAATGTAAAAATTTTTTATAAAAAAAGGAGGGTTGTCATCTGGGGGCCCTGGGAACCACTGGGCCCTTTACTAATAATTATATATATATATATATAATAAATAAAAAAATATATAGAACATTTTTTTTTAATAAAAAAAAGGGGGGTTGTCATCTGGGGCCCTGGGGATCTCCGGGCCCCTGGGGACCTCCAGACCCCTAAAAAAATGTCCCTTTAATAAAATATGTATATATATATATATATATATATATATATATATATATATATTTGAAAAATATTTTTTTTATAAAGAATAAATAAAAAAAAGGGGGGGTTGCCATCCAGGGCCCTGGGGGCCTCCAACAGGCAGAGAGTCGCTGATTGCCGCCATTATTAGTAAAAAATAAAAAAATATGTCCCTGGATTTCATTTTAAAAATCTGGTCACCTAACCTTACGAGGTCATGGAGGGGTGTCCTGGTACAGGAGCTGAAGAAGCAGTTGGTCCGCATGTCCGGGTAAATCCTTCAAGAAGGACTCAGGGCAGGAGTTGTGAGTGAAGCACAGTGGAGATCTGGAAAAGGCAAGCCAGGGAGAGCTGAGAGGGAGCCTTTCCGATACGGTCATGGAAAGGTGTCCTGGAAAAGGAGCTGGGTGTAGAGCCAGAGGAGAGACTGTGGAGTTTGTGCCAAATCGATGAGGCCTGAGGGCGCAGGATTTGCAAGTCAGGACCGCTGGGATCAGTAGTCCATGATCAAATATTTTCCTCAAGTAATGTCCACGGCCACAAGAAGGGGTACTGCAGGCCCCTGGCCTATTCAGGATCATCAATTGAAACTACTGGGACTTATTCAGAGTTCAGAGTGAGGCCTAGTGAGTTGAAGATGGCGGGACAGGAGTACTAATCTGTGACAGGAAAGTGATGTGCAGGAGGAGAAGTGTGCTGAGGTAAAAGTCTGCAGGGAGAGTGCAGAGGCGGGAAAGTCTGTCAGGAATAGGGTCCGCCATTTTATCCTATCTGAGGAGTGTAACGTATGAACTGTTATAACATTTTTAGTTATAGCATGATCCGCTATAACATTAAAAGTAATAATTCATTCTCTGAGTTTCCCATGTTGGCGTAAACAATATGAAAGCATGGATCCATCCTGCCTTGTATCAATGGTTCGGGATAGTGTTGGTAGTGTAATGGTGTGGGGGATGTTTTTTTGGCACACTTTGGGCCCCTTAGTACCAATTGAGCATTGTTTAAATGTCATGGCCTACCTGAATTTTGATGCTGACCATGTCCATCCCTTTATGACTACAGTGTGCCCATCTTCTGATGGCTACTTCCACCATGTGACAAAGCTCAAATCACCTCACCACTGGTTTCTTGAACATGAACATGAGATCCCTGTACTCCAATTACCTCCACAGTCACCAAATCTCAATCCAATAGAGCACCTGCGTGATGTGGTGGAACGGGAGATTTGTATCATGGATGTGCAGGTGCAAAATCTGCTATCACTATGGACCAAAATCTCTTAGGAACATTTACAACACCTTGTTGAATCTATGCACCAAGAATTAAGGTCGTTCTGAAGGCAAAAGGGCGATCCAACCCGCTACTAGCAAGATGTACGTAATATAGTCGCCAGCGAGTGTACACAGTCACAGCAGCTATTGATTTTACTGATTCCCTAGGCCAAGCCTCTATTTTTCCAGTCCTAATGGAGGAACATCTCTGTAGCCCCAAAACATGTTAGCCAGGGGTCAAGTCCTGGGGGAAAAAGTGTGGGAACTCCCACCCAAGATCCACTCCCCCACCAAAAAAATAAATAAAAAATGATTCGCTCATATGCATAATTACTAAACCGCATGTTTTTTTTTTTTTCCATCCACTGTACCTTAGTAATCCTTTATGTTACTGGCTGCTTCCTGTATATGGATTCATCGGGTAGTGTGCGGGTATTCCGTCACTTCCTTGATGCCTCAATGTCTCCTGGGAGCTTTTGTCATTGTTCCCAGGAGACATTGCGGCACCGAGGAAGTGACGGAATACTCGCACACTACCCGATGCATCCATATGCAGGAAGCGGCCAGTAACATAACGGATTACTAAGGTTCGCCTGCCCCTGACAGTGACTCGAGCTGGGCATCGCCGCTTAGTGAAGTATTGGCTCGAACGGCTCGGCTGCTCTAGTCCTGCAAAGGGAACTGAGTTCCTGCTGTGAAGAAAGTGCAGGAACTCCGTTCCCACGCGTTCCCGCAGGACTTGAGCCCTGATGTCAGCACATCTTGTTGAATGCAAATAAAGTCTTAATTACTGTTAATTAAAGGCTCTTTCCCTGCTGTCTTGTAGCCCAATGCAGCCCCCCCCCCATTCAATATGAGCATGACAGGGATTTTCCATAGCATAGGATCATGTAACAAGAGGCTGCACACTCACCAGAAACGCTGAAAAGCTTGTTGCATCTGGATTATATAAAACTCTCATTAAACCCATCGGACATTGTGACTTTGGCATCATTGCAGAATTTCCTGGCTTGTATTCACAGTCCCCTGGCTAAGTTTACTTGTTGTCCATGATAAGTCAGTCAGCAGGGAGATCTGCGGAGCAGTGGGGAAGCGAGATTGTCATAGGCCAGTGTGTGCACACCATGCTTCAGTGAAAGAAAGAAGATGGGAAACATCTGCTATGGAGCTTTCGCCACATGGCCGCGCTGCGGTGGGGGACATTGGCTCTAAGCCCGTAAGCCCAGCTGGTGTGAGGAACACAGGTACAAGCCCATCTATTAATATCAGCACAATCCTATTAGAGTGTACACTGGCTGACCGCTGTGCTCGCTTTGCGACTTTCCTTATCATCACAAGCCCAAGAAATACCCTGCTAACTGGCTAAGCTCCTTCCAACTCTGCAATTGTTAAGGGACGGTTTGTGATTGTGTGTTCCCTCATCTTAGAATATGAACACCTTATTAATAGAAAAGGGAAAAGTCACATTCTTAACAACTTAATATATGCAATGTTTATACTTTATATACCATGTCTTACTCTTTTAGCCCTTGAGTATCCTCCATGTGCACATTTCAGCACCCCTTCCTTCCTGAAGTATACCAGCCAAAAATAACACAATAAAGCCCATTAAAAGATACAGCTAAAAAGCAGCTTTTGTTGCAATATTTATTTACAGTCCAAAGCTCTCCCTTGTAGTACTTCTTTTCCATCACAAGATGTCCTCAGTCTGATGGCCGGCATCATTCAACTCACTTCCCCTGGAAATTCCCCAGGCTATGACTGGACAGTAAAAGAAGAAGCAGCAGCACAGTTACTCTCTACTCCAATCAGTATGATTTGATTGGCTCCTCCTGCTGCTTCTTTCTCTCATACTCCAGTCCTGCTGAACATGGACTGTAAGGCCCTGTACACACGATCAGACCGGTCCGATGAAACTTGTCAGACGGACCGTTTTCATCGGACCACGCTGAAGTGGTCTATTGGTCTGATGTGCGTACACACCATCGGACCAAAAATCCGATCAGACCAGAACGCGGTGACGTAGAACACAACGACGTGCTGAAAAAAGGAAGTTCAATGCTTCCAAGCATGCGTCGACTTGATTCTGAGCATGCGCGGGATTTTGGTCCGATGCTTTTGTGTACTAATCATCGAACCTGTCCGACGGAAGGTTTCTATCAGACAGATTTTAAAGCAAGTTTTAAAACTTTTGTCCGACGGACAACGGTCCAATGGGCCGTACACACGATCGAACATGTCCGTTAAACTGGTCTGCAGACCAGTTTCATCGGACATGTTCGATCGTGTGTATGCGGCATAAGAGGCTGATACCAGGTCAAATATAGGGACGTACTGTACATTGCTTTCATTTAGTAAAGTACAATTAATGATGCGTTATAAATTACAGACCTGCATTAGTTTGTCTCTGTAATATCTGTCTAGAATCCAGCAGTCACCTTCAAAGTCCTCTTTCACACTTGAACGACTTGTCCCACGATTTGGGACTGCAAAGTAGCATGACAAGTCGTTCCCCATGATTTCTAATGACAACCATTCATATTAGTACGACTTCAAGTCGTGCCAACTTCAAAGCAGTGCCTGCACTACTTTGGTCCGACTTTGATGCAAGTTCAGGTTCATAGACCTCAAGTCTCCCTTAAATCGCGGCAAAATTGTGTCAAACTCGCGGCCGCAAAATCACGGCAAAATCGTGTAAATTTAAAGTCGCGGTAGTGTGAAAGGGGCCTAAAGCAGCTGTAAACAGTATTTTTTTTAAAATAACAAATACGTTATAATTAAAGGGTCACTAAAGGAATTTTTTTTCGTTTCTTTAAAATAACAAACATGTTATACTTACCTCCACTGTGCAGTTCGTTTTGCACACAGTGGCCCCGATCCACGTCCCTCGGCGGCTGTCTCTGGTCCTCCCCGCAAGAACTCATCACATTCATGCGCGAGAGCTCGCATGGTGGTGAGTCCTTGCGGGCGTGCTCCCGTGATACAGCGAGCGGCCATAGCCAATGGCTGCGCTGCTCTCAATTCATCCAACCAATCGCTCTAACCAATCAGCAGCCAGGCTGAGCGGCAAAGAGGATCTTGGGACCGAGCGTGGGACTTTCGAGGGGTCAGGTAAGTAAAATGGGGGCTCGTGGGGAGTCGGCATCATCAGATGTTTTTTCACCTTAACCACTTAGGCCTCGTACACACGAGGGGATATGTCCGCTGAACACGGTCCGATGGACCGTTTCAGCAGACATCTCCGCTCGTGTGTATGGGCTAGCGGACAGATTTGTCCACCCGACAGATTTCAAAGCATGCTTTGAAATCTATCCGGTGGGAATCTGTCCGCCCGACATGTCTGCTGGTTAGTACACTTACCAGCAGACATGTTGTCCCGCACCGCCGCCGCACCGCCGCCGAATGGATTCGGCGCATGCGCGGAAGTGTTTTACTTCCTGGTGCGGTGACGTGGCAGTGACGTGGCGGCGTCAACGTCACCGCCGCGTCACCGACACGTCACCGCGCCGTCCGCCGGCGGGGAATTTGATCCGATGGTGTGTACACGCCATCGGATCAAACTCCAGATCGGACATATCTGATGGAAATGGTCCGCGGACCGTTTTCATCGGATATGTCCGATTGTGTGTACGAGGCCTTAAGGACCGCCTCCTGCACATATATGTCGGCAGAATGGCACGGCTGGGCAGATCCACGTACAGGTACGTCCTGTACTACTACCCAGCCGGAGCTCCGGGACCGCGGGACTCGTGAACCCGATCGCCGCTGAAGTGTGGCGATCGGTCCCCGGGGGTGAAGAACGGGGAGAGCCGTGTGTAAACACGGCTTCCCCATGCTTTACTGTGGCGGCTGCATCGATTGCGTCATCCCTTTTATAGTGGGAACACGATCGATGACGTCACACCTACAGCCACACCCCCCTACAGTTGTAAACACACATTATAGAACACATAACCCCTACAGCGCCCCCTGTGGTTAACTCCCAAACTGCAACTGTCATTTCCACAATAAACAATGCAATTTAAATGCATTTTTTGCTGTGAAAATGATAATTGTCCCAAAAATGTGTCAAAATTGTCCAAAGTGTCCGCCATAATGTCGGAGTCACGAAAAAAATTGCTGATCGCCGC
Source organism: Rana kukunoris (assembly GCA_029574335.1). Lineage (NCBI taxonomy): Eukaryota > Metazoa > Chordata > Amphibia > Anura > Ranidae > Rana > Rana kukunoris. The sequence goes on from CM056051.1 coordinate 437,825,221, forward strand.
TGATTTGCGCAAACCAAAAATAGGTAGAAGAATACGTATCGGCCTAAACTGAGGAAAAAATTTTTTTTTATATATTTTTGGGAGATATTTATTATAGAAAAAAGTAAAAAAACATTGCTCTATTTTTGTTTATAGCGCAAAAAATAAAAACCGCAGAGGTGATCAAATACCACCAAAAGAAAGCTTTATTTGTGGGGAAAAAAGGACGCCAATTTTGTTTGGGAGCCATGTCGCACGACCGCACAATTGTCAGTTAAATCGACGCAGTGCCAATTTGCAAAAAGGGGCCTGGTCCTTTAGCTGCATTTTGGTCCGGGGCTTAAGTGGTTAATGCATAGATTGCATTAAGGTGAAAAAATTATTTTCTTTACAACTCCTTTAATCATATTGAACAGAGCAGTCCCAAAATTCATCTTCTGGGGTCCCCTGAAGTGAACCACTATAAGAAACTGCTTCCTATGGGGGTGCACCTGTGGACTTGCTCCCAAGCCAGGCTGTGTGCGTCCATTGACCCATACAGTCCATACAGCATGGCTCAGACCCGCCCTCTGCTCCCCCTTCATAGGATTTGATTGTAGCAGGAGCCAATGGATTGCATTTCTGATTAAATGTCCTGTGAGGAAAGAGAGAGGAGAACGTCTCTGCAGACTGGCACTGCACTGGATGGAAATAAGACTTGGGTAAGTATTTAAAGGAGGGAGGCGTTACAACTCATATTTTACCTTAATACAGAGATGTGAAATATGAACAAACTGTATCCCTTTATAGCGTGTACTCATCTCAATTAAGAGAACTGAGTGTCATTTCTGTCTGCTGCCTCGGTTCTCTGCTATCTGCATGAGTCGCTTCTGACATGTTTTCCTGACACCAAGAGAAAAGGATGACAGGGGAGGGACCTGCAGCTGATTGACATCTTCAGCTTTGTTTCTGTATGCTGTGTGAAGGGGTGTGTGTCCTTTCCCTCCAATCAACTCTCCTCTCTGGGCTCTGCAGTGTGTCATTTCAGCTCTCCGCCCCCTTTTTTTCTGACAGCTCCGACAAGCTTTATAAATTCTGGAAATTGGAAGCATTGAACTTCCTTTTTTCAGCACGTCGGTGTATGCACAGCCACGCCCCCCACACTTAACCCCTACAGCGCCCCGTCCTGGTTAATTTTCACAGTAATAAATGCATTTTTATAGCACAATGTTTTCGCTGTTAAAATGACAATGGTTCCAACAGTATCCGATCTGTCCGCCATAATGTCGCAGTCATGAAAAAAATCGCTGATCACCACCATTAGTAGTAAAAAAACGTTTTATATATATTTTTGGGGGATATTTATCATAGCAAAAAGTAAAAAATATATATTTTTTTTTTTAATTGATGCTCTATTTTTGTTTATAGCGCAAAAAATAAAAACCACAGAGGTGATCAAATACCACCAAAAGAAAGCTCTATTCATGAGAAAAAAAGGACGCCAATTTTGTTTGGGAGCCACGTTGCACGACCGCGCAATTGTCAGTTAAAGCAACGCAGTGCCGAATTGCAAAAAGGTCTTTAACCTGCATATTGGTCCGGGTCTTAAGTGGTTAAGAGACAATAAATCTCTTTTGCATTCAAGAAGTGTCTGGCTCCCATTACTTCATCTCGCATCACACCCACCATGCTTTGTAACCCACTCTACAAAGACAGATGTCATCTATCCCTGGCTCTGGAGGTCACCATTAGGCTTGTATAGGTCTGGGACCTTGCTACATTTGCAAAGAAGTTGATCTCGAGTCAAGAAATGCGGACTGCAATTCTGCAACAAACTTGTGAAGCCTGGCAAGCTGAACAATAACTTAGCAAGTCATTTTCAAACTTGCAGCACAATTGCTTGTTATCTGGGAAAATACATTTTGGACTAAATATTATAACAATGAAAGTTTTTTTTATTAAAGGGGTGTTTCAGTCATTTTCAATTTTTATTAAAAGTCAGCAGCTACAAAAAGTGTAGCTGCTGGCTTTTAATAAACATACACTCACCTGCTCCACGTTCCAATGACGCGCCGGCCGGAGAGGGGGGGGAGAGGAGCGCCGGGCAATCGGCAGTGACAGCTTTTGGCTTCAGGGCCGGGCACCCACTGTACATGCGCGAGCGGCGCTGCGCCATCCGATTGGGACCTGTCACGTGTCCCAGGCGACCGCCTACAGGGAGGGGCTGCCAAAAGGCGATTTGACGTATCGCCTTAGCAGCCCCTCGGCGGAAGAAGGAAAATTACATGCCAAATGTGGCATGTAAGGAGGCGAGGAGTGGATTAAGCGGAAGTTCCACTTTTGGGTGGAACTCCGCTTTAAAGTCCACACAAGATACTGGATTGTGGCCTAAATTTATAAAAAAAAATGTGTTTTTAACAGAACGTAGAAAAAGTTTTGAAAATGTGCAATATTTTTTTTTATTGATAAAATAAAATATGAAAAAAAAAAAACAGGAGTGATCAAATAACACCAAAAGAAAGCTCTATTTGTGTGAAAAAAAATATATAAATTTAATTTGGGTACAGTGTTGCCTTACCAGTTAAAGTAGCGTAGTGTTGAAAAGCACTAAAAGGGGTAAAATCTTCCAGAACTGAAGTGGTTAATTTGTTTCAAGCTATTTTTTTTAATTTCAGTGCAATCACTTTAAAAGAAATAGGGTTAATGTTTTTATAAATATAAATACATATGTCTGGATGTAGAGTATATGCATCATAAAAACATGGAGGACAGGGGAGAGGAGCAGCTGGTATGTAGGTTAATCTGCTTCCACAACACACAAAGCCTTAAAGACAAACTCCCATGGAACCGCGTGTCATCAGTCAATTCAACTGTCATCAGTGCAAGTGAATTTTAGCGCTTTACAGCAACTTTTGGGATCATATTAGCGATTGTACGTCACATCGGATTATAGCTGATCTCGAACAGAAAGCTGTTAATTCGCAGTACAGCCGCATTCATCATTGACTTAAAACTTTGCCGAAGTTTATAGTCTCAGCAGCGCCTCCATGAATCAATTGAGTTTTTTTATTATGTGCAAAGATTCAAACTTACGCTGAGTGTTTTCAAGTGTTTTTTATTTTATTTTTTAGCAGGCTTTTTTTGTCAGGGCTTTTTCATTTAAGCATTTTTGCTGTGGCCAATAGAAACCTATGTGTGGAGTGATGATAGAGAAGGGGAGAGGAGCTGCTGTTTGAGCTAAAAATGCCTGAAAATAACAATTGCAAAAACGCAAATTTCTCGCTGTTCCGGTGTTTTCCATTGAAGTCTTTGGGTACAAAAACACTCAAATCTGCCTGAAAAGTAGCTCATGTACTTCTTTGAGCAACGTTTTTTTTGCTACAGGCCACAAAATGCTCAAATGTGAACAAGGGTCATTGAAATAAATGTGATTTTGCTTGTTGAGTTTCTGCGCTTCAAGCTGAAAAACACTCAAGTGTGAATGAGGTCGAAATGTGAATTCACTTTTTCAGACACTCTCCCTTTGTTAGGACACTTAGCATTGATATACGTTGTTTTAAAAATTCTGTCTTTCCATCTTACTTATAAAGTATTATTATTGACACGCAGACCTATTTTAAAAGCCGGTTCACACAGGAGCAGCACGACTTGTCGAGCGACTCGGCAAGGCGAACTGCCCACGACTTCATAGGCGACTTGCAAAATTACTTCTGTATTGAAGTCAATGCAAGTCGTCCCAAAGTTGTACAGGAACCATTTTGCAAGTCGGAGCGACTTGAGACGCTTCTATTAGAACGGTTCCATAGTACAGAGCGGAGAGCGACTTGTCAGGTGGCTAAGTCGCTCCTGGGTGAACCGGCTCTTAAACAAATGTTTACATATGTTTACTTTAAAAATAACCCTTTCCTTCCATTAAACTTTGAAAGGAAATTACAGAACTCAGATGCAGACATGGGACTCTTCCAGAGTGGGGCAGTCTTTATGTCTGCATACAGACATACTGATGTGGTGAGCCGAGCCATAGAAAATCATGGGCGCCATCTCAATCCTAATCTAGGTGCATATGCCTGGAGTGATCATTATTCTCTACGGTCCAGCCTTGAGGAGTGGTCTAGTAACTGGCAGGGATGGACTGGCCATTGGGACTACAGGGAGTTTCCCGGTGGGCCGATGGATCAGTGGGCCGGCTTCAGTGACAGCGGACTGCCGCCCCCTCTGCTCCTCTGTCTCTCCCTTCCCGCAGCGCTCACCTCCTCTCCCTCCCCGCAGCGCTCACCTGGGGGGAACAGTGAGGCAGGGGGAGGACCAGAGGAGCAGGGGGGATGACAGATTAGCATGGGGGAGGGGACAGACAGCCTGGGAGTTTCTCACTTCTGCCTAATCTTGTCCCATAAGGGGGAGCACCAAACTGATTCTTTCCCCCGGGGGAAACAATGTCTAGATTCCCCACTGGTACTGCCTATAAGAATACCGGTACCAGCCGTTCTACTCTAATAAAGTAGAACGGCTAGTGGCTAGTGAAGGGGGAGAGGGGGCTTGGGTGACAGGGGGGGTGCGGGAGTTGTCCGGCCGCCATTGGAGAGACCTGTCAAAGTGGGCCAGTCTGGATGAAGTCCAGGGCCAAATTTTTGTCCCAGTCCAGCCCTGGTAACTGGCCCTGGGAAGTCCAACTTGTCAGCATTCTACAATGCTGTGCCCATTATGTGGGGTTCCCACCATCACTGCCCTGAGTTGCCAGGTCTGTACCCATTATAAGGGGCCTCCCACTATCCCTGCAGTTTTTGAGGTGTGCTTCTATCTTTCAGTGACTTTATTAAAAGAGATAGCATTTCCTGCACTGAGTTCCCATTTCTGCACATGGACTGTGCCCATTATAAGAGGTTTTTACCAGTCCTGCCCTGAGTTTCCAGGTCTGTACATTATTTTTCCCATTATGAGGGGCTCCCACCATCCCTGCGCCATGTTGCTTGGTCTGCCCTGCGTTCATTATGAGATACCTCCACCATCCATGTGTTGAATTCTGGGGTCTGTAAACCTTCTGTGCCACTATCCCTGCACCAAGTTCCCAAGTCTGCACACCTGCTGTACCCCTTATGAGGGAATTCCCACCTTTCCTGTGAGGAGTTCTCAGGTCTGCACATCTGCTGTATAGATTATGAGGGCTTCCCATCTTTCCTATGAGGAGTTCTAAGGTCTGCACTTGCTGCATCCATTATGAGGTGTTCCCACCTTCCTTCCAATGTTCCTGGGTCTCCACACATTATGAAGGGTTCCCACTATCCCTGTATTGAGTTCCTGGGTCTGCACACCTACTGTGCCCATTATGAGGGGCTCCCACCATCCCCGCTAGAGTTTATTATTTTATATTTTGCAGAATGCAACAGGAGAAGTTGGGAACAGACAAATGGCATGGGAACACACAAAACTCCTAGAAGTGAGTCAGGAATTATGGCGGAGATCTCACTGCTGGAGTATCCAAAACAAATAAAAAGCCAGGGCGGACCTACTGATTATCATTACTTTTTGGTGGACTAATCCTTTGAAGAATAATTACCCAATGTGACATGCACATAGTGCAGTGGAAATATGATTGGAGACTTATGCAAAATACTTCTAATTGTTACCTTTTCTGATTAAAAAAAGCCATGCTACCATCAGCATTATTACTAGGACACCTATGGGGTTATTTACGAAAGGTAAACCCACTTTGCCCTACAAGTGCACTGCAAGTGCACCTGTAAGTGAACTTGGAAGTGCAGTCGCTGTAGATCTGATGGGAGATCTGAAATGAGGGGAAGCTCTGCTGATCTTATTATCCAATCATGTGCTAAAATTATGTTTTTTATTTTACTTGCATGTCCCCCTCGGATCGACAGGAACTGCACTTTAATTGCCTTTCGTAAATAACCCCCATGGTTTTCTTCTTCAGGCATGTTTTTGAAAGTTTGCACTTATGGTTGGTTAGTTAATAAACAGTATTGACTACATATTTACATTTCAATGGCTAGTCTTTCTCAACCAAGGTTCCTTGAAGCCCTTGGGCTCTTCCAGTGATTGTTAAGGTTTCCCTAAGAAATAAGTACTTTCTTCCCACTGACCACAAATGTAAATAATGTTCTTCCTACTGACCACCAAGGTAAATAATGTTCATCCCCCTGACGACCAATGTAAAGAGTGTTCGTCCCACTGACCACCAATGTAAGAGACATTCTTCCCACTGACCACCAATTTAAGAGACACCCTTCCAGTTTACCACCAATGTAAATAGCGTTCTTCCTACTGACCACCAATGCAAAGAGTGTTCTTCTCACTAACCACCAATGTAAAGAGTGTTCTTCTCACTGACCACCAAGGTAAAGAATGTTCTTCCCACTGACCACTAATGTAAAGAGTGTTCTTCTCACTGACCACCAAGGTAAAGAATGTTCTTCCCACTGACCACTAATGTAAAGAGTGTTCTTCTCACTGACCACCAAGGTAGAGAATGTTCTTCCCACTGACCACCAATGTAAGAGACATTCTTCCCACTGACCACCAATTTAAGAGACATTCTTCCCACTGACCACCAATGTAAGAGACATTCTTCCCACTGACTACCAATGTAAGAGACAATATTCCCACTGACCACCAATTTAAGAGACATTCTTCTCACTGACCACCAATGTAAGAAGCATTCTTCCCACTGACCACCAATGTAAAGTATATTCATACAACTGTCCACCAGCTCAGCAGGACCCTTCTTCACCAATGTAATGTGGCACTACATTGATCACTAATTAAAAGTACCACTTCACTGACCTTCATAGTAAGTGAACATTTCTCCAGTGACCACCAATGTGAGTTAACACAGTTTCCACGGTCTGTATTTATATTCTGGTGATTATTTGTATTATTTGTTTCATTTTATTATTTGTTCTGTAAATAATTGTGTTGTATAGCACAGCCCTGTGTGTCAAACACGCAAATCATATCACATTCCTTATTATTTAATATTTTTGTAATAATAATTTTTTATAAACTCGGAGTTCACACTAATATAATGTAAATAGTAGATATAGTCATTATTATCAGAGGTTTCCTGAGACCTGAAAGTCATTTCAAGGGTTCCTCCATGTTATAAAGGCTGAAGGTTGCCTATTCACCACTACCATAGCACAACCCGCCAGAACAATACTAATAAGAGCACCGGTAATGATGAGGATGATGGGTGTGATTGGTGAATGAGCCCTGTCTCTGGTGCTGAAGAAGTTAATGACAATCGCGTCTCACTTACTTTAATGCCTCGGTCACCCCGGCTCCGATCCTACGGGCTTTCTCTCGTCTCTCTCCCGGTTTCTTATAAATCCCAAGTTTGGGTAGGAGTCCTCCACACAGTCCCAGTGCCTGCCGGTGCTCTTGTGTTCAGTAGGACTCTAGTGGTCCTCTGTGAGGATGGATGAGAGCTGTGTGCTCCTCTCTGCAATGCTAACTTCTTCTTGTTGTGTGATGGAGCCTCTGTCTCTCTCTCTCTGTCTCTCTCTCCCTGCTGGTGTGTGTGAGTGTGTGTGTTTACTGGTGTGTGCACACAGCGGACTCTATAGAACAAGCAAAGACAAGGGACAAGTGTGACATGCACACTGCATGATGAGCAATACAACTCAATGTCCTTTACAAAGCTGCCAGCATTTAAAATCATATATAAAAAATAAAAATAAATAAGACTTTAAACCTGTTTTTAAAAAAAATTGCATTTTTTTTTTTTGTACAAAAGCTCAAAAAGTTCAGAAAAACACAGAAAGTAAACAAGCTGTGTGTTTTATATTTGACACTCAAACCATCAACCTTCCATTTTAATTGGCTCTGATTGTATTCCAAATGGATGTAAAAGCTGAAGTTTAATCTGCTTATGTTTTGCCTTCACTGGTTCCTCCCTCATCGATTTTCTAATGGTGTTTTTTCAATAAAATCTTTCATCTAACATACCTGATGTTAGACCCAGTAATGTTATCACTAGGTCTCTGTGCTTGTCTTAGCAATGAAGGCAGATCATTGCTGGTGGGAGGGGCTGGTAGGGTGGCGTAGGTAGGTTCCTAAAAACATCATGGCACCCTGCCCCAGTACTTCTCTCGAGAGCCCTCGGCCATGATGCAAGCAGTGGGCTGGCTCTTGGAAGGAGTTATACAAATCTCACTATGCCTTGATGGGTGGATGTCTCTATTTGCATGACCCAATGAATGAAAGGGGCAGGCCAAGGACAATCAGGCTGGGGATTAAAGATGTAGATGATGCTGGACGTACTCCAGACAGCAGATGAGACAGGCTCTATCTGACTTACTGCAGCTTCTACTGCACATTGTGAGAAGCTCACAGTGTGCAATGAAATCAGAGTGAGAGATTTCAGTGCAGCATAGCTCCCAACTGTCCCTGATTTGGAGGAACTGTCCCTGATTTAGAGCAATGTCCCTCTGTCCCTCACTCCTCCTCATTTGTCCCTCATTTAGTCTGATCTATATAGATGTATATTAAATGCACGTTTTATCTATCAAAACATTTTATCAGTCCTAAACCTTTCAAATTGCTGCATTTGTAAATTCTATAAAGGTAGATAGAAGTGGTAAATAATGCACTTGTTGTTTTTTTGTACAATTCTCCTTTAAGGGGGCGTGGTAAGGGGTGTGTCCTATGCCTGCATACTTTTGCTGATTGGTGTCCCTCAGGCCTCGTACACACGATCGAATTTGTCCGCTGAAAACGGTCCGATAGACCGTTTCAGCAGACATCTCCGATCGTGTGTATGGGCTAGCGGACAGATTTGTCCACCTGACAGATTTCAAAGCATGCTTTGAAATCTATCCGGTGGGAATCTGTCCGCCCGACATGTCTGCTGGTTAGTACACCGCCGCCGAATGGATTCGGCGCATGCGCGGAAGTGTTTTACTTCCTGGTGCGGTGACGTGGCGGCGTCAACGTCACCGCCACGTCACCGACACGTCAGCGCGCTCTCTGCTGGCGGGGATTTTGGTTTGCTCGTGTGTACACGCGAGCAAACCAAAATCCCAGCAGACAGATTTGTTCAAATCTGTCGGACGGACAGATTTGAACAAATCTGTCCGCTCGTGTGTATGGGGCCTCATTCTCATCTCAAAAAGTTGGGAAGGGAAAATAGAGTAATCGCTCCAGGTGGGAACCCAGATGAATATCTTCCGCTGCAGATAACTCAGGTGCAGGCATTGCACTTAGCAAAGCAAGAACAAAAATTGTCTCTGGACTAGCTATGACTAAGCACTAGTTTCAGTGCGAAACGCGTCAGCAGTCAGGTTTTTATTTAATTTTGCTGTGACTTGTAGTGCTGTCCTTCTTTTAATAAAGGCTACAATTTGTTCAGAGTGTGTCTGTCCAGACACAATTTTTGTTCCTGCTTTTCAAAAAAGTTGGGAGGTACAGTATGGTACAGGAGGGGAGTCTGTAAAACTGTGCAGGACTGAAGTCTGTATTCATTGACAGTGCATTGGACATTGATTTGTAGATACCAATATAATTGCTGGTGATTTGTCACTAACAAGTCATTAGCACAATTATTGCAAATATGTATGCTATTTGTTTTTTTGTTTGAAATTTCACGTTATTTGCGCAGCTTGTTTTCTCTACACTTTATATATTCATGTCGGTTTGGAGTTGCTGGTGAACTGCATTCTTAAAGGAGAAGTACACAGAGTATATGAAGTGCAGAGTGTTTGACCCCCGCAGGGTCTTTATAGGAGCCATTGGAGATCAATGTGGAGCATTCTGCTGATGTGATTCATTTTGAGCTTTGAGCGTGTTTTGACCCTGTCAGTGTCTATAGAGGTCGGTTTCCATTGCACCTGGTGAAGGTGTATCACTTTTGATTAAAGAAGCACGTTTCTTTACAGTGAATAGTGATGAGCGGAATACGCCATATTCGATTTCGTAATATTTCGAAGAATATTTCGAAGAATATTCGCGAATATTCGTTAATATCGAATATTCGTGATATTTTATAAAAAAAAAAATTGCGAAATTTCGCCAGTGCGAAATTTCGCTATTTTTTTGGGGATAAAATATCACGAATATTCGATATTTACGAATATTCGCTATATTTTATAAAAAAAAAAAAAAATAGCGAAATTCCGCATATGCGAAAGCGAAAATGATTGCAAAATGTTGCTATTTTTTTTTGGATAAAATATAGCGAATATTCGTAAATATCGAATATTCGTGATATTTTATAAAAAAAAAAAAATGCGAAATTTCGCTGGTGCGAATGCGAAATTGATTGCGAAATTGGTTGCGAAATTTGAAAAAATACGAATATTCGAAATAGCGAATATTCACTGCGATATTTGAGTTATTCGCGAATACTCGAATATGCAATATTCGTAGCGAATATTCGCAATACGAATATTCGTGAGCAACACTAACAGTGAAGCTTGAACTGCACTTTTTTTTGCATAAGAAGACTTTATATATATATATATGTTTATTTATTTTTATTTATTTTTTTAAGATTTATTTTTATTTGAATTATTATCATATCAATTTTTTCATCATATGTTCTGTTCTTCATCACAGTTTATTGCATTCAGACTTTGTATATTTGCAGTCAGCACTTGATATATTGTCACTGTTTAGATCACATATGTTTCATCATTCATCACTCAGTTTGTAGCAGTGCTATCACACTTTATATACCTTTTGCAGTTTTGTCAGAACTTTCAGGTGATAGCAGCAGCTTTATTAATTTCATTCACACATTGGGCCAGATTCAGGTAGAGTTACGCCGGCGTATCAGTGATACGCCGGCATAACTCACACTTTGAGCCGGCTTATCTGTTTTCTGTATGCAGAAAACAAGATACGCCGGGATTGAGTCCAGATACGAGCGGCGTAATTGTATTTCGCCGTCGTATCGGAAACTATTTTAAAATGGCCGCTAGGGGCGTTCCCGCTGATTTACGCCGATAATATGTAAATCAGCGAGATACGGCAATTCACGAACGTACGCGAGCCCGACGCAGTCACTTTACGACGTTTCCGTAAGGGGTTTCCCGGCATAAAGATAAAGCAACAAAAAGCATGCGTATCCTATGTTAAGTATGGCCGTCGTGACCGCATCAAATTGAAAAAGTTGAACGTCGTTTGCGTAACTCGTCCGTGAATGGGGATTGACATCATTGACGTTCACGTAGAAAACACCGTCCTAATGTGGAGCATGCGCACTGGGATACATTGACAGCCGGCCCATGCGCAGTGCGTTCGCCGCGGGATCGCGCCTAGTTTAAATACTACACGCCTCCTACCCGCCCAATTTGAATTCCGCCGGCCCATTTTCGCTACGCCGCCACAACTTTAGGAGCAAGTGCTTTGTGAATACAGTACTTTCTCCTAAAGTTTCGGCGGAGTAACGTAAATGAGCAACGTTACGCCAGAATAAAGATTCGCCCATCTACCTGAATCTGGCCCACTGTGTTTTTAGTCACATACCACTAGGTGGCAGCGCACAACTATCACAATATATCATCATTGTGCTATTTAGCTGTGGGAGGGGCCCAGCAGGCTCCACCCACTACAGTCTGCCTGCAGAAAACTACAGGAGGGGGCGGAGACAAGACCAGTCACTCTGCACAAGGAGAGAGAGCAGCAGTGACTGGTCTTTATTACAGGAAGCTCCTGCACAGAGGTAACATCTCACCCAGAATTACTGCATAGATCTGAAAGAAATACACAAAGCACATCAAGATTCAAGGAGGAATACACATGTCTCTTGTAGTCAGATAGTATTTGCTTATTCTGGAGCTTAAAATCAGTTTTGCCCACATTAGTAATCTGTGTTCATTAGGATGATTTTCTGCACTGGGAGACAACAAATTATCGTTGTTCTGTTGAGAATAGAGGAGGATCAGAAACTCTGTCAGGTTTTTACTGCTGTCTGTTATCCCATTGAGGACATTTCCTCTCCTTCCAGAAAGCCTGTCACATCCTGACAGCCTGACACTGTGACAGGGAGTAGGTTTTGTCTAGAGTTAGACTTTATTCTGTAATGAGATACTTCCACGAGTGCAGTCCTCTCCTGGGATGCCGGGGGTTCAATATTTCCTGCAGTTTAATGGCTTGTCTAAAAGCCTGCAATTATACCCTCGGATTTCTCGGAGCATCATGGGAATAAATCAGATATGTCTGCCAATTTGGCTGGCACAGGTTTGAAAGTGTAGTCAATATGCAGCCTGGGAAAAGGTTCTGGGATCAGCGTGCCACGGCGCGGCGGAAGGAAACGCCTCCTCCACTTTATATACAAAATAAATTCTCCTATTCAGCTGCTTTCTACCCAAATGTCCTATTTCTGTCATAGGGGACCTCATTGCTCTCCACAGCTCTATACTGTCTTCTATTGTTATCAGGAAATATGCTCCTAAATAGCTCATTTACTCTATTACCTTGCAGTAAAGTGCGCAACACGCGACAACATCCAATTCTATCTATTCTGAATGGCACCCTAGTGTACCTTGCCGACAGCTGTGCGTTACAGTGCAACACAATGTTACGCTGCTAAAAAATGTAATATCTCCTTTATTGGTGCATTAATTAGACTTTTTAAATGAATGGGAGCCTTAAAGCGGATCTTTAGCCTTCTATAGCACTCTCTTCTTCTCTACCCCCCACCCCATCCACATCACAGACATCAGTCAGTATTTAAAAAAAAAAATTCTCAGCCAATCCCCTTTCTCCAACATTCACCTAGGCAAATGAGGCTGGCGCCTCCTGGGACGCAATATGTGCATATCCCAGGAGACACCACGGGCACTATACTAGTTTCATTCAGTAAAACAAGAGAGGGGCTGGTCTAGTGGCGCCTGCACCAAGAAGAGCTTGACAGCTGTCAGAATGTGACATGGTGGTGAGGGGGACCTGTGCAGCTGCTGCAAAGAGGAGGATCCAAGCAGGACAATGCTAGATCTGCAGGCTAGGTGAGTATCCTTACCAGAGGCAGCTGGTGGGTTCTTCTTTTGGGGGGGCATGGCACTGAAACAGCACCCCACCCCCACCCATGGCTTTCCGTCACTTACCCACTCATGTGGCGGGGCTGTGGTGTCCTCTCCTGCTCTCCTCTCCAGCTTCCTTCACTGTGTCTCCTCTTCCACAAAAGCGCTAGGCATCCAATAGGATCGCCTGACGCTTTGGCCATTCGGGAAACAGGTCTCACAGACCTGCCTCTTGATTGGCGTTAATAACATTAATAACACACTTGAAGTGTGTTATTAAACGAAAATGTATTTGCTATAGTCACACAACTGGGTGGCTTTGGAGCGCAATGCTCTATGCTCCGAGCTCACCCCTTTATGAAGCCTATTAGATCCTCTGGCTCTAATCAGCTGCTTAAAAAAAAAACACCCTTACCGCATTGAAATCCATGGTCCGTCGCCACTGATATGTAGATCAGGGTGTCGGACACATGGATAGGGGAGGTGGCACCCGTGCACCCTCTATGGATCGGCCGCCATTGATCCTTATGCTGCTAGCTGTGATTGGTCACAGTTATCACATTACCTTTGGTAATTATTCAAAAACTTCCAAAATTCACCATGCTTCTTAAATACCTTGGACTGTCTACTTTCCAAAAAGGGGTAATTTGTGGGATATTTGTACTGTCCTGTTTTTTTGGGGGGTTTTAAAAAATTAGGTTATCAGTACATCAGGAATCATTGATTTTCAGATACATACCATAGTTTGTGGACTCTATAACTTTCCTACAGACTAAATAATATACACTCATTTGAGTTATTTTCAACAAAGAAATGTAGCAGAACACATTTTGGCCTGAATGTATGAAGAAAGATTATTTATGTAGTGGCCTGCTACTTTCATAGCTGGCGCTGCCTTAAAGCGGATCTCCACCCTAATTATATCATTTCTTTAAATACACTGCCGCTGTATGACATTATAAAAACGGATCTTTTTTTTAAGTAAATCTGTACAGTACCTGTACAGTAGTGAGCCTTCTGGTCTGGCTCACTGCGGGAATTTTCCGGGCATTGCGTCACTTCCTTGTCGATGCAGTGCACTCTGGGAGCTTCTCTCCATAGCTCCCTGTGTTCACTGCGCAGCCGTGTGATGAAATATTGCAATATTTCCCAAGCAGGAAGTGACGCGCGGCATAAACAAAGCAAGAAGGACGGGGTTTACAAAATTCGCCATTACAACAAGGATAAAGCTATCGTTGCTCGTGCGAATGCGCGAGATCGAGTGGTGGATGCTGGGACATCAGCATCCACCGGAAGAAGGAAATGCCGGGTTGTGGGCTTATGCCCACAGTTAAAATGAAAACCGAAACGGAAGCTAGAATATAAGTTATTATTTAATACAGAATGGCAGCGGAGCGGCCGCGGGAGACAGAAACCGTGAGTTTTGCTAATTAGTGGCATTAACCGTTTAGCTAGCCCCTTAGAAAAAAATGTGTTTTGCGTGGGAGATCCGCTTTAAATTTAGAGGGTAGTCAGAGATTTAACTACCTCTGACTGTATGTTTTTTTACCAAATTTGGGCCAGCTGTGCTGTGAGTGACCACTATTGTTGTCTGGGGTGTTGGTACCACCCCGGGCCAAGGGTGGCAGCAGTCGAGTTAAGGTGTGTTGGGTGTTCTTCCTCAGCAGCCAATCAGTGGGAGTTGATCGGGGGACAGACGTCATTAGTTCTGGGTTGTCGTGGTCTGTTCTTGGTCAGTCGTCCCACCACCCGCCGTGTGTGGCCCTCATGGCCGGGGGTGCATGTTCAAGTGTTCCTGGCTCTGGGACCACGTTGGTCCGGAGTTGTGATATACCAAGTAGGCCCGGTAGTTAGACTGGGTCTACGCTTGCAGAGTCATCCTGTGCTGTCTGTCCTGAGGGAGGAAGCCACTTAATAAAGCACCTATTCTGGAGAGCACCGAGCAGAAGGCTGGTACGCTCAGGAGAGGCCTTGAACTTCATTGAAATACGCACTAATACTGAAAGGCCAAGTGAAGGTCGCCTGTCAGTTCTGAATTCATAAGAACCTATTTCAAGAAGAGATCCGGGTGCTTAATCCTATGCTGAGAGGATTCTGGACCGAATATATCTCCACCTTTGGGAAGGTCTTTGGCAGAGACTTTGCTAAAGTTCCGTGTGACACCCTGGCTGCTAGGTTAGTGAGAGAGGCCTATCCAGGTGCACAACAGTGGCGATGAGGGCTGCATTGCTGGAGGCAGGAGTGCTTCTGAACAAAAGTTGTGCACCTGAACCTGCTATCTATTGCCCTTCCACCTCTTCAACTATTACTTTTATTCCTTTTACCACGTTGGGTAAATAAAGCAAAAGAAAAGAGAAGCCTAAAGTATGGACATTGACGTTTTTCTCAGCTCTCGTCGAGTACCCTGGATGGCGAGGGAATAGAGGTAGCATTACTGCCCAAAACAAACCAGCAGCTCCTTCAGGGGTAGTGCTACATTTATTTGCATTTCCTTTAAAATAAAAACCCAGGGATCCCTGGATGAAGTCATGATGACGAAACACGTCAGGACGTGGCTGTACAGCAACTGGAAATGATGAGGCACAAGAAACTGGAAGTAACATTCTGAGACACTGGTATTTATTATTGTGTCCATCGTGCCTGTGAATGCGAAGTAGATATGTTTTTACTGATACATGCCTGTTTTAACATGGATTAATGTGAATGTAATGATTGATGATTTTTTAATAAAGCGTGTGTGAAACATACCACACTATCGGAGCTCTCCCCTTTCTTCCCTTTCTCTCCACTTTCTTCCCATATTTGAGCTGTTTGATCCTCCGTTTATGAGCTGGAGATCATCAGCTAAATTGCCAATATGAGAATGTGAGGCAAATTGATCTGGTGAGTTTAAACTTAATGGGAAAATGGTGGCACCCTCTCACGTGGTGTGGTGTGAAGATCTGATAATGCTACAAAACTGGATTTTCATTGAAATGTTCCTCTGGCGAACATTGGCATGATGCAACTTAAGTTCCTTATGGACTTTTATATCAACTTTTTATAGTTTGACTTGTTGCTTTTTCACTAATTTCACACTGGGTGTTATTTCAGTGTATGAAAGCTTTGAACGTGTGTATGGCTTATATGCATGCACTGTATTGTTTGTATGCACTTAGCACAACTATTTAACTACTGGAATTCTTTTAGGTTAGGGGTCTCAAGCTGGCTGACAGTTACAAGCATGGCTCACAACAGGCAGAGGCATGATGGAACTTTTGGTTTTGCAACAGCTGGAGGGGCACCAGTTTGAGACTCCTGGTGATGTTTACTGTGCAAATATCTGCTTTACCTCTGTTTAGTAACGGTAACATGCATTTAGTACCACTGGTTATTAACAATAAGAGTAAAGTGCATATCTACATAAAGTCTTTCATTGGAGTATTAATGATATGTCCCACGATTTCAAGAAAAATAATTCTCTGGGTATCCAAATATAATGACCCATCATATCTAAAACATTGTCTCTTGATAATCCTAGCAATCACTGAAACATCCTCCGTTCAGCACAGGGCCAATCAGCACTGTCTAGACAGAGGTTCTAGAGCCATGCAGCCTCATAGGATAGCTCAGTGCAGTATGAAAACCAGGAACTGATAGAAATCACAAGACTGCTACAATGCCTTGAAAAAGTATTCATACCCCTTTCCACATTTTGTCATGTTACAACCACAAAACGTAAATGGATTTTATTGGTAGTTTATGTGATAGACCAACACATAGTGGCACATAGTTGTGAAGTAGAAGGAAAATGATAAATGGTTTTCAAAATGTTTTATAAATAAATATCTGAAAAGTGTGGCGTGAATTTGTATTCAGCCCCCTTTACTCTGATACCCCTAACTAAAACCTATTGGAACCAATTGCCTTCAGAAGTCACCTAATTAGTAAGTAAGTTCCATCTGTGTAATTTCATCTCATTATAAATACAGCTGTTCTGTGAAAGCCTCAGAGATCCACAGCTCAGGTGGAAGAATCTGTTCACAGGACAACTATTAGTTGTGCACTCCACAGATCTGGCCTTTATGGAAGAGTGGCAGGAAGAAAGTCATTGTTGAAAGAAAGCTATAAGAAGTTATGTTTGCAGTTTATGAGAAGCCATATGGGCAAACATGTGGAAGAAGGTGCTCTAGTCAGATAAGACCAAAATTTGACTTTTTGGCCTAAAAGCAAAATGCTGTGTGTGGTGGAAAACTTACACTGCACATCACCCCGAACACACCATCCCCACCGTGAAACATGGTGATGGCATCATCATGTTGTGTATAGATGGAGCCAAATACAGGTAAATATTGGAAGAAACCCTATTAGAGTCTGCAAAAAAATTGAGACCAGGCGGTTCACCTTCCAGCAGGACAGAGACCCTATACATACTGTACAGCCTGAGCTACAATGGAATGGTTTAGATCAGTAGTTCTCAACTTTCTAGTGCCGTGACCCCTTGATAAAATTTCCCAAGTTGTGGGGACCCCTAACAGTAAAATTATTTTCGTAGCTTATGTTGTCAGCACCCTAGGCAAGACAAGTAATTTACGCCCCTAACCCACAGACATTTAGCGCTCCCTGAGTCCTTGTATTGGCAACTTTAATTGCAGGTAGTGTAACTCACTATAACCAAAAAATGAGATCGCGCTGAAAATTACATGTAAATAACTCCAACCG
The DNA here is from genome assembly GCA_029574335.1 of Rana kukunoris. Classification (NCBI taxonomy): domain Eukaryota; kingdom Metazoa; phylum Chordata; class Amphibia; order Anura; family Ranidae; genus Rana; species Rana kukunoris. The sequence continues at coordinate 437,842,857 of CM056051.1, forward strand.
GCTATTACAACATGTATACAGATAAATGTTATCTAAGTGGTTTTGCTAATTCAGCATGTGCACAGATAAAACATTTCCAAAATATAAATAAATATCTCCAACGTAAATGTCCATCAACATATGGGTGAGTTCATCGATAGATATTCCCACAGGTGCCAAAATCACACGGTTGGAAAAGAGTGGTATAGAAAGAACCTCCACCGAAGTCATATGAAGCCTCTTACCAGACAGACATATATTATGGGCATAATATAGTTAATGCTGCTCCTTAGCAATCAGGGAGAGATCCAATGCGGACAGCCTGGTTGTCAGATTTAGGTATGAGGTGTCTCCGAATTTTCCACAGACATAAAAGGACAAGAAGCCTCACATAGCATAAAATCCTTATTTATTTGAATAAAACAAAAAGTCTTGCACTTACATCAAGTTGCAGAAATCAAGGCGAAAAAACACATCAGCCGGCCGGCTTGAATACACAGCCCGTATTCCGGGTAGAGAGATGGAAAACACGCGGTGACGTCAGAACGTCTCCTCACTGTCTCCGGCTTCACTGTGTCTCCAGCTCTGTGGTGTCTCATAGCAGTGACACCTATGCCAAAATCAGGAGATGGGGTCTCCTCCAGCCCCTCCCACTTCACATTCCTCACCAGTCAGCTGACCTCTAGTCTTTGCCCCCCAGCCATGCCGTAAACTGAATGGGCGCCTGCGAAGAAGCTGAGTGGGCAGCTGAGGGCTCCAGGGATAGCCCTGCTGGCTGGCTGCAAAAATGCTGGGAGAGTGATACAGGCTTCAGGAACAGCCCAGGATTCGGTGACCCTAAGCTAACCCTGCAAAAGCAACCCTGCAAACCAAGTTGCAAACCACAGTTATACCCTTCAGGGAAATCAGAGAATGCTTTAATAACTTACAGAGAGAGAGAAAGAGAGTATAAATACTGAAGAAAGAAATATATCCACCATCTTATGTTAAATGACAGGATTGAATATTTGAACCACCATTTTGTTATACTTTATTCATCACGTGTTTTTGGTACATGGACTGTCTGCTGCAAAGCAGCTGTATTATATATGAAGAAAATAAGTTAATAAAGAAGTTAATAAAGAAGTTATTTTAAGCATTTGGTGTGCTCTTTAAACCTACTGCTTCCATAGAACGGCGCTAGAGGAATTTCAGAGTAATAGACAGTCATGTTAGACTGAAAAGTCAGAGATATCACAATTCTTCTAATGCCACAGCGCATAAGGGAACTTCATAGTGCTGCGCCCCAAAAAGACTTCAGCTGTAATTGCAGAGAAAGGAGGTTCTACAAAGTATATACAAATGCACACCACACTTTTCACATATTGATTTGTAAAAATTATTGAAAACTATTTATAATTTTCCTTCCATTTCACAATTATGTGATGTGTTTTGTGTTGGTCTATCACATAAAATCCCAATAAAATGCATTTATATTTTTGCTTGTAACATGACAAAATGTGGAAAATGTCAAAAGTTTTTCAAGGTTCTGTATATACTGCTGATGAGAAAGGGTATTTAGCAATTTACGTTTACTAAAAGGATTGCATTTCTATGTTCTGTGTACAGTGGGAGACCAGATATGGTAAATGCAGGGTCCTGTGTTTAGTGACACTTTCAGCCCAGGTTCACACTGGGTACGATTTTCTTCGATTTGAGATGCGATTTCACATGTGAAATCGCATCTCAAATCGGCGGCATTTGCCGGCAATTGTCGGCAATGACACCCTCCTAATCGGTGCGACGCCGCATCTGCGGCGCTGCACCGATTTAAAAAAGTAGTTCCTGTACTACTTTTTGCGATTTCGGGACGTGATTTACATTGACATCTGTGCAGAAACCTGCACAGATGTCTCTTAAATCGCGGCCGAAATCGGGACAGCCAGTGGGAGTGAAATCGCAGGAGTTCTGCTGAAATCGCACAGCTTCACTCCCGCAGCCCAGTGTGAACCAGGGCTAAGTCATGAAGGTTCAGCATCACATGTGGACATTACTTAAGTGTTATCTGCACTTAAGTGTGGTCTGCATGCAAATACACGATCGGGGGACACTACGTGCCTGCATATACAGGCATCCACCTCCTAACTGGACTGGAAATTTTCAAGCCAGTGCTCTGCTATTCAGGATTATCCCCCTGTCCACCGCTGCCTGGCCCAACAACATAGCCACTGTTCTTTGATCAGCCTTGTGCCCCCTGAGGATCGTTTTTTCTGCTTACCAGCACATAGGACCACTCCAGACAGCCCACTGGCTGCACCAAGGGGAGCATAAGACAGGATACTGTGATGGGTTCAACAAACGATGTACAGCATCTTGCCAGTCCCTCCCACCAACCATGATCTGCCTGCATTGCATAGCGAAGGACAGAGTAATTTCCTGGATGAAGGACATCCAGCATAATCTTTACCTTTCCTTCCCAGCCTGACTGTCCTTAGCTCGTCCCTTTCATTCATGGGATTAGAGTTCCTTTAATCATGGAGAATCTGCCTGCATTGCATAGAGAGTGGATCCTTGGATTACGAGCATAATCCGTTCCAGTAGAATGCTCGTAATCCAAAGCACTCGCATATCAAAGTGAGTTTCCCCATAGAAGTCAATGGAAACAAATATAATTAGTTCCGCATTGACTTCTATGGCATGCAATACCGCATGTGGCCAGAGGTAGGGGGTGCCGGAGAGGAGAGCCTCAGAAACACTAGTTTTCCAGAGTATTTCCAAGCATTTCCGAACGGCTCCAAAATGCCTATGATTGGCTCCGGCGGCCCCCACCTCAGGCCAAATGCGGTACTGCACACCGCTGTGGCTTGAATCCTGCTAGTTTTGCTTGTTTTGCAAGACAACACTTGCAAACCGAGTCAGGATTTTTAAAAAAACAGTGCTCGCAGTGCTCGTTAACCGCGTTACTTGCAATCCGAGGTTTCACTGTATAGAGACCCAGTGTTGATATCATTGGTTCTAAAATAAGGTTTGTAATGGAAAATATAATCATTTAATAAAATATAAAAAAAAGTCATTACCATGTTGATGAGGGGGTAGGGGAGCCAAAGAAGGCAAAACATAAGCAGAATAAACTTTATAAAAAGTATCAGGGCTGCAGAAACAAGTAGAGTAAAAACTAAGCTGCACTTTGCACCTACAGTAGTACATCCCCCACCGATGCAGCCCGCACCTCCTCCTTCTCTTGCCTCTTTCCTAATCTTATCTCATCCCCAGATGTCACTGCGTGTCCTGCCCATGTTTTGCTTTGTCCCCTTTGTTTGGGAGGAAGAAGAGCTTTGAGGGGAGCTCAGGGAGGTCCCCTAAGGTAGATCATGTCACCCCTGGCTGCTCTGTCAGCTGGACCGACAACTGTCTGTGACATCTAATCCTTTCCCGGCCATGCATTATACATCAGCTGGAGACTTATCGCCATTCTCCAGCACTCTCCTGCATGAAATATAAAAGGCTCCTCCGAGACCAGCCTGCTGCAATCCTAGACTGAATATTTCCATGTTGCATGTCAGGCCTGATGCAGGGGAACACAAGACTCCCAGGAGCCCCTGGGTCACATGATTATTTATTCTTACAGCGTGGAGTAACCGGCGATGAAATAACCCTTTCCTGACACAAACACGGGCAGAGAGGGATTAAGAGAGAGACAGAGCAACACTCAAGGAAAATGCTATATATATTTACAGTATATATGTAGGTGAATCTGATTTAGTAGAAGTAAACTCTACCTAGCTCAATGACATTTAGTATACTAAAGCAGTATGGGGTAAATTCACTAAAGATTACCACACTAAAACTAAAACAATTGCAGAAGACTACAATGGGACTAAAACTAAAATTCTATTTTTGTCCTAAGACTAAGACTAAAACTAAATTGAAATTTGCTGCCAAAATGAACACTGCTCTTAACTCCTACGAGTTTGGTCCGCTCAGAAAATGCCCCACACCCACAAGATGTAATAGAAGTCTAAGGCAAAGCACAGCTAACCTGCAGGAGCACTGTGCTTCACCCATGGAGCAGGTAAACCGCAGAGCATTAGTGTGAAAGCAGCCTTATGCCTCATACACACGGCCGGACTTTCCAACGGGAAAAAAGAGAGAACCTGCTCTCTATCTAAGACCGTCGGAAAAGCATCAGACTTTTTCTGCCGGAAATTCAAACCGTGTGTACGCGTTAGAGGGGGCTCAAGACAGTAAGGACTGCTTTCTACCCAATTGTACTATTTCTGTCATAGGGGACCTCATTGCTTTCTGCAGCTGTCTTTTATTGTTATCAGAAAATATACTAGTTAATAGCTCATTTACTCTATTACCTTGCAGTAAAGTGCGCAACGCGCAACAACATACAATTCTATTTATTCTGAATTGGACCCCGGAGGGGTTAGGAATGGTGGCAAGAAAAAATAAAGGAAAAAAACTGCGTGGGACCCCTAATCCATACCAGGCGCTTGGAGTCTGGTATAGATTTTAAGGGGAATCCTATGCCAGAATTTAAAAATGATTTGAAGTCCCCCCAAAGATCCATACCGGACCCTTATCTGAGCATGCAGCCCAGCAGCTCAGGAAAGGGGGAGGATGAGTGAGCACCCCCCTCCTGAACTATACCAGGCCATATGCCCTCAACATGAGGGGGAGTGCTTTGGGATAGGGGGGCTCCCCCCCAAAGCACCTGGTCTCTATGTAGATGTTAAAGGGGGGCTTCCATATTCCGATAAGCCCCCTACCTGCAGACCCCCATAACCACTGGCCAGGATTGTGGGGAAGAGGCCTTTGTTCCCATCAACATGGGGACAAGGTGCATTAGGGGGTGCCCCCCTACCCCAAAGCCCTCATCTTTTTTCAGTGAGATAAAAAACGGTCAGACAGAGAAATAGCAGTCTGTTTCTCCCCCTTGTTGTGAGTGACAGGTAATTTACATATCTCATGCATTAGCCTGAGAGAAACATTCTGTGTACTTCAGATCCCCTCCTCCTTTCTTCTCCAGCTTTCCCAGGATTGGCTGCTCCACATATCAGCATGATTGGGCATGCTGAAGTCATGTGGTGACTTTTCTGGGTTTTGACTGGATGTTCGTGATCATAGCAGAAGTTCAGTGTAAGAAATACACAGGAGAAAAATTATGTTGACAAGGGGAGTGTAGAGGTAGACAGGGAGTCTACTGACATCATGACTCCACCCACCGAGCCCTGGGCAACAGACCCACCCACAGAATCTGCAGTTTTTCGGGACTCATAGTAGACAGAGGGGAGACATTTGACAGGTAAGGATACACACAGGAGGCATGTATATCCTTATAGATAACCATGATGGCAGTAGTTTTGAAAGGATAAGAGTGGGTTTACATCCACTTTAAGGATGCTGTGGCCGGCCTCCTGACCCACTCCTTAACAACCAGCTATTCTTCAACTATTCTTAAATCTTCACACAGAATTCAGGTCAGTTAATACTTTTTTCGACTGATTTGAATAAAAATAATTTTGAAAATGTGGATTTCATTAGAAAACAAATTTTAATGAAATGTGCTTCTATTGTTATTCAGAAATTCGGATACATCCAAATCTTAGAATAACCACAAATTTGTCCAAATTTAGATTCAAACCGAAACAAATTGCACATGTGTAAGGCCTCGTACACACGATCAAATCTGTCCGCTGGACCGTTTCAGCAGACAGATTCGATCGTGTGTACGGCCGAGCAGACAGATTTGTCCACCCGACAGATTTCAAAGCATGCTTTGAAATCTATCGGGTGGGAATCTGTCTGCCCGACATGTCTGCTGGTTAGTACACTTACCAGCAGACATGTCGTCCCGCACCGCCGCCGCACCGCCGTCGAATGGATTCGGCGCATGCGCGGAAGTGTTTTACTTCCTGGTGCGGTGACGTGGCGGCGTCAACGTCACCGCCACGTCACCGACACGTCAGCGCGCCGTCTGCCGGCGGGGATTTTGGTTTGCTCGTGTGTACACGCGAGCAAACCAAAATCCCAGCAGACAGATTTGTTCAAATCTGTCGGACGGACAGATTTGAACAAATCTGTCCGCTCGTGTGTACGAGGCCTAAGGAGAACCACATAATTCATTGTGGCCTGCCACTGTTACCAAACCACTGAATTGGCCTTCATTCTTCAGCACACCTGACATAGTCCATAGTCCCTAGTTCATCTTGGGAGGGAGTGATGCCGCGTAAACAATGACATTTTTAATGGTCTAGAAAAAAACTGTGGCCCAGATTCAGAGAGCCATTACGCCTGTCTAACTGGTGTTAGACTGGAGTAATTTCAAATTACGCGCGTTTTCTAGCTAGTCGAAAACCTCAAACCATGAATAGACGGCTGCGGGCTTCAATCCGACTGGATTACGTGCTCGTACGCCTTCGGATCTACGCTGCAATAAAATTGCGGCCACTGGGTGGACTTCCCGTCGTTTTCCGCGTCGGGGTATGCAAATGAGCTTTTGCCGGCCAACCCCCGAAATTACGATCTTCAATCGCAATCTCTTACGGCATCTTTAGTCATCTTTTCGCTGCGTAAAACTATACCAGCTTTTTGCTGCTCTAATATTAGACAGCCCGTGTTAAGTATGGCCGTCGTTCTACGTTTTCCGACGTCTTTTATTATTTTTTACGTAAGTCGTCCGGGAATAGGAATGTTCGTAAACGCCGCTACTCAAACAACGAATGACGTAACGACGTGATTTCGCGCAATGCACGGCGGGAAATTTCTGAACGGAGCATGCGCAGTTCGATCGCCGCGGGGACGCGCTTAATTTAAATGCTTCACGCCCCCTAATCGCGTATTTCGATTACGCGGCGAGAAATAGACTACGCCGCCTTAGCGTACGGGCAAAAATCTACCAGGATTCGGTGTAGAGCCTGGTAAAATATGGCAGCGTGGAGTATTTCGATTACGCAGCGCAATATTAAGTGTATCTGAATCTGGCCCTATGTTTTTTTCAACCCGATTATTGTTAAACCGGCCTTGTCTACACACGATCGTGAAAAAAAAAAAATGCTCTAGCAAAGTGCGTCCCTCTAACAGGAATTTAGATCACAGCAGCTGAAAAAGAAAAAAATTGGAGGAGACTGAGAGTAATAGAATGTAATTTTTTTTGTGATAAGAATACATACTTGAATATATTTTTTAAACCAGATTTAGTGACCCTTTATCTGGTCACACAAGTACCTCATACCTTGAAGCAACATCGGTAATATCGGTAAATTTTCTGACCGATATTGATACTTCTAAAAAAGTGAATATCAGCCGTCGATAATCGGCCGCACCGATAATTGGTTGATCCCTACCTCATATATCCCAACTTTTTGAGATGGGAATGAGGGACACCTATTAGCAAAAGAATGTAGTCATAGGACACACACCCTGCCACACCCCCTTAAAGGAGAATTATACAAACAAAAATGATTCGTTAAACCCACTAGTGCTTTTTTTAACCACTACTATTCTTTTTAATTGGCTTTGTAAATTTACAAATGCAGCCATTTAGAAATTGGATGAAAGGTTTAGCACTGGGAAGTACTTTTTGAAAGATAAAAAGTTAATTTTATATGCAACTATGAAGATCAGACCAAAATGGGGGACAAATGAGGAGGAAAGAGAGACAGAGGGACTTTATTCCAAATCAGGGACAGTTGGGAGCTCTGGTACCCCCTCTTTGCAGGAAGCAGAAATCCAAGCATTGTGTCTGTGAAGGTTCTCATCTATCCAGGTCATCATATAGCTAGTATCAGTAAATCACGTATAACTGGAAGTGTTTGGTAATGTTAAAGACACTTTAATCCAAGTGGTTTTTCTTTGGAACTTTTACGTGAAATAATTTTCAAATAAAAGACGTCTAGTTAGATGTGGAACATCTTAATGGTGATATGTGACAGCGTTGACCGCAAATAACAATAAAAACAGGGTTAGGGTTTCATTTGTCTTTTATTGTGTTACAACGTCATTTATTTTTAGGGCTCTTTCACACGGTCCGTGTCCGTGTGCGGGCTCCGCTTTGCTCAGCGGGGATCGCTTTGTCAATCCCCGCTGAGCCGGCAGATGACAGGTAGGTCTCTGCACACTGTGCAGGGACCGACCTGTCAGAGGGGGATTGGATGACAATGGACCGTAGAGTCCTTAGTCAATCGATCCGATCCGCCAGATGGATGGAAAATAGGGTTTACCTCCGACACATTTTGGCGGATCCATAGAGGAGCACGGAGCGCCCGTTCATGTCCGCCTAAAAAACTGGAAAACCTGAACGGTCCACCCGTGTAAAAGAGCCCTTAAGCTGGGTATACACTGTGTGAGTTTTATTCATTCAACCAGCAGGTTGACTTAAAAAAAAAAAACCTCACTGATCCCTAAATCAATGTTAGTGTTCTTGATGCAGGGATCTCCCCCACTTTTCTATTGTATTTTGAACCCCCCCAACCGAATACAATAGAAAAGCGGGGGGAGTTCCCTGCATCAAGAACACTTACATTGATGCAGAGATCTGTGAATATACTGATCAGTCATAGGCTGCAAGCAGGACCGTTCAACAGAAACCATTCATTAGACAGGATTCTTTTGAACAGACAGCGGTACGCACATACAAAAATTCCTGGTAAACCAGACAATTTTTTGGTACACATTTATCCCAGCTTTAGTCTGTGATGGTGAGAAGTGACTAGCACTCTGGTTTGTAATACTTCTCTGATGACAAGCTGAACCCTGGAATAAGCAAATACAAGAGTCATGTGTATTCTTACCTAGATGTTGGTGTGTTTTGTGTATTTCTTCCAGATTTCTTCTTCTCTGTGCAGGAACTTCCTGCAATAAAGACTGGTCACTGCTGCTCTCTCTCTTAGTGCCGGGTGACAGGTCTTGTCTTCACCCTCTGCTCTCAGAACAGACACAGTGTACAGCACAGTGATGATGTCACTGCAACATTTACATGAAAATATCTAGGTTTTCAATTTCATTTGGTGCGCACAAAGTGTATTTTTTTCCTTTGTAGCTATTGAAGAAAATATAGCAATGAAAGTTTTTGTGCCAGGAGTTTGGCTTTCACTGGTGCAGCTACAATGTCAGCATAGACAGGGCTCAAAATTTCAAGTCCTGAGCTACTAGCCAGGCCTCAAGAGTTACTCGCCACCAGTTGCCCCACCTAATTCATACACTGCCCTGCGCCTAATTGCACCTGTAAACACGCCCTCGTAGATTATCTCATGGAATGACAATGTTTTATGCAGAATTAAGTTACAAAATTAAATATTACCAACAACAACTTTAACAAAATGGGACAGGGCACTGGGGGCAGATCAGAGGGACAAGGCACTGGGGGCAGACCAGAGGGACAGGGCACTGGGGGCAGACCAGAGGGACAGGGAACTGGGGGCAGACCAGAGGGACAGGGAACTGGGGGCAGACCAGAGGGGCATGGCACTAGAACTGGGTCTCTTCCCCATTCTATTGCTGTCTCCTCTGCAACTCCCATCCATCCTCTCTCTCTCGCCCATTCATCTCATCATCAGGAGCCTGTGTGTGCGGCTCCACGCTTGCATGTCCCCACTTCCCCCTTTTATTCAGGCTGGCAGAGAGGAGAGGAGCTGCAGCACAGCGGGAGGGAGTACAATCCAGCGCTGAGATCCACACAACTGCACAGCCATTAAAACCATAGCACAGCGCACAGACACCACACAGCGCACATTGAGACCAGTCTGTTCACAGTGCTCAGGCTGAACTGTTGGACACTTACTTAGAGCACAAGGAGAAGAAAACTGCACAAACTGGAAGGCTCCCGCTCTCATGTCAGGGCAACTTTCAGTGAGCGCTGCACCGGAGTGGTAATTTTCACAATCCTCCACCTCACTCATTACTTTCTGCTCTCCAGCTACATTGGTCGGGCCCTGGTGGGAGGGGGGCAGGCTCAGAGAGGTCATACTGTTAGGTCCCATGGCTTAATGAGAACTGTAAGGAGAGCGCCTGTGTACTGCTCTGCCTGTCCACGGCTCACCAGACTACTTTTCCCGAGCATGCACCTTTCCTCTTCGGCCGCCAATCTCATCAGGACTCTAAGTGTAGGCACAGATTGCAGGGAGATTGGTCATGCAGCCCTGTCATCACTCGCCCGCAGCTTAAATCCACTCGCCAAATGCTAGTAGGCGAGTGGAAATTTTGAGGGCTGAGCATAGGCATGCACAGGGGGTGTGCCAGGTGTGCCTGGGCACACCCTAATCATTGCGTGTGGTGCCATATACACCTATTGCCTGGGCTTCCCCCTCTGTTGCACATCCCCACCCCAGCAGTGCTTCTGGCTTCCCTCCTCTTTCCCCAGGCTCCTGCGGGGAATGTTTTAGAATGGAGAGACGGGGCTGGTAAATATGTTATTTACCGGCCCCTTCCTTTTCTAATTAAACACAGTAAACACACTCACTCACTGTGTTCATACATAACTGAAGTACAGGCATAGTGCTGCCTATGCTTCAGTTTGTGAATGAACAGAAAGCCACCCAGCATAGAGCCCTAACTTGTTCATCCACTTTCCCTCGTGCGGCTGAGGCTGCAGAGAAAAGCGTGTGTGTTTGAGCTTTGGGGTGCGCACTCTAATGCTATAGGCTGCACACACTTATAAATGTCAATATTCAATATGATAAATGTGGGGGTTTACTAATGAAACGCCGGGGCAAATATACATGCTGTCAGCCCCTTCATGGATCACCTGTGTGAGCGCACACTGCGTACACCTCTGTGACATCGATCCCCCCCTGACGCCGACCTCACCAAGCTGGCATCCCTGGGCAGCACACTGTAAGAGAGCTGGCGACAGGAACGGGGAAGTGGTGGCAAGCTGGAGCGACGGAGGTGGGGGGGTGTGGTCAGGTCCGTCTTCTACCGCCCCCCCCCCCCCAACCAATGGAGCACCAGCCATCACTGTCATGATGTCTGTTGTGGAAGAGTAATAATTTAGAGTGATCTGAACCAGAAAAGAAAAACTAAAAGACACATGAGACGTCACAGGTTATGTCATGTTGATGGTACATTTACATACACGATTGTGAATGTTACAGCGGGTCTCCTCATATTCGATATTGAAATTTTAGATTTGGTGGTCCTTGGAGGAAAAAAAGAAAGAAAAAAAAAAAGCTTTTTTCACACGATGTTATGTGAACAACAAAGAAAATTGTCTTCCCCCAAATTTTAAGCTTGCAGATTCAAAGTAGAATTCAGTCTCTCTTTTTTAATGAATCGGCACTGCAAATACTAAAAACATATGTGAGGTTTATAACACTGTGCAGGCCTCCGACTGGGCTGAGTGGGTTGGACAGACGTGAGGAGACAGACAATGGACAGGGTCATGCGTCTTGTTGGAGAACAGAAACAGGGGATCCACACGGGGCGAGGGGGGTCAGCCCCAACCTCTGTCGTCCTTCACCCCCCACCTCCGCATCCCTTTGGCTCGTCGTTTTGGGCAGCAGTTCCGTGGCAAGTCCTGTTAGCCCTTAGAAACTGGACAGTACACCTTCCGCCGCTTATCTCGCTTCAAGAAGGGGTGACTCTTCCGTCAAGTTTCCTTGTCCCGGGGTGGACCTTCTCCAGGAACTTTCCCATTCACGTTTCTGCTCTTTCCGAGTTGTTTCCGCCACCTGCTGCAGATTTCAGACTGCCGTCTCCAGGTCATCGTTGGGCAGGAGTTGCTTATCTTGACAAGACTCCAAGTGGGATGCCAGATCTGCATCCCCTGCCTCCTGGGCCTTGTCAGAAGGAGTAAATCCCTGTGGAAATTGGAAAGGAGAGCTAATGAGATATACATTTCAAAGAATGTGTCCAAAGAATAAAGGCAGAGCAATGTATTAGTAAAACATACAGGGTAAAGCATAGTCTAGTCCTTTGGTATCAAACAGAACAAAATGGAATCATGGCCATGTGTAAGGCCAAGCTTAAAGCTCACCTCCAGGATAAGAAACTTGTGTCTAAATACAAGATATATGTGTCTTTCCACTGGAATCTTGGTTTGCTTTTTTACTCCTAAAGATCTGTGCAGTAATCCAGTGTGAAACTTTCCCTTTGCGCAGGAGCTTCCTGTAATAAAGACCGATCACTGCTGCTCTCTCTCCTTGCTCAGGGTGACTGGTCTTGTTTCCGCCCCTCTGTAGTTTTCTGCTGGCTGCCTGTAGTGGGTGGAGCTGCTGGGCCCCTCCCACAGTTCAGCTTTTAGAACAGGCTATGTACAACACAGTGATGATGTTACTGCTACATTTACATGGTAATATTTGGGTTTGCAAATGCATTTGCTGCACACAGAGTAGATTTATATCCTTTGTGGCTATTGAGGAATATATTTCAATGAAAGTTTTTGTGCCCGGTGTTCAGGTTTAACCAAAATTATATTCAGTAACATGTGGATACTGGTGGAACAATCTCTTTTGTGAACTTCAAGGATAAGTTCACTTTAAAAAAAATACAATAATAAATGCATATTTGCAATGTATATATATGTGTACAAAAATGTGCATAAAAAAAAAAAAAAAAAAAAAAAAAAAAAAAAATTGGAGCCTGTAAAACACTGCACCAGTGATCAGCAGATCCCTGCTAAAGTGTAGTGAAAGCTAATGTGTTTTTCAAAGAGTTGTACAGGGTTAGAACATGTGCCAGTTTTTTTACTGTTGTCTGTGTCTCCACTAGGGAAATTCACCCTGTTTGTTTGCCATTAGCTAGTAGTATGCTAGTACTAGAAATCTGCCTTGGTCAGATAGGCCCTGTGTGTGCTTGAGATAGAGCCATAATTGGATTCAAACACATGTTAAAATAGGGTCCTGCTCCAGTGCAAGGGAAGAAATGTCACTCTGCCTAAACATTTTGAGTGATTACCCTCACTGACAGCAATGGCAGAAACCAGGTGCATACTCTTGCCAGGGTACTCCCAGAGTAGGGTCCAGAAAAGGGATAAGCATGTTTGCAAAAGAATACACAGTGACCCAGATGTCAACCTTCCTGTAGCGATGTCCTTGTGATAACAGCGTGGTAGGAAATGCCTAAATACATTATAAGAGTTCTAGGTGGCTATTGGTGGTAATGGTGCATCCTGTGGTGTGATGTAATACCTGGTCACCCACCTGATACTAAAGCCTTGTACACAGGGGCCGAATGTCAGGCGACATTGGCTGGTTCAATAAAGAACGTCCGACATTCGGCCCTTGTGTATGGCAGCTGGTTCGGACGGCTTCTGTCGGACGAGCATTCTGCAACTCAAGGGGTGCACTAGGATTAAGCTCTGAATGGTGGGACTTTTACCGCCATGTTTGAAAGTTTAAACACTCAAGAAGTGAACAAGTCAAGCACAAATTCCTGGTTTTCTGTAAATTGAATCGTTTAATAAATATTATCTCCACTACTTTCAGTAAACCTAATGGTGTGTCCTGAATAGTAAGTCTTAAACTTGCTATCAGTGGCGGCCCGCCCATATGGGCGCACGGGCGCCGCCCCCCTCCCGCAGTCACAAAAAAAAAAAAAAAACGGGCCCTTTAAGAACTTTTATTCGGCTAAAATGTCATTTTGACATTTTAGCCGAAGTTCTGGCGGCCGTTTATAGAGGGCGCTGCAGCACTGCAGCGCCACTCCCTCTCGCAAATAACACACTTCAGTGCAATGAACGTGTGTTAATGTTGCCAGCTGCCTGGTCTATTCCTATAACCGGACATAGGGCGCCGGTTACCTGAATAGCGGCAGCTGGTTGGCTGAGGGGAACTGCCTATCAAAGCCAGTGGCTCTGATAGGCTTTTCCAGTACCGCCCTCCGGCTCCCGGAAGTCTATGCTCGGAGCGCAGGCAATCTGCGTTCCTTGCATTAGACTGACAGCCGTTTCAGCCAATCATGTTCCCGGATTCTGGTTATCAGGAACCTGATTGGCTGAAGCTTCTCCACGGCGGCAGAAGACATCGAGGGAGGACATGGAAGCGTCAGGGAAGTGCTTTTTTTAACAGGGAAAGGGGCATCATGGGGCACAGTGGCAGCATGGGGCACAGTGGCATAATGGGGCACAGTGGCAGCATGGGGCACAGTGGCAGCATGGGGCACAGTAGTGACAAAGGGCACAGAGGCGACAATGAGCACAGTGGCATGGGGCACAGTGGTGACAATTAAAGGGCACAGTGGTGACACTTGATGACACAGTGACTCCATATGATGGCATGGCACAGTGGTGACAATTGATGGCACAGTGACTGCATTTGATGGCATGGCACAGTGGTGACAACTGATGGCACAGTGGTGGCGTTTGATGGCACAGTGGCTGCATTTGGTGGCATGGCACAGTGGTGACAATTGATGGCACAGTGGCTGCATTTGGTGGCATGGCACAGTGGTGACAATTGATGGCACAGTGGTGACGTTTGATGGCACAGTGGCTGCATTTGGTGGCATGGCACAGTGGTGACAATTGATGGCACAGTGGCTGCATTTGGTGGCATTGCACAGTGGTGGCAATTGATGGCACAGTGGTGTCGTTTGATGGCATGGCACAGTGGTGACAATTGATGGCACAGTGGTGGCGTTTGATGGCATGGCACAGTGGTGACAATTGATGGCACAGTGGCTGCTTTTGGTGGCATGGCACAGTGGTGACAATTGATGGCACAGTTGCTGTGTTGCATAGCACAGTGGTGACAATTGATGGCACAGTTGCTGTGTTGCATGGCACAGTGGTGACAATTGATGGCACAGTGGCTGCATTTGGTGGCATGGCACAGTGGTGACAATTGATGGCACAGTGGCTGCATTTGGTGGCATGGCACAGTGGTGACAATTGATGGCACAGTGGCTGTGTTTGATGGCATGGCACAGTGGTGACAATTGATGGCACAGTGACTGCATTTGATGGCATGGCACAGTGGTGACAATTGATGGCACAGTGGTGGCGTTTGATGGCATGGCACAGTGGTGACAATTGATGGCACAGTGGCTGCATTTGGTGGCATGGCACAGTGGTGACAATTGATGGCACAGTTGCTGTGTTGCATGGCACAGTGGTGACAATTGATGGCACAGTGGCTGTGTTTGATGGCATGGCACAGTGGTGACAATTGATGGCACAGTGGTGGCGTTTGATGGCATGGCACAGAGGTGACAATTGATGGCACAGTGGCTGCATTTGATGGCATGGCACAGTGGTGACAATTGATGGCACAGTTGCTGTGTTTGATGGAATGGCACAGTGGTGACAATTGATGGCACAGTGGTGGCGTTTGATGGCATGGCACAGTGGTGACAAATGATGGCACAGTGGCTGCATTTGGTGGCATGGCACAGTGGTGACAATTGATGGCACAGTTGCTGTGTTGCATGGCACAGTGGTGACAATTGATGGCACAGTGGCTGTGTTTGATGGCATGGCACAGTGGTGACAATTGATGGCACAGTGGTGGCGTTTGATGGCATGGCACAGTGGTGACAATTGATGGCACAGTTGCTGTGTTTGATGGCATGGCACAGTGGTGACAATTGATGGCACAGTGGCTGCATTTGGTGGCATGGCACAGTGGTGACAATTGATGGCACAGTTGCTGTGTTGCATGGCACAGTGGTGACAATTGATGGCACAGTTGCTGTGTTGCATGGCACAGTGGTGACAATTGATGGCACAGTTGCTGTGTTGCATGGCATGGCACAGTGGTGACAATTGATGGCACAGTTGCTGTGTTTGATGGCATGGCACAGTGGTGACAATTGATGGCACAGTGGCTGCATTTGGTGGCATGGCACAGTGGTGACAATTGATGGCACAGTGACTGTGTTTGATGGCATGGCACAGTGGTGACAATTGATGGCACAGTGGTGGCATTTGATGGCATGGCACAGTGGTGACAATTGATGGCACAGTGGTGGCGTTTGATGGCATGGCACAGTGGTGACAATTGATGGCACAGTTTCTGTGTTTGATGGCATGGCACATTGGTGACAATTGATGGCACAGTTGCTGTGTTTGATGGCATGGCACAGTGGTGACAATTGATGGCACAGTGGCTGCATTTGGTGGCATGGCACAGTGGTGACAATTGATGGCACAGTTGCTGTGTTGCATGGCACAGTGGTGACAATTGATGGCACAGTTGCTGTGTTTGATGGCATGGCACAGTGGGGACAATTGATGGCACAGTTGCTGTGTTTGATGGCATGGCACAGTGGTGACAATTGATGGCACAGTGGCTGCATTTGGTGGCATGGCACAGTGGTGACAATTGATGGCACAGTGACTGCGTTTGATGGCATGGCACAGTGGTGACAATTGATGGCACAGTGACTGCGTTTGATGGCATGGCACAGTGGTGACAATTGATGGCACAGTGGCTGTGTTTGATGGCATGGCACAGTGGTGACAATTGATGGCACAGTGGTGGCGTTTGATGGCATGGCACAGTGGTGACAATTGATGGCACAGTGGTGGCGTTTGATGGCATGGCACAGTGGTGACAATTGATGGCACAGTTTCTGTGTTTGATGGCATGGCACAGTGGTGACAATTGATGGCACAGTGGCTGCATGTGATGGGCACAGTGAGGCTGCAATATTTTTTTTTTCGTTTGCGCCCCCCCAATAATTTTGAGCACCAGCCGCCACTGCTTGCTATAAGGCAACAGTAAAAGTCTAAAAAAGGATGAACCTGTCTTACCCTTCCACATTGCTGGCCCCTGTATGTCCAGACTCCACTGGCCCAAAGCAACATTACACAGTGTGGGTCTGGGTATGAGTCCCAAGGTTTTACCAAGGTTGCACCAATCTGGATGCACTGGATCTATTGTTGTACTTAAAGGCAGTGAAGAGGTTGGCTTAAGGCAGGGGTCTCAAAACTGTGGGTTGAGGGCCACATGTGGCCCTTTCATAGCCTTTATCCGGCCCTTGGGGCACTGTTCGTCCCACTGGCATTAACAATGGGGCCCTTTTTCTTCCACTGACACCAATGATAGAATACTATTCCTCCTACTAATAGGGACACTAATCCTCCTCCTACTGACCACCAACTCTGAGGCCATATTTATTTTCACTGATGCTCGGCCTGGGACATTTTCTACCCTAGATGGCCACAGTACAGCCCCCCCTAAAGTTTTGAGGACAATAAACTGGCCCTTTGTTTAGACAGTTTGGAGACCCCTTGCTTAAGAGTTGATTAAAGAATTTGAAGTAAATAGGAACTAGTTAGGCATTGAAACTTCTCCATAAGGGACGAAAGGTCCATCACCTAAAGGACACTAGCAAAAATATGAGGTCTCACAGAGTGGGTTAGGGTTACAGGGGTACACCCAAAGGGGTGTGTCCAAAAGCTTTCCCAATGTCCCTTTACCCTTCACCTTTAACTCAGAGTTTATGGATATTCCGCCTGTGTCCTATACTGTACAATTAAGATATATTAAATAGCAAAAGGAACACTTATTGTGAGCAATAAAATGTGCCCTGCAGTGGTAGCCACTAGTACACAGGTTTCAATTCATTGCTGGTAAGTAGCATCCCTAGTGGTGTTTTTTTTTTAAATCACTAAACTCCAGCTTTAACCCTTTTCTATTCTATCCAACATTAAAAAAAAAATCACCTTGGCATCCTTCTTTATTAAACAGGCTCCGGCATCCACAAGAATTTGGCAAACCTGTCGGTGTCTATGGAATGCAGCTTTGTGCAGTGCTGTCTCCCCTCTAGAAGACACAAAACAACAAATAGGTACGTAGTGTGGGAAGAGGAAGCAAGTTAAACATAAGAAAAATCTAAACTCCAGGTAAACAGAAAAATACACATATTAGAGTCATTTTACCTGTCTAATGATATGTTTTACTATACATTAAGTCCAGAGGTTTACAAAACTCTAGCACACAGCACAACCAGGTTGGTGTCTGACTGCCCGTGTTTTCTTAATTGCAGTAAGAAATACAGCAAGATCACCTTCCCATCTGCAGGATGTGACTGGGCAGTGAAGCAGTAGCAGAAAACTAATGAGTTTATTCCTCATCAGTCCAGCAACAAGACTGTAATGGTGAAAGAGAGTGTGGGACTGCTGATAGGAGTCACAAAGCCCTTATTAGGTCAGTAAAATAAAACTGAAACTGGTAGTAAAGGTTACATGCAGGTTAATGTCATAATTTGCTAGCATGCACTGCGTATTGACATATTATGATAGACTTATCTGTAAAGCGGATCCCTCCAGTGGCGCTCTATCACCAATGAAAGGACTTCTATTGTCGCTCGGTCTTCCTTCCAGGTTTAAACGCTCTGACCATTTGAAGGGCCGAGCCGCAATGATGTCACTCCCATGCATGCACTCGGGAGTCAAGTTCGTAGCAAATTGCTTTCACTGGATGGTACACTCAAGAGTGCCACCCAATAGCATGGTGCACATGTGTCGGGGGCGTCACTGGCCAAATGTGAATATATCCTAAGTGGTGCATGTTTAAATGGTATTCACTGTATCTACAGGTAAGCCTGATTATAGGATTCCCTGTAGGTACAAATGAAAAAGGGGACTTTAATAACACTTTAAAGCGGTATTAAACCCAAAACAAAAATGTAATATATTACAGCTTACCAATCATTAGTTAGTGGCTATATTTGTTCTTTTTTATTCTTGTTTCCAATCTGTTTTCATCTGGTGATCTGGGCAGTTAAGCTCCATACACACTATAAGATTTTCTGCAGATTTTTGTTTTTTGTCTTCAGTTTTACCAAAACCATGTAGTGCAAGGCCTGCCTTATTGCATACAAATAAATAAATAACATTCTAAAAAAATTTTTTTTTTAAATGATTAAAAAATAATTAAGGTTTGTTTACGCAGATGAGCACAGGGGGCAGATTTGGACAGCAGCGCTGTCAGTCTGGGGGGAGGGGAGCGTGAGAAGTGCTAGCAGATTTAAATAATTAACAAATCAAAGCTGAACTCAAGCTAATATCAGTTACAGCAACTATTTTTTTTCCTTTTGGGATAAAGGTTTACATAAATAAATAAAAGCTGATAATTTTAAGCACATCTGCCAGCATTAAATGGTCTGTCTCATTCCTGTAACTGCAAGAAAGCTTTTCTGTTAAAAGAAAAAAAAAACTTATTAAAGAAAGCCTAAAAAAACTAGTACAGCCATCATATCTAAGAATAGGTAAGTAAATGTTTTCTTTTGGGTTTAATACTGCTTTATTTACATATCACATAATAAAGTTTTGAAACGGCATGTTATTAAAGTGGTTCTAAAGGGTCTCCCCTTATACTTAGTTGAGGCCCATCCCGGTCCAGCGATGTGCATGAGAGCATCGGCTCTCCCGGGTATTTCTCTCCTCATTGGCTCACACAGCAGCTGGAGCCTATGGCCCCTGCTACTGTCAATCACAGACAGTGAGCCAATGAGGAGTAAGCAGGAGGCTGGCCAGAGCAGCGCTCTGTGTGTGAATGGACAATGTCCATTCATCTATTCACAGGAGCACAACTCAGGAGACCCCATAGCAAGAGGTTTGTTACTAGGGGGGGTTGGCAGGGGGGAGCCAAGACAGCAAGTGGAGGACCCGAAAAGAAGAGAATAGTGGCTGCTCTGGGCAAAACCATTGCTCAGAGCAGGTAAATATAACATGCTTGCTATTTAAAAAATAAGAACATTTGCATGTGGAAAGTACTGCTAAGGCTGTAAAGTAAAGGGAACCTGGCCTAGGCAGTACAGTCATATACAACACTCTCTGTAGTGTGTTAAAGTGGAGTTTCCATCCCAACTTTTTTTTTTTCATTATTGTGCTCATTAGACCTAAAAAAGGAAAAAAAAAATTATTATTTTTTTACTCATCTGGAAATGCCTGTTGCTATGTGGTCCCACGAAATCTGCCTTTGCAATCACCTAGAATTCTGACATCATCTCCCTCTAATGCTTCTGGGAAATGGGTGTCATCATTTCCCAGGATGCAGTGCGCTGTCCAATAATCACTCCCCATACAAGACTTCCAGGAAGTAAGTGCTTGTGGGCTTCACAATGCCCACAAGCAAAATGGCAATGGTGTAGTTTTTTGAATAACTATGCGGAGCGGCTGCGGATTGTAAAATAGTAAGTGACCGGATTTATATTATAAAAACGCAGGATGAAAGGACATACATTTAAAAAATGCCAATTGTGGTTGGAACTCTGCTTTAATCAGGTCAATGGGAGTACTTACGTAACTCTGTCTGCCATCTCCAGCAGATCTTCTGGTCCTGCCAAAACAAAGAACAAACCATATCGAAATTTAGCTTTGCAACTCTTTCAGTATATTTACAGAAAGCACAGGTTTACTGTTTAGTATTGTCATTATAAAAGGAACCTTTAATGAAAGAAGACAGGAAGTGAAGTAAAATCTAATCAAAAGGAACATGGATAGCAATACAAACTTTACAGAATCTGTAGCCCATTCCCTCTCTATCCATTCTAGCAAAATGTAGTTTTTTGCTTGTGTAGAGCTGTGGATGACCTACTACATTATACCAGGAATGAAAAACAAGAACTGCAGGCAGGGGGGCTACATGTCATGAGTGCACCTCAGGGCTTCTTTTTCTAATCTTATACTTTAAGAATAATTTAAAAAAGATTAAGCAGAAGTTCTTGGAGAAATACTGCAAGAAAGACTTAGTGAGGGGGTAATGAAGGGCCTCTAGACTTACTATGATTTGTGTGACATAAATAAATAATAGATGGTTGGAATTCTAGAAGAAGAGGGTCGTGGTGTTCTTTTATGATGTAAATTGGAAGAAAAAATGCACAACAAAGGAACCCCTCAGTTCCTGGAGACGTGCCCTCCGTAATTGCTGACATTGATCTACCCCGAGGAATGCCACCAAGTTTTAAGGCATTGAAGATTGCACAGAGGCGACGGCGAGAACCCGGTGTGGCCGGCAGTGACTTTGCAGGAGGGGGGCTTCAGCGCCGTTCTTTGTGAATGACTCTTCATACCAAGAGAGCAGGTCTTCTTGTTTCCCAACTCTGCAGTGGAGTTATCAAACCACACTTATCTGCTGGAGTCTAAAAGATATATTTTAAATATCATACCTGGAAAGATATTCTTGAAATAAAGTATTCTGCGGAGAAAAGGGGGCTGGTTGTCTTGAGTTTGGTTTCCTTTGGTGGTTGGAGAGTGCTCTATCTTAATACATGTCATAATAAACCATGACAACATCTCTGCACTAAGCCTTTCATCCAGTGCATTAGGGTTTCTGCCAGGTTTGATCATGATAATATTAGACAAATATCTGTTTGGAGATCACTTCCACCGCACCTTGTAGGAATCTTCTGAGGTTGTGTATATTAATGCATGTTTAAGGAAAAAGGTACCATAAAATGATGAACACTACTTTTGTGTGTTGTGGTTGATGTTGACCAAAGATTGTTTGCTGACACATTAAGTAGGTTTCTAGGGAAAGACTCGATTTACTGAGGACCTTCTTGTTAACTACCATATCTTAGGATTCTATCCAGTTCTGAGAGTGCCACTGCCCCAAGTGTTCCATTCCAAGGACATGGACTTGCCCGCCACGTTGGTGGGTGAGATTTCTTAGAACAAAATAGGTGTATGAGCTCCATCAAAATTGTATCAAGTTGTCAATGGACTGAGCCGCAGAGATGAACCCTGTGTGCAGGTGATGATAAGCAACTTAGTAAGGACACAGAATATGTTTCACACATAGAACAACAGTTTACTATCTTGTTTGAAATCTCTTAGAATTTTTCTGTTTTTACAACTGTTTGACAATACAGGGCCTAAAGCCCCAATCATTTCAACCTGTGTTTTTGTGAACCTTAAAATGTGTCAATAGAGTGCAATCAGGACCTTAGCCAGGA
Organism: Rana kukunoris; assembly: GCA_029574335.1. Taxonomy (NCBI): domain Eukaryota; kingdom Metazoa; phylum Chordata; class Amphibia; order Anura; family Ranidae; genus Rana; species Rana kukunoris. Next base: position 437,864,664 of record CM056051.1, read on the forward strand.
AACGTAACATGATGTCATCTCTATACAGTAATGAACCCAAGTCATTCACTTCCCTTCAGATTTCCTCTATGTGAATAGAAAAGCATTCTAATAATTTGGCTCTGGACCAAGCACAGAGCCGTTACCCACATCGCAGGCCCCGTCGCCCGGGCATCAGCACTCATCCGTCCCAAATCTCCATCCACAGCAAACACAAAAAAGTGAAGAAGCTTTAGAGGAGATGCCATTACCAGACTGTCACTCAGTGCCCAGCGGGTGCCCGGAGAAGCGAGGAGGGATGTGGGGGAAGAGAAGAGGGAGAAAAGGAGACAAATAAAACAGCCAGGAATGAATGGAAGAATGAGGGGGAGGAAGCAGCAGGGTGGCGCGGGATACAAAGGCATCGCGCAGAGAGACGGCAGGGAAAATCTAGACCAGAAAAGGAGAGACTGTTGTGAAGACTGTGAAAAGATGGCAGCGCTGGGACAGTGATCTGAGGTCATGTCCAGGCTTCAGTTTAACCAAATCATTGCCATGAACAGAGAATTTACAAATCAATACCAAATATTTCCACCAGATCTGAAATTTGTTTTGTCATTTTTATATATATATATATATATATATATATATATATATATATATATATATATATATATATATAGTGAGAGAGATAGAGAGGGGGAGAGAGAGAATTCACATTTTTAGAGTGGACCCATCATTGCTTCAGGTGAATTAGCAGGATACATACAGAAGTACCAAGTCACTGATTTTGAGGTAAAGCAAGATTGGGATTCAAGGTGTTCTGAAAAGGATTGTCTGTGACTTATTATTGCTAATAATCTATCTAATCACTGGTTTGTAGAGAATTTTTCTAATTGACATTCAAAGCCAACATTTTTCAGAAAACCTTTAATATTAATTTTGCTTTTACACACAGCTGTAAGAACTCTGATGAAGGGAGGCAGCTTGGCCTCCAAACCCTGTTGGGTCATTGCAACCAAGATCAGTGGATCACGGATGCAATGCACAGGATCCTGGAATAAGTGTCAATGAACTACGAGTCCTTTAACCACTTCCCGCGTGTGCCCGCTGCATTCCTGAGATACCGATGCGCGTGCCTGGCGGCCGTGATGTCCGCCAGGCACTCGAAATCGGCGGTTACAGGGACAAGACATGGATCTCTGTGTGTAAACACAGAGATCCATGTCCTGTCAGGGAGAGAGGAGACCGATCTGTGTCTCTTGTACATAGGGACACAGCATCGGTCACCTCCCCCAGTCACCCCCCTCCCCCCACACAGTTAGAACACACCCAGGATACATATTTAACCCCTTCCTCACCCCCTAGTGTTAACCCCTTCCCTGCCAGTCACATTTCTACAGTAATCGGTGCATTTTTATAGCACTGATCGCAGTATAAATATGAATGGCGCCAAAAATGTGTCAAAAGTGTCCGATGTGTCCACCATAACGTCGCAGTCCCAATAAAAATCGCAGATCGCCGCCATTACTAGTAAAAAAAATAATTATAAAAATTAATAATAATTCTGTCCCCTATTTTGTATGCGCTATAACTTTTGCGCAAACCAGCCGCTTATTGCGATTTTTTTTTTTTTTTTTTTTAACAAAAATATGTAGAAAAATACCTATCGGCCTAAACTGAAAAAAATATGTTTGTTTTTTTTAAAAAAAATGGGCTATTTATTATAGTAACAAGTAAAAAATATTGTATTTTTTTCAAAATTTTCGCTCTTTTTTTATTTATAGCGCAAAAAATAAAAACCGCAGAGATGATCAAATACCATCAAAAGAAAGCCCTATTTGTGGGGAAAAAGGGACGCCAATTTTGTTTGGGAGCCACGTCGCACGACTACGCAATTGTCATTTAAAGCGACGCAGTGCCAGAAGCTGAAATTTCACCTGGTCAGGAAGGGGTATAAGTGCCCAGTAAGGAAGTGGTTAAAGTGGATGTAAATCCTCTCCTATACCCAGTGAAGTGAACAGCCTCAGATGAGACCCAGGGATGAAACAAATCTCCCTACATACATTTTACATGTATATCAGCTGTCTTCAGCTTTCTCGACCCTTTAGAAAGTGCACATCGTGTTAGAAATGTTTCTTCTTCAGCAGTGGGAGGGTAGTCTGGGCATACAATGTGTGTGAGCTGATTAGAGGAAAGGCACACCCCCTCCACATAGACAGAGGAATGAAGAAACTTGCAGAGCTGTACTGTGAATAGACAAGCTCTCTGCTTATCTGTCTCTAAGTTACCTCCCCAACACAAATTCCCAGCTTCTTTTATCTCCTGCGTCAGAGAGCTTGTCAGGCGGCGTACACACGACCGAGGTTCTCGCTGGAAACCAGCGAGAACCTCGCTGGAAGCTGCATTCCAGCGAGGACCTCGGCCGTGTGTACGCTCTCGGCGAGCTTCCCGTCGGGAAGCCCGTCGAGCAGAAATAGAGAGCACGCTCTCTATTTGCTCGACGGCCCGCCTGGAAGAATGGCTGGTTGCCATTCCCGACGGGCGGGTCGCCGATTTCGACGGCCGGCAGGGAACCTCGACGGGCGGAACGATGTGTTCTGCCCGTCGAGGTTCTCTGCCGTGTGTACACGGCCTCAGAAGTTATCATGCTTGGACAGCAGAACAGAGCAGCAGAAGGGCAGGTCAGATTTCATGAATGGGGTTTACATCCACTTTAATCAACACAGTTGTGTTCCATTAATACAAATAAATGGCAACCACCCCAACTAGTAACACATGAAAAGGTGACACATGTCAAAAAACAACAAAGAAAAATTCCCAGCTCACTAATAAATGGAATTTTCCTAACAGTTTACGTTAAAACCAGGGGTTTAGTTTGCACACATTTGCAAATATATGCGTAAGCTGCAGGGTTAGTTCGCGGCAGTGTTAAATTAATAACTACAGCAGACTCCTAGGACTTGTAGTTTATCCATTCACAGATCTCACAGCTGTGGAAAATTTAAAAAGTGACAGGAGCGGCTGGAGATAAAAATCCCATGATCTTGTACGAGGGGGGGTTGGCTAAGACGGGATGGGGAGGGGGGTAACTTGGCACCATTTAACACACTAAATATTGGTGTAACATAACAATTAATGAAAGGTAGACTTAGCCGTTAACTTTGTATCTAGCTGCTTGCCTGAACTTAAAGGGGGCAGGTACCTTTTACGAAGTTCTTCTCTCTTTCTATCTCTCTCTCTCCCTGCAGTCTTCTGGGACATGTCAGACTGGTGGACCATTCATACTAATGCACTGTGGCTCACGCATGTGCAGTGGACAGCCAGATGCAAGATATACAATAAGAGCACTTCACCATCACACCTATATGAGCTTGTTGAACATGCTTTTCAAAAACCATTGGCATTAATATGGACTCCCCTTCACTTGCAGCTATAGCAGCTTCCACTTTAGTGGAGAGGTTTTCCACAAGATTTTGAAGTGTGTCTTGAAATCTGATGTGGAGACCTGCCTTGCAAACAGTTTGTAATTCATCCCAAATGTGCATTGTAGGCTTGAGGTCTTGGCTCTGTGCAAGCCACTTGAGTTCCTCCACATCAAACCATGTCTTTATAGAGTTGGCTTTGTATAGGGGCACAGCCATGCTGAAACAGAAAAGGGTCTTCCACAAAGTGTTACTACAACATTGGAAGAGCATAATTGTCCAAAATGTCCCTTCATATCCCTTAATTGCAAACATCAGAGAGCAATAATTCTTGAAGGGTCCACATATTTTTTCCCATATAATGTAGTTCAGATAGAGGTCTTTGTCATGATGGCTTAAGCCCCGTACACACGGCCGAGGTTCTCGACAGAAACCAGGGAGAACCTCGCTGGGAGCCGCATTCTGCCGAGAACCTCGGCCGGGTGTACGCTCTCGGCGAGCCCCGCCCGTCGGGAAACCCGTCGAGCAAATAGAGAACAGGTTCTCTATTTGTTCGACGGCCCGTCGGGATGAATGGCTGGTTGTCTTTCCCGACGGGCGGGTCGCCGATTCTGACGATGTGTTCCGCCCGTCGAGGTTCTCTGCCGTGTGTACGGGGCCTCAGTGTTTTTCAGAGCTCCACAGATACTATGTGGGCTCTAAAGTGTGTTTCTAACAAGTTCCATTTTCTTTCAGCAGCTGGGGTCTGTCTATTTTTATAACCTGCGTTTTAAAAACATATTAGTTAAACTGAAAGTAGAAACCAGATGATTGCAATAAAAAAAATCAGCAGATTTGCTTGCAAACACTGAATGTAAGGCCAAAATGCCACTGTAAGGCTATGGGTACATCGAACAAGTGAGCTGAGGGGGTGCGTGCACAGTCAGTAAAGGGAAGTCACATGACTTTCTGTAGCTCAGGTGGCAGGCTGGTTCTAGTTATTCTGCAAGATCCTGACTTGCGAATGGCACTAAAAACAGACAGATAAACTATCTTTGTAGGAAAGATACTCTATTTGATTCCACGTTACCATTTTGTATGTATGCTACTGTTTTATATGTGCATGTATTAAAGTGGTTTTAAAGGCAAATCCTTTTTTACCTTAATGCTTTTTATAAATTAAGGTAAAAAATGTGGCGATTCTGCGCTGTGCCCGAATGCAGCAGTGATGCTCTCTCTCTTCCTGGTCTCAGAGGACAGAGGACAGATTGGGGGCAGTGAGAGTCATTACAGAAGGCATAGAGGACCCTGCTCATGGAGCTTACAATCTAAAGGGAGGCTAAGATAGTACAAAAGGTAATTGCTGCAGGGGATGATCTGGTGGAGGTGACACAAGTATGGGTTTTTAGATGGAGGTGGGGTAGGCTTCCCTGAATAAATGCAATTTAAAGGATTGCCTAAATGGGAACAGGAAAGGAGTAGACATATTTGGGGTAGAGAGTTCCAGAGGATGGGAGAGGTTCTGGAAAAGTCCTGAAGGCAGGCGTGGAAGGAGGCAACAAGGGAGCTAGAGAGCAAGACGTGGTTGAGATATAGCTGGGGCGATGTTGTGGTTGGCTTTGTACAGGGGCAGCGGTCACGGATCAGTTAGTAAGGTGTATTAGCCAGGCAGTAGAATTCATAATAGACTGAAGGGGGGGGGGGGGGATAACCTGTGTAAAGGTAGGTCAGTGAGGAGGGATTTGTAGTAGTCAAGGCAGGATATAACCAAGGAGTGAATAAGTTGTTTTGTGGTGTTGTTAGTTAGGAAGAGGCAAATTCTGGAAGTGTTGCAGAAGTTAAGGCAGCAAGATTTAGCCAGTGATTGGATGTGGGGGCTGAAGGCGCGGTCAGAGTCTAGGATTACACCTAGCACCCTGGCATGTGCAGAGGGACCAATGGTTGTACTGTTGATTTCAATGGTAAAGTCATGGGGAGGGGATCAGGTAGGAGGAAATATTACAAGCTCTGTTTTAGAAAGATTGCGTTTGAGAAGTATTGTAACATCCATACTGACACTCTGTAAATTTGTGATGTGTGAGGAGACCGATTGTGTGAGCTGGAGAGTAGAGAGATAGATCTGGGTGTCATCGGTGTAGATTTTGGTGGTACTGGAAGCCATGGGAGGTTATTACTGGCCCAGGGAAGAGGTGTAGAGACAGAATGGGTGGAGGAGGAGATGGTTTTGTATGTGACACTGAAAGTGCCCTGAGATAGGTAAGAGAGAACCAGGAAAGAGCAGAGTCACATAGGCCAAGGGAGTGGAGTCTATTGAGAATGAGGTCAACTGTGTCAAAGGCAGCATAAAGGTCTGAGTATATGAGCATGGAGTAATGGCCGTTGGTTCTAGAAGTCAGTAGGTTGTTAGTGAGTAGGATGTAGGGGAATCAAGGAGGTTGTTGTTAGTGAGGTAGCGACTAAAGAAGCTTGAAGGCAAACCGGAGAAGGGCCTAAAGTTATTCATACAGGTGGGGTCCAGTGAGGGTTTTTTAAGTATGGGTCTAACATATGCATGTTTTAGTGGTGAGGCATACTAGCACATTATTGCTTTACCCCTGCAGGTCAGAATAAAAAAAAACAACGCACCCAGCAGTTTACAACCACTTTAAATAAAGATCTTCCCAGTGTTCCAATATGCACACACCACCATTGATAATTGGAAAGTATTTCACCCTCCTGCCTTTCCTTCTTAAAGTAGAGGTTCGCCCAAAAATCAACTTACTGCTGACATCTGCATTTTTTTTTGCACTTATCGTTTTAGCTGGGTTTCTTATGTGGCTCCGAGCGGGGATTTCTGCGGGGAGTAGGCGTTCCTGAAGGCAAGCGTAGTTGATTGACGGGTTTGGATAGCGCGTCACGCCTTCCGAAAATAGCTGAGGCGACACTCGGCTGTTTACGGCGCTATGCGGTGCCTGCCATGTAGAGCTGACTGCGCAGGCTCCGTAAATTGCCGAGCGTCACTTCGGCTATTTTCGGAAGCCGTGACGCACTATCCAAGCCCGTCAATCAACTACGCCTGGCTTCGGGAACACCTATACCAGGAAGTAATCACCGCTCGGAGCCAGATAAGAAACCCGGCTAAAACGATAAGTACAAAAAAAAAAAAGACCAGCATACTGCAGATGTCAGCAGTATGCTGGATCTAATTGCAGAAAGTTGATTTTTGGGCGAACCCCCGCTTTAATATAAGAAAGGCACACAGTGCTTTCGATTCAGTATGATTTCATACTTCTAGAATGTGTAACTTTTACTCGTACTGGAGCTCCAGCACCTAGACATACAAGCCCTGTTTATGGCCTCTCCAGTGTGATCTAACAATACTCACCATTATCCAGGATATATGTGACTATCTCAGTATGTCCGTCTCTTGCAGCCAGGTGGAGTAGAGAGCACTGCTCTGGGCCCTGTATTCTTAGGCTTGCTCCGTTCTTGCAGAATTCAGTCACCTGAAGACAGAAAAGAAAGGGCATTTAAACTTCAACTACAATTAGAATCCAACTACAACTAAAACTTTTTCTTTTAAATTTCGGGTAGTATGGAGTAGATTTATAATTCCGGTCAGTTTTTATTGTTTTGTGCCTCCACTCACAGAATATAAACTGGAAGAGATAGGGGTCACTGAGACAGGAAGTCCCAGACAACAATACACATTTTGCATGGGTTTTGCAGAAATGTTGTTGCTATCGCTATTCTTTTTGGGGAAAAAAAATAATACATTTCTGTCCCTCTAACCCCCAATCACCAAAACTGGAGGTGAAGGTAAATCTTATGAGACACAGCGGTAAAAACCCAACAGATCCCCCCATAGGGGAGAGTGGAGATCTGACAGGGCAGTCCCTGCACAATGTGCGGGGACCGCCCTGTCATCCGGCAGCTCAGCGGGGATCAACGGAGCGATCCCCGCTGAGCAAGCGGAGGTTCACAGGGCAGATCATCACGGATCTGTCCTGTGTGAAAGGGGCCCTACTCTATCCAAAATGAAGAACAAAAATAAGTTTTCCCCATAGTTCTACTTTAAGAGTGACTTAAAAATGGACTGCAGCATTCAATAGGTAACACATGTTTACTTTAGCTTTGCTGTAACAGAGTCTTTTTAATCTATGAATGTACCTGAACACAAGCATTCTCCTAAATAATCCTTCTTGTTTTCAGTCCCCTATGATTGAAAAATCTTTCTACATATATGCAGTTAAGGACTGAATCACTGACTTAGAACACATCATTAATTTCCTAATTTATTTTCCGGTTAACCTATTATAAACATAAGCCTGTATTCTGGTAAAGAAGACCCTTGGTATCCTTTATTACATCAAATAGCTACAAAGCGGCTCGACAGTTATGCTGACACGTATCAGCCACTCCGGACTTAACGCCTGAGTAGGGCAACGCGTCAGAATGAAATGCGTCAGCATACTATTTGAGACAATTTGTAACCATTTAATGTAATAAAGGATAAAGGGATCTTTATTTGAGTGCTCGCTTGTGTTTATAATAGGGGCTGGCCGAACCTAGTGAGAAATTTGTAGGCTGCCATTGCTTAATCTATTTTTTTTTTAAATAGTTACCTGGTTAACTTTTGGTCTGTACTATTTTAGTCATGCAACAAGTTATAGTGACGTTCCAGGTCAGTGACTTACAAAGTATTGAAGCTATTGGACTGTTAGCCAAGCAACTAGCATTTTCAAGAGGAGAGGTCAGCAATGGCAATTTCTACACTGATATCAGCTTGTGTTCTTTTGTAAAGATAATTAGGAATAACCTTCATTGAATAGCTTAAAAAAATGTATCTGTTGCTGAGTAGATGACATTTTAGCAGTCAAGGCTGCTTAGTTGCAGAAAAACTGCGCACGTACACCTGAGCTATTATAGGCCAAGAGCGGCGCTTTCTCTAAGTCATCTGGTTTGTAACAGAGGAATCTGACAGCAGACAGACAGAAGGCCCATTGTACGCTCTTTGACAAGTCCCTGAGCTGTAAGCTCTGAATGGATAATGATCCGGCGTACAGGAAGGACTAAGAGGGAAAGAATTGATGTTCATCAATCAGGGAATATTAAGAGAGAGGAGCAGACAAGTACAAAGGATGTGGAAGCCTCAAACGGACGTGATAATGGTTAGAATTACAATGGTGATAATAGTTAAGTATGAAATTGACAGAGCCGTCTGAATGGAAGTCGCAATTATAGAAGCCAGATCCTGTCTGTAAAGAAACGCCATTTAGCAAAATGCAGGGCTAAAAAAATGGGTGTATAGTTCAACAGGGTTCCAATTAAAGGGGTTTTCTACTGTAAATGCCATACAGTCAAATCACCTTACAATGACCCATAGATTTATTCAGCTTATTCTACTTAAAAGTTGGCCTACCCAAAGAACAAAGGTTATAAAACTTACCTCCCTACTTTATGAGATGAGAAAATGGGACACCATTAGGGCAACAGGTATGCAAGCAAATTACACACCTCTACAGTTAATCCAAAATGAAACATACTTCTCCATGCCCCCGTGTGGCAATGGCGGGTGTGAGGGGGTCCTCCCACACAGCCCGCCCTACCTGCTCCGCTTTGAAGCCCAACGGGGCAGAGGGACTCCCCTATGAGGTAGTGAGAGGATCTAGCCCGCTCAGCTAGCCCTGTTATTCCTTCGCCTCTCTTCTTTTTTTTTTTAGAGACCGTGTGGCCAAAGTGCGTGCATGTTAACCCAATTTCGAGTGCGTGTAAGTGTGGTGGTTTTGTGGGAGGGGGTGGGCGTACTAAGCGCAGGCTTACCTCGCATAGCACACCCACCAGGAGCCGGGCTGAGACCACCAAACTCAATTCACATGCCGCCGAGACCGGGATCCGAACCCTTAGCTGCAGAGGTGAACGGCTTGTCAGCGCAGTGCCGATCGCGTTGAGCCACCACAGCTCCAATGTTTTTTGCTTTATTTATTTTTTTCATAAAGCAACAAATGCAATCATGATGGATGTTGGATGAATGGTTTAGTGTAGTGTATGGTGGATTTATGGGTGATGATCGTGATTTATTCAAATAGTCAAACTTTTAGACGGGACCCTGTGAAGCATCAGCATTTATCACACTTTTTTTCACGATAAGGGCTTGAGCACATGGGTGTAATAAAATAAACAAGATTGTTGGCAATGCATGTCTAGTCCAGTGTTTCTCAACCTTTTTCCAGTCGGGGCGCCCTTGAAAAGTATTTTCAGTCTTGAGGCACCCCAGTCCAAGACTTGGTTCACATCGCTGTGTGTTGCGGAACACACGCAAAATCACGCTCGTTCTTGACACACAAACAAATGCTCTGCTCTTTAGGGGTGCCATTAATTCTTAATGGTGCCCCATCCATTGGCAAACATGGGTTGCTTTTGTTGTGGCACAATTTAAAAAAAAGGGTCTGGGACTTCTTTCCCCGCATTACTGCGGGTAGGGAAATGAATGGGCTGCCCTACACGCAGCATGCATCCACACAGAACCAAGAGCTTGTTCACATGTCAGGCTGGAGGGGCAGTAAAACCACATGGTTGAGCTGTTTTTACCACCCCCAACTTTTGCCCCTTTAGCTGCAGAGGCAACAGCTGGGGGTGTAAACATGCTGCGGCTGCAGCTGGATGTATACCCAGGGTGCATGGGGCTGCACTGGAACTACCCCGCAACTGTGTGCATTGCATTTACGGGCTTAAAACAGGTGGTGAGGAGGCAAGATATGCCTCTTTACTGGCTGACAAATGCCCCTAAAAAGCGATATGAACACAAATTGCTTTTCAGAGGAGTAGCAGTCCTTGCTGCTATCTCGAACAAGCCCTACAAAAGTAGTTCTGATGGTACAGGAATAGGGGGGTCAGGATTATTAGTAACATACATACAGACAGATGCGCACGCACACAAACAGGCACACGTACAAACACACACATACACTGAAAGAAAAACTCTCAGAGCTGCACAACAACCAATCAGATCCAGAGTGCTGTAGCCATGAATGGAGGATGTGGGGTGTCAGTGACTGTGACAGCTGGTTATTCATATCAGAGCCCCCCCCTCACCACCTTACCCTTGGCCTCGCAGTCAGCGCAATACTTGTTGTCCTCCTCCCTCAGCATACGAGACAGGATGGCCTGGTGCTGCTCATTCAGCTTCAGGGCCTTCTCCCTCTCTGAGCGGGTGGCCATGTCGGTCACGGTGGCTCTACTCTTTCTTCTTCCCCCTCAGGGAAAAGCACACCAGGCCGTGTTCAGGACGGTACCTGCAGCTCGTAAGCCTTCGGATCTACGCTGCGATATATTTGCGGCCGCTGGGAGGAGTTTGCGTCATTTTCATGCGTCGGGATATGCAAATGACTTTTTACGGCGATTCACGAAGGTACGAGTGTTCCTCGCAATCGCCTACGTCATTTTTTGCCTACGTTATGTTAGAGGAGCTTTTTGCTGGTCTAACAGTGCGTAACCCATGTAAAGTATGGCCGTCGTTTTTAAAATATTTTTTTTTTTTTTAACGTAACTCGTTCGGGAATAGGAATGTATGTAAACGACGCTACTACGACGTGACGACGTGTTTACGCGCAATGCACGGCGGGAAATTTGGGAACGGAGCATGCGCAGTTCGATCGCCGCGGGAACGCGCCTATTTTAAATGCTTCACGCCCCCTACTCGCGCAGATGGATTGCGACGGGAGAAATACACTACGCCGCCGTCGTTTACTGGACAAAATCTACCTGAATTCCACGTAGAGCCAGGTAAAAAACGGCAGCGTAGTGTATTTCTGATACTCTACGAGAATCTAATTCTCTGTGAATCTGCCCCTATAACTTTTGCGCAAACTAATCAATACATGCTTATTGTGATTTTTTACCAAAAATAGGTAGAAAAATATTTTAATTTACCAATTTTTTCCTGGTGACTCTGGTTGATGCATATAATTGCAATGGCTTAGTTTTCAGGTGAGTGGGAGTTCATTCTAATTTATGATGCTCTTATGCTTAACTAGGTCTAAAGTGGCCTTTGTTCTAATCATTATTGTTTTGTTTTTTCAATTTTTTACAATTAGTTATAACAGAATCCATATAAATCCATTAACAGCCACCTTTGTCATCATCAGCGCCCCTTAATTCAAACTTTAATTCTTAATACCTTAGTTATGTATGTAGACTATGTTAGTCACATCAATTGGACGTGTATCGCCTATTCGCCTTATAGCTTATTTGTTTGTTGGGATCGGCAAATTAAGTTACCCTATCGTTGTCTAGGGGTGTGATGCAGCAACAAAGTAGTGAGCGGAGGTCCAGACAGTCAATAAAGGTTTTTCCAATGCTTTATTTCCAGGCCAACACACAGCCAACATCAACTTCAGTTAGGAGAGAAAAGGTTGATGAGAGGAAAGAGGTGAACTTGCGGTGTCAGGCCTGGATGTGGACGGGCAAGCCAGCCCTTAGTAGTACCGATTTGCAACTCGTCGTCGCTTCTGTTAAATGAGTGAATAGGGCGAATTCTTCCAATGGACTCTAGCCCAGGTCACCGGGAGACAGTAATGCGTACCTGTAGCATCCCGGTCACCAGATCCCCGATTGGTTCGGCGCTCAGCCTGAGATCCACTTCAATGGAACCTGGAACCCAGTAGGTCACTGGGGTCCTCTTTCGCCTCCGGTTAAGGCTCTGCGAAGCCTGTAAGCTTGGTCAGGAGGGCACCCAGCACTGGGACTAGGGTTGGCACCTCATCCCTTTAAACCCGAACACATATGAATTACACATGTTCTGAGGCTAATTTAATGCAGATAAGGTACCAAGTGAGTTTAACCACTTGTCATCTGCCCACCGTCAAATGACGGCGGGCAGACGACTCCATTATCCTGACATCACGTCATATGACGTGATGTCCCTTTAAAGCCGCGGGCGGGCGCGCGTCGCCGGCGGCGCGCACCCGCCGCTCTGCGGGGATCCCATGCGAGTGCCCGGCGGCAACGATCGCCGCCGGGCACACGCGATTGCTCAGTAACTGAGCTGGGATGTGCAGCTCTGTGTGTAAACACAGAGCTGCACGTCCCTGTCAGGGAGACAGGAGAGCGGTTGTGTCCCTTGTACATAGGGACACAATCGGTCACCTCCCCCAGTCACCCCCCCCTCCCCCCACAGTTAGAACACTCATAGGACACACATTTAACCCCTTCCCCGCCCCCTAGTGGTTAACCCCTTCACTGCCAGTCACATTTATCAAAAATATGTAGAAGAATACGTATCGGCCTAAACTGAGGGAAAAAATATTTTTTTTATATATTTTTGGGGGTTATTTATTATAGCAAAAAGGAAAAAATATTGCATTTTTTTAAAAATTGACGCTCTATTTTTGTTTATAGCGCAAAAATAAAAACCGCAGAGGTGATCAAATACCACCAAAAGAAAGCTCTATTTGTGGGAAAAAAAGGACGCCAATTGTGTTTGGGAGCCACGTCGCACGACTGTCAGTTAAAGCGACGCAGTGCCGGAAGCTTATATTTTGTCTGGGCAGGAAGGGGGTGTAGGTGCACAGTAGGCAAGTGGTTAATTACCACCTTAATCAGCCACAGAACCTGTGTAATTCATATGTGTTCGGGTTTAAAGGGATGAGGTGGCAACCCTAACTGGGATCCCACAAAGATTTTAGAACACATGACACCCGTCACAGATATACCCCTCCCCAGCATGCCCTTGCGAGGGAGGAACTCCTCCAATTGGCTGCTGTGGAAGACTTGCTCTGCCAGAAACCCCGCTGGCGCCAACTGCTGGCCAGAGATGATACCACATCCCTAGAATGCAGACTGGCCCAGGAGACCTTTCTGAAATGACAGAAATCGCAATTTAGATAAATCACGAATGGGAGCAATGTAACTCTCCCATTCCAACTAACTTTAGCGTAGTGCCCATACTGAAAGTAAGGGGGCGCTACATTTCTTTTAGACTAAGCCAGGCCCTTTTCCGCCCTTTGTAGCCATACTGTGGTGGTGTTTGGTCATGGTCACATGGTCACATCTCATTGGAGTCATGGGATGGGAGATTTTATATGCTGTGTCGCTTCTCCAGTTAATCACAGTATATTATGTCAATGTCATTATTATAATACTATGGTTGTTAATGCTGGTTAATATGTTGTAAACTTTTTTTATTTCTCCTAGAGCCATTTATATCACCTTGGTCACGATCACTTCCCCTGAAGAAGCCAATGTTTTGGCGAAAAATGTAGGGACCATTTGACCTGCAATTCCATTAGGCCTTCAATACCTTGGCCAGTATTTGCTACTTTTTGCTGATTTTATGAAATGTTATATGTATTGTATTTCTACTATATTGTTGTAATAAAACATATATTTTCTTTGACTATAATTTTGATATTCATTTAAGGCTTTGTTATAATCCCCTTTCTTCCCTTTTTCCATTGTCTAATATTTTCTGGGATGAGGTGCCATATTGAAGACACTCTTACCACACCCCCCCCCCCTTTTTATGTAGAAAAATACATATTGGCCTAAACTGATGAAGAAATTCTTTTTTTTTTCTTCTTCTTCTTCTTCTTCATTTTTTGGGGGGATATTTATTATAGCAAAAAGTAAAAAATCTTGCTGTTTTTTTTCAAAATTGTCGTTTTTTTATAGTGCAAAGAAATTAAACATCAATTTTGTTTCCGTACAGCGTTGCACAACCGCACAATTGTCAGTTAAAGCAGAGCCGTATCACAAAAAATGGCCTGGTTATTAATAGGGAAAATCTTCTGGTCACTAAGTGGTTAATGCACAGGCATTGGCATATTGCAAGAATCGCTTTACTGTAATGCAGTGGGCCCTAAAACTTTTGGTAGCTAGATAGTGATTTTTTTTTTAAGAAGTTTATTCTATCCCAGTTCTGCTTCTGTGCTGGGAGCATGCAATCTCAGCACCAATACTTATGCTGCTCTTAGACAAATACTGTATGCGCAGCATGTGGGCGGTAAAGCCCACTCTATTTGCCGCCACACATATTCATTACGTGGGTGGCAAGAAGTTCAATGGCTTTGTTTTAGCAGCATGGTCTAATTTGTTTTGTTTTTTTAGGAGCCAGTTAGTTTTATTTTAGCAGTTTGGTCTCGTAATGTGTTTTAGTACTTACTTTTTTAGTATCTATTCTAGTAGCCTTTTTTATTTCTATTTCCGCAGCCTGATTTTTCAGTACTTTTTTGCATGTTGCGTGATGCAATTTAACCACTTCCTTACCAGGCCTATTCCGGCACTCCTCTCCTACATGCAAAAATCATAATTTTTTGCTAGAAAATTACTCAGAACCCACAAACACTATATATGTTTTTTTAGCAGACACCCTAGGGAATAAAATAGCGGTCATTGCAACTTTTTACCTTGCACGTTATTTGCGCAATACTTTTTCAAACACATTTTTTTGGGGAAAAAAAAAACGGTTTCATAAATTAAGAAAATAACAAAACAATAAAGTTAGCCCAATTTTTTTGTATAATGTGAAATATTATGTTATGCTGAGTAAAGACATACTTAACATGTCACGCTTTAAAATTGCGCACACTCATGGAATGTCACCAAACTTCAGTACTTAAAAATCTCCATAGGCGTCACTTATTTTTTTTTTTTTTTTACTGTTTACCAGTTTAGAGTTACAGAGAAGGTCTAGTGCTAGAATTGTTGCTGGCACTCTAACGTACGCACTGATACCTCACATGTGTGGTTTGAACGGCGTTTACATATGTGGGCTTATGTGTGTTCGCTTCTGAGCGCAAGTTACTGGGGACAGGGGCGTTTTTTTATTATTTTTTAATTTTTTTATTTAGACACTTTTTTACATTTTTTTTATCACTTTTATTCCTATTACAAGGGATGTAAACATCCCCTGTTATAGGAATGGTTTGTGACAGGTACTCTTTATGGAGAGATTCATGGTTAATAAGACCCCACATCTCTCCTCCAAGCTGGAAAGCATAAGTCGCGATTGCGGCTTTGTTTACTTCCGGGTACCTGGGCGTGATGTCATAACATTGTGCCCGGGCCGCCAACGGTCATAAAGATGACTGGTGACCATCTGGTCACCAGTCATCTCTATGCTTCCCATCCGGCACTGGCAGATCGTTTCTCCGGGTCCCTGATGGCATGGGAGAGCCCGGAGAAGCTAGGGATGGCGGTGGGAGGGGGGGTGTCCTCTCCCGTCGCCTATAAGAATGATCAAGCGGCAGAACTGCCGCTTTGATCATTCTTATGGTGCACAAAATCGCTGGCTGAAAAGATGGATATCTGAATGATGCCTGTAGCTGCAGGCATCATTCAGATATCCCCACTGAAATTCCAGGAGGTCATATGACGTACCTTGGGCGCGAAGTGGTTTGTTGTTATTATGTGAGCTTCCACATGTTGTGGGGGGTGTTAACTGATTTTATATGACTTTCTTTTTTTACCAACAATTTAAATGTTCTTGGACTCTTTTATTCGATTTTGGTCTGGCACTCCTTTTTGTATTTCTATGGTTTTAGCTACTGTTGGGTGTACATCAAGCAAAGCTATGCTGAATGAAAGCTGCCTCGCCAGAGGCACTGAGCTTGTTTGAAGTTTTGTTTTATCTGATTACACAATAAAGTCTAAGGCCCCTTCCACGCGAGGCGGATCCGCTCAGCGGAGTCCCTCAGCTCAGCGGGAGATCGCTCCGTTGATCTCCGCTGAGCTGACGGATGACAGGTCCTTGCTCCCTCACTCAGCAGGGAGGGACCTGTCAGAGCCCCGCTGGTTTCTATGTGGAGATCGAATGGAAAAGGACAGCGTGTCCGTTTTCATCAGATCCTCATCCGATCTGCCAAGATGGATTGCAGACGTATCGCCATACGTCTGTTTTGAGCGGATCGTATGGCAGACGGGTGTAAGCGGATACATCTCTGCTGTCATCTGCCTGCCCTTAGAAGTCAATGGGTGACCGGTGACCCGCTTGGAACGGCCTGAAAAATGGATAGGCGGATCTGAGCAGGCTTATCGTGTGAAAGGGGCCTAAAGCCTCATGCACACTGAACGTTCCTAGGCCGCGTACACACAATCAAATTTATCTGCTGAAACCGGTCCGACGGACCGTTTCAGCAGACAAATCTGATAGTGTGTACGGGCGAGCAGACAGGCTTGTCCATCGGACAACTTTAAAAGCATGCTTTGAAATTTGCCCGATACAAACCTGCCCGTCGGATCTGTCCGCTGGTTAGTACACTAACCAGCGGACAGAACTGTCCGCGCATGCGTCGAATGGATTTGATGCATGCGCGGAAGCATTTTATTTCTGGGTTTGGTGACGTGGCGGTGTCAACGTCATCGCCACGTCACCGCGTTCCCTGGCCGAGAGGATTTTCATCCGATGGTGTGTACACACCGTCGGACGAAAATCCAGAGGAGACATGTCCGCTGGAAATGGTCCATCGGACATGTTTCAGCGGACATGTCCCTCCGTGTGTACGCGGCCTTACAGCTGCTGTTTTTGGCTTCAGATGTTTTTTCTGCAGTCAATAAACTCCCCAGCATGTTATCCCATGTGTCCATGCACACATAGGCTGTTATCAGCAGTTTTTGGCAGGGGCGTTTTCTAGCTGGAAAAAAACCCAGAACTAGTGGGTTTTGAGAGGAAAACCGTGTATTTTTTTCCGACGGATGTTCGCTCAAACTTGTCTTGCATACACACGGTCACACAAATGTTGTTGGAAATTCCAATCTCCAAGAACGCAGTGACATACAACACTACAATGAGCCGAGAAAAATTAAGTTCAATGATTCTGAGCATGCGTAGGATTTTTGTGCGTCGGAATTGGCTAGCAAATGTTTGTGCTAGCAAATGTCCGATGGAGCATACACACGTTTGGATTTTCCGACAACAAGCTCACATTGAACATTTGTTGTTGGAAATTACTCTGAAAAACAGCTTAAAAATGCTCAAATTTTTTTTGAGCCGTAAGCTTTTATGGAATATAGTTATCCTAAAAAAACACTAAAAAACACATAAAAAAACGCTACAAATTGCTAACATACGTAACGCTAATGTTACTGGCTTTTTTTATAACATCCAGACCAGTGTGCATGAGGCCTAAAAGATCCCATCGCCTCTTTGAGTATGTTGCTCTGGATCAATAAAATCCTGACAGAGGTTTTGAACTTTCCTCACTCACCTAGATGTTTTATTTGCTGTCTGTGTCCTACCTGTTGTGGGGGGTTAAGCCTCATTTCCTGCTCTGTTTGATACCCATGAGACAGAAAATTGAGAGATTTTCTCTTCTCTTTTCTCTCTTACTGCTCTGTCTGACACCCATGAAGAAACAAGATCTCGTACAAAATCCCCCAAAATAGGAACACATTTAGAATTAAAAGTGCTAACTGGGGTTCAAACCTTTTCCCACTCAATACAAAGCTAAATAGTTTAATAAGTTAATAGTGTTTAAATACTAGAGACATGAGTGTTTCTACTTGAATTTTGGCCTTGAGTATTTCATCCAGATTTATACAGTTACACAGTGTGAAACTTTCCCTCTGTGCAGAAATTTCCTGTAATAAGACCGGTCACTGCTGCCCTCTTTCCTTGTGCAGGGTGACTGGTCTTGTCTCCGCCCCTCCTGTAGTTTTCTGCAGGCAGTCTGTAGTTTGTGAAGCTGCTGGGCCCCTCCCACAAACTCTGCTCTCTGTAAAGGCTATGTAATGATGTCCCCACTACCTTTACAAGGTAGTGTCTAGGTTTGAAAAGGCATTTGGTGCACACAAAGTGAGTTTATACCCTTTGTAAATATTGAGGAATATATTTAAACAAATGGATTTGTACAGTGTCAGCTAAGGATATGGGCAGCAATGACGCTATCCCACTGTATAAACGTAATTTTGAACTCCAGAAACGGAACAAAACCTTCCACAAAATTTGGGGTAGATGGTTGGCTAGTCCGCTAGTCCTCTCCCAGCACTGATTGTACTACTCGTGCTTGACCATTGATGGGCCGTGCCTCACGGATCTCTAATGTCTGGACCTCCGCTTTGCAATATTCAGGTATTATACCTGATCCTTTTACCAATGTGCCTACTTTATATTTTGCACTCTCTCTCAGTTTATTTTTCTATGTTTGAGTGTATTGCCTAATGTTTATGACCAGGTTGTCTGGTGTTTTTTTTTTATGTTTTTATGTTTGTTGGTTTGTCTTAAACCTAATAAAAATATCTTTAAAAAAAAAAAAAGATATGGGGAGCAAGGCACCACATGCCAATGAAATGAAAACCACATAGAAGTATTTCAACAAATGTTTGTGTGCCTGGTGCCAGCTTTAACTGTTAGGCCGCATACACACAAGGAGACATGTCCGCTGAAACTGGTCCGCAGACCAGTTTCCGCGGACATGTCCGATCGTGTGTACGGCCTAGAGGACAGGTTTCCAGCGGACAAAAGTTTCTAAGCATGCTTAGAAACTTGTCCGCTGGAAACCTGTCCGTCGGACAAGTCCAATGGTTAGTACGCCTAACCATCGGACAGAAATCCCCCGCATGCGTCGAATTGATTCAACGTATTCGTGGAAGCATTGAACTTCCGTGTTTGAGCACGTCGCGCGTCACCGTCACCCCCACGTCACCGTCACGTCACCGTGTTCTCTGTCCGCAGGGATTTTGGTCTGATGGTGTGTACACACATCAGACCAAAATATCCCAGGAGACATGTCCGATGAAAACGGTCCGCAGACCGTTTTCATCGAACATGTCTCCTCGTGTGTACAGGGCCTTAAGCTTCCACAGGATGTCTATCATTCAAAAGA
Organism: Rana kukunoris; assembly: GCA_029574335.1. NCBI lineage: Eukaryota > Metazoa > Chordata > Amphibia > Anura > Ranidae > Rana > Rana kukunoris. The sequence continues at coordinate 437,883,826 of CM056051.1, forward strand.
AGACGCTTCTACCAGTGCAGATAAAATACTGCTTTAGAGGACAAATTAGCGATAAGAAACAAAAGATTTTAATGGTTAAATAACGATTTTGTGAGTTGAACATAAAGTGTGTTGTACTGCTAGGATGTGCCTGAAGCTGCAGAAAACCAGCGTAGTGTAACATTGTTACTGGATCATTTTCTCAGCAAACTCTGTACAAATGAAATTGCACTTGTTTTAATTTTGATACTTTTTATTGCCTTGAAATTCCTTTTTTTTCTGTGTGCAAAACTTGCTCATAACAGACCTCCCATGTCTGCAGTGACCCTCAGATCCCCCATCTGCAGCCTCCTTGGTGCCAATTCGCTCCCCCATCCATGGCCTTGGATTCCAAACTCTGCAGGCCCCAGACAAGCCACCAGCAGACACAATATGGGGAAGTTATGTGAAAACAGGCTGGACATGGACATAGAAGGCCACATTCTCTTTGGATGCCAACAAAAGCAGAACTTTACCCATAACTTGAGAAAAAATAATATTCTTTAGCAAGGAACAAACATTCCACATTAATAAGTATGCTACCAAAATGAGTGTGTGCTGAAAATTGCCTCCCGTATTGCTCCTGTTTCTTTTTGCTGTAGGCTGCCATTTTGCTGAAGCCCAGAGCCCCTGAACAGCAGTAAATCATAAAGTGCAACTAAACCTATCAACTTAAACGGTTTAAAAAAACAGTTATATTCCTGGAATGTCGGGATTGGTAACTGTCACATTTGCTTGTGTTCTCAACAGTGTCAAACCATCAAATGGCTGGTGTGATAACTGATTACATTTGTAGCACCATGGCAGTTGCAGTTGAAAAGCTGTAAACGTTGTAAACGATAGGAGGGCTTAACCACTTGCCCTCCTGGAAGATTTACTCCCCTTCAGGACCAGGCCGTCTTTTGCGATACGACACTGTGTTATTTTAACTGACAATTGCGCAGCCTTGCGACCCTGTACCCAAATAAAACGTATGTCCTTTTTTCCCACAAATAGAGCTTTCTTTTGGTGGTATTTGATCACCTTTGCTGTTAAATTTTTTTGTGCTAGAAACAAAAATAGCCACAATTTTGAAAAAAAAAAAAAATATATATATATACATATATTTTTTTTACTTTCTGCTAGAAAACACATCCAGAAAAGTTTTTTCGAGCCTGCGATACTCACCACTGGGCTGGTCACCGGCAGTCAGATTATGTACTGGGCATGTGATCTGGCACAGAACGGTCGCTCTGCCGCAGTATATGTACAGTGGGCAGTCAGCAAGTGGTTAATTCCACTTTAATGCTTCGTTCACACCTATACTAAGCGTTTTACATACATGCTTTTTGCTTGCTACGAGTAAGCATCACATGATGTGAAACATGTCAGCCACCTTTTTCCTGTTGTTCACTTTATTTTGACTGCATCGCTTTGGTTGTTTTTTGGATTTTATTCGTACAATAAAGACATCGTTTTAAGGAGTGCGGCAGTCCAGGATCTTCTTCTATCCAATGCACCTGTGCATAGCCAGCACCTTTAAGGTTTAGTGAGACGGAAGCGAAGCCAAGGGATCAGCAGTTTTTAGAGTGGTATCATTTCTCACTATTAACCACTTCCTTATTGGGCACATAAACCCCCTTCGTGCCCAGACAAATTTTCAGCTTTCAGCACTGACGCATTTTCAATAACAATTGCACGGTCATACAACACTGTACCCAAATAATATTTTTATCATTTTTTTCCCACAAATAGAGCTTTCGTTTGGTGGTATTTGATCACCTCTGTGTTTTTTTTTTTTTTTTGCGCTATAAACAAAAAAAGACAATTTTGAAAGAAAAACACAATATTTTTTTACTTTTGTTATAATAATATCCCAGTTTTTTGTCAGGCCGGCGATATTGCGTCAGACATATCGGACACTTTTGACGCTATTTTGGGACCATTCACATTTATACAGCGAACAGTGCTATAATTATGCACTGATTATTGTATAAATGTGACTGGCAGGGAAGGGGTTAAATGTATTCCCTGGGAGTGATTCTTACTGTAGGGGGAGGGGGGAGACTGGGGGAGGTGACCGATCTGTGTCCCTATGTACAAGGGACACAGCATCGGTCTCCTCTCTCCCTGACAGGACGTGGAGCTCTGTGTTTAATCTCAAGGAAGGCGTCTCAGCAGTTTGCCCATCAGCAACAATGGCAGTGGAATTCAGCTCCAGCACGTGTACGGTGGCGCACGTTGGCTTGCGCACATTGGCGCTCGCGGTGACGGCACTTGGTGCCAAAACACCCTATTTAAAGAAGCCAGGTCCCCCATTGTCTTGCTGTCCAGTCTACAGTGTATCCTGAAGATTCCTGTACCTGCATACCCGTTTGCTTCTGGTAACCTGATCCAGCTTTCCCTGACCACTCCTGCTTACTGCCTGTCCCTGATCCCAGCTACGTCTGACCATCGCTCCTGCTCTCCCTTTTGCTCTGATCTCTGCCCGCCTGTTGTACCAACCCGGCCTGGACTTTGACTACCCTTTGGATTCTGCCTTGGCTCCTGATCCGCCCGTCTGTGTTTGACCCGCTGCTTCACCCTGCTTGTCTCCTGCTCCATGAGTGCCGCACTACTGTCTGCAGTTCCTGGCTTGCTGTCTGTATCCTGCTAGGATTCGGGTGCACCCCTCAGTATCCGCATCCAGCCTACTACTCCAGCTACCAGCCAGGCGCTTGTGTCCCTCTGAACTCTTGACCCCGTCTACTCTACCAGGGGCTCCTGAGTCAGAGGCTTACAAGAGGCCGCTCCCTGCACGTTGGGCTCCGCTACCAGGTATGTGACAGTTTACACTCAGAGCTCCACATTCTGCCTCTAATTGCTGATCACGCGTACCTGGTGGATATCGTGGCTGCCAGGCACACGCATCGGAATCATGTGACACCGCGGGCACATTTTTTCCCCGCTGCGCGCCCTTGACGGCGTGCGGGGGGAATGTAAACAGCAGGATGTCCACCTGGCAGTTGAGAGCCATGCTGTGGACGTCTTTTGTCTATAGCGTGGTTCTAAAGTGGTTAAATCCTAGTTGGATCTGGTTTCTGAACTCACAGTGAGTTAGGAACAATGTCAGTTCCTCTCTCTCCGTTCAGTGCACAAGATGGGGGGACCTGGTACCGTCGCACTTTTACAACAGAAAGAATCACTAGTTGAACATTTTGGAAACCGGATAGCTGCATTTACTTGGCACTGGTAAAGCTGCATTTAATTGGCACTGGTAAACCTGGAGGGGGGGGGGGGTTTGGGAGGAGGTGCCGGCTCAGAGCGTCACCTCCCTGAAATGACTTGCAGGGTCTCTAAAAGATAAAAACATGAGGAAATATGTGTGTTTTTGCAGACATGTACTGCAAACTATTTTTTTTTTGCTCTGACATACACTTTAAATGTAAAATGTTTTTGTTTAACCACTGTGGCCCAGATTCACAGAGAGTTGGGCGCACATTACGCCGCCGTAGCGCAAACGCCATACGCCACACCGGTGCACCGCGGAGAGGCATGCACTGTATTCAGCAAGCTATTGCTCCCAACGCTGAGTCGGCGTGGCGTATTTTTCGAAGGCGCAGACCAGCGTAGGTGGAAGTGGGCTTGACCCCATGCAAATGATAGTCCGAGCATGGTGCAGTGTTTTACGCCCGGCGTATCACGAACTGCACATGCGCCGTGACGTAGCCGTGACGTGGACGCATGAAACTGCACCCTTATGCGCATGCTCACAACCACGCCGGCACAACTGCCTAAGCTACGCCGGATCACCACGTACGCCGTGAACGTAACGTACGCCCAATACGCCGGCCTGTGTTCTCTGGTGCAGACCTTTGTATGTCTCTTGCCGGGTTGCGCCTCATATATATGGGGAATAACTTTGCGCCGGACGTACAATTTACGCGCACCTCGCGCAGAATGCGTCGGGCGCACGTACGTTCGTGAATCGCCGTATTTCCCTCATTTGCATGTTTGAATGCCTAATCAATGGGAGCAGCAACATGCATCCAGACTAAAAGTGTGCCGACGCTATGCCGGGGTATGTAAGCTACGTTGGCATAGGGTGGCCAGTTTTTAGGCGTATGTTGGTTTGTGGGTCCGGCGCACAGATACGCCGGCGCAAATTTGCACTTACGGGCGCACATTTGCACTTACGTCGGCGTAAGTGCTTTGTGAATCTGGGCCTGTGTTTTTTTAAATTCAGCTAAACAGCTCACATTGATGCTACTTTAAAAATTGCGCCCACTTCACTTGAACTAGCGTGATTTCAAAGTAGCAAGGTCAGTGCGATTTCAGGTGCTACCTGATATACATCTGTGTGGCTTCATGTACAGATGTCTATTGAAGTCGCACCTGAAATCGGCAAAAGTAGTGCAGGAACTTATTTTCAATAATCAGTGCGGCACAGCAAAATTGGTGTCGCACCCATTGGAACAGTGTCATTGCCTCCAATAGGCTGCGACTTGTCATGCAATTTGATGTCTCAGATCGCATGACAAATCACTCCAATGTGAATCTAGGCTTAAGGGGTTGTAAAAGTTTGGTTTTTTATTTTCTAAATAGGTTCCTTTAAGCTAGTGCACTTACCTTTTCCTTCGATTTCCCTTCTAAATGTTTTGTTTCTTTGTCTGAATAACTAACTTCCTGTTTCTCCTCAGTAAGCTTGCCCCCATGTTCTGGATGGGAGTTAGTCAGCCAGAACAGCTTACTGAGGAGGAAGAGAAAGTGAGAAATTCAGACAAAGAAAACAAACCTTTACAACCCCTTTTAAAGCAGTTGTATACCCCCAATTTATTTGTATACACCTGTAAGGCAAAAAGCATAATGAGCTAGTATGCACTGCATACTAGCTCATTATGAAATACTTACCTTAGACCAAGGCATCAGTAAGTTACCTGGTCCTCGCCGACGGAGATTGCCTCGGCATGTTTTCCGGGTATCGTGGCTCCAGCGTTCTGAGTGGCTGGAGCTGCGATGTCGTCACTCCCATGCATGCGCGCGAGAGACTTCTTTCCGGCAAGGTCCAGGCTTTCAGCTGAGAATACCCTGTACGCATGAAGTCAGTGGCTCATTGCAAGGGGAATATCTCCTCAACCGTACAGGTTGAGGAGATATTATTTTTACCTACAGGTAAGCCTTATTATAGGCTTACCTGTAGGTAAAAGTAAAAAAATTTACTGTACAACGGCTTTAAGTTTAGAGTTTACAAAGATTAGGCTTCCTGCACAGGCTTGTTGCCTTTTAGTTTTTGGTTTCTGAACTTGTGGGAGGGCTGCACAAAAACTCAGAAAAGGGAGGTATAAAGAGGATACATTTATATCTCTTTGTATGTTCCCAGAGAAATACACTTCCTGTCGTGTACAGAGGTGAACAGCAAGCAAGCTCTGAGTCACTAGTTTGGAGGTAAGCAATCGTTTTCTATCATATTCAGGATTACTTTTTGTTTCTTTTTTGCTTTTCCACCAAAATAAAATGAAACAAGAAGAAATACATTAATGGTGTAAAGAAGGATAACTGCGGTTACAAAACTCCAGCCTAAAATTTGTATTTTGTAAAGTGACTGTTCACCTAAATTCACTTGATAGGCAACAGTGTACGATTCCCCGTTTGTACTGTATGGTTGGGATTTTAAAAAAAAAAAAGATTTTTTTTATTTCCCTTGTACATGATTAGTTACTTAAAGTAAACACGGCTTTATTGAAAAGGATGAGTGAAAAATCTCTGACTTTAGTAAATCAACCCTGATGCTGTTATCAAACAAGAAGATGTCAAAAGATTTGACAGTATTTATGGTGTGTAAAGCCCACATGATAAGATTATCGGACGAATGATCGCCGTTTTTTTTTTTTTTTTTGCAAGCTAGTCTCCATATCCAAAGTACGAAAGTTCTTGTAGGACAGAATAAAAATGTGTAAGTTACGTAATGTATTTGATCTTATTTTTAGACGAAAACTGTACTTATTAACCACTTCAGCTCTGGAAGGTTTACCCCCTTTATGACCAGGCCATTTTTTGTGATACGGCACTGCATTACTTTAACTGACGATTGTGTGGTCGTGCAACGATGTATCCAAATAAAATGTTTGTCCTTTATTTTCCCACAACTAGAGCTTTATTTTGGTGGTATTTGATCAACTCTGCGGTTATTTATTTGTATTATAAAAAAAAAAAAAAAGGCTAATTTTGAAAAATAAAAAAACAATGGCCCAGATTCACAAACACTTAATATTCCGCTGCGTAATCGAAATACTCTACGCTGCCGTATTTTACCAGGCTCTACACCGCTCTAAGCATTTAAATTAAGCGCGTCCCCGCGGCGATCGAACTGCGCATGCTCCGTTCAGAAATTTCCCGCCGTGCATTGCGCGAAATCACGTCGTTACGTCATTCGTTGTTTGAGTAGCGGCGTTTACGAACATTCCTATTCCCGGACGACTTACGTTAAAAATAATAAAAGACGTCGGAAAACGTAGAAATTCGACGCGGGAACGACGGCCATACTTAACATGGGCTGTCTAATATTAGAGCAGCAAAAAGCTGGTATAGTGTTACGCAAATAAAAGATGACTAAAGGTGCCGTAAGAGATTGCGATTGAAGATCGTAATTTCGGGGATCGCCGGCAAAAGCTCATTTGCATACCCCGACGAGGAAAACGACGGGAAGTCCACCCAGTGGCCGCAATTTTATTGCAGCGTAGATCCAAAGGCGTATGAACACGTAATCCAGTCGAATTGAAGCCCGCAGCCGTCTATTCATGGTTTGAGGTTTTCGACTAGCTAGAAAACGCGCGTAATTTGAAATTACTCCAGTCTAACACCAGTTAGACAGGCGTAATGGCTCTCTGAATCTGGGCCAATATTTTTTACTTTTTGCTATGAAACATCATATCCAACAACAAAATGTAAAAATAAACAAATTTCTTCATGATAGGCCAATATGTATTCTGCTACATATTTTTGTTAAAAAAAAGGAAAAAAATCCCAAAAAAGCGTATATACATTGGTTTGCGCAAAAGTTATTGGCCCAGATTTACGTCAGACTTACTCCGACGTATCTAAAGATACGCCGTCGTAAGTACAAATGTGCGTCGTCGCATCTCTGCGCCGATTCACAAAGCTAGATACGTCGAAAAGCAAGGCTTCAGCCACCCGACGTAACTTGTCTACGCCGGCGTATCGTGGGCACATAGTTACGCTGGACGCATTCGGCGTACCCATGTTAAATATGCAAATGAGTAAGATACGCCGATTCACGAACGTACTTGCGTCCTGCGCATGTTTTAAGCGACTTGCGTAAGGGTTACGTCCGGCGTAAAGTTGATCCTCATATAGGAGGTGCAACCCATTCAAAGGTATGGACCAGGGAACAGCCGTCGTATTTTACGTTGTTTACGTAGTACTACGTGAATAGGGCTGTGCGTAGGTTACATTCACGACGTAGGCAGTGTATTGACGTATCTTAGACAGCTATATCGACGTGACTGTGAGCATGCGCACTGGGATGCGTCCAAGAGACGACGCATGCGCAGTTCGTTTTTTGAAGCTCAGCCCATCATTTGCATGGGGTCACGCTTCATTTTAATATATCACGCCCACTTCCACCTACTTTGACTTACGTCGGCTTACGCGGACAACAATACGCTACGCCGACGCAACCTTGAGCACATATTCTTTGTGAATAGCATGCTTGCCTCTCAACGTTGCGCCGGTGTAGCATAAAGAAGATGCGCTACGCCCGCACAAAGATGCGGCGTTGGCTGTGAATCTGGGCCATAGTGTCTACAAAATATGGGATATTTAAATTTTTTTACATTTTTTTTTTTTTTTTACTAATATTTGTAGCAATCAGTGACTTATAGCGGGACTGCGATATTGCAGCGGGCAAATTTGACACTTTTAAAACTGGGGACCAATGACACTAATACAGTGATCAGTACTAAAAAATATGCCACTGACATGGAAAGGGTTAACATCAGGGGCAATCAAAGGGTTAAATGTGTTCCTTGGGAGTGCTTACACTTTTGACACTGGGGACCAGTGACACTAATACAGTGATCAGTGTTAAAAAATATGCACTGTCACTGTACTAATGACACTGGCAGGGAAGGTGTTAACATCAGGGGCGATCAATAGGTGAAATGTGTTCCCTGGGAGTGCTTTCTAACTGTGGGGGAGATGCTTTGATTGGGTGAAGGTAAAGTGCCATTGTCCCAAAGGCGTTGCTATGGGGGTGCGGGGGGGCAGACCGAAGCGGGTGACACCCGCCCGAGGGGTGACACCGGGGCCGCCACCCATCACTAGACACTGTACTTCTACTTGTCTGCTTGCAGAGCTGCAGCGAAGCGCTGTGAGTAGGGCACCAAGCCGTGTGTGGGGGCTGCCTGTAACACTCCCCCCATCAAATGCTGTCCCTCTGGGATCTCCAATGTTTCCGGAGGCAGCTGGAGTTGGTGGGCGGAGCTGGGGTGTGGCTGCCTCTTCCACTCCTCCCACAGACTTGTTCACTCTGGCTGATCCCACAGCTGAAGGAGAAAGAAATGAGGACACAGCAGCATCTCCAGGCATGCTGTAAGTTACTGCACTGCTGCACATGTCACTACATAGAGTCTTAACCTGGCACCATACCACCCCAGTCTGCCCTATACCACCTCAGCCTGCCCTATGCCACTGCAACCTTTCATATGCCACTCCAGCCTGTCCTATATCACCCCAACCTGCCCTATGCCACTCCAGCCTGCCCATATCACCCCAACCTGCCCTATGCCACCGCAACCTGCCCTATACCACCCCAACCTGCCCTATACCACCCCAACCTGCCCTATACCACCACAAACTGCCCTATACCACCCCTTCCTGCCCTATGCCAATGTAACCTGCCCTATGCCACCTCAGCCTGTCCTATGCCACCCCAACCTGCCCTATACCACCCAGCCTGCCCTATACCACCACAAACTGCCCTATACCACCCCAGTCTGCCCTATACCATCCCAGGTTGCCCTATACCACCCCAACCTGCCCTATACCACCACAAACTGCCCTATGCCCCCGCAACCTGCTCTATACCTCCCCAACCTGCCCTATGCCACTGCAAACTGCCCTATGCCACCACAATCGGCCCTAAGCCACCACAACCTCGCCCTATGCAACCACGCCCTGTCCTATATCACCCCAAACTGCCCTTTGCCACCCAGCCTGCTATATACCACCCAAACCTGCCCTATACCACTGCAAACTTCCCTATACCACCCAAACCTGCTCTATACCACCCCAGCCTGCCCTATACAATCCCACCCTGCCCTTTGCCACCCCAGCCTGCCCTATTTTACCCCAACCTACCCTATATCACCCCAGCCGGCCCAATACCACCCTATACTTAATATAATTAAGTAATATAATACAATTTACAGGGGCCATTTGGGGGTGCACCTTTTGACCAAACGCTGGGCAGGATAAACAGGAGGGGGTGACACCATGTTTTGCCGCACCAGGTGACACCAACCCTAGAAATGCCACTGCATGTTCCTGCTAAGCTGAAACACAGGATCAGTACATTCCTTGTTTACGTTCGGCAGGTCCCGGTGGACATCGTGCCTGCTGGACCCCCTGATTGGCTCTCGCTGTGTCCAATCACAGCGGAAGTGGCTCGCTTCAGACTGGTAGTATCAGATCATGTACTAGGTACAGGCCCTGGCACAGAGCGGCCGCCCACCCCAGTATATGTAAATGGGGCGGTCCAGCAGCAGTTAAATTACATTTGTCCGATCTGGTATTGTTCCTATTGAAAATTTCAGACAAAAGCTGTGTACTAACGATCAGATTATCGTACGATCACTTCGAAATCAATATTTTTTGGACAATATTCTGATCATGTTTACGGGGCTTAAGGGTTTACTTTGGTCGGTTATTTACAGTATAAAAGGGTATGTTCTACCTTTGCACACTGGGAGAGGGTACAACAACCTCCCAATATTATAACAAACATTTACTGAAAATAAAAGTCAATCTTGTGCTCACAATTCTTAGTGGTCCTCTTAGTGGTAGCCCACCATTAGTGGTCAGTGGAGAGCTTTAAATAAATATTGTCCAGTTGCTACAAAGGGGTGGAGAGGAGAGAGCATGCAAGTTTGAGATCACGGGATGAGCGCTCGCTCCTGTTATGGCACACTCAACAGTCAATGCATGCCAGTTTCTATGCCAGAACAAGGCAGATCAACCACAATGGTAGTTTTTTGGCCTGGGGGAAGCAGAGATTGACGTACAGGTATGTCATGTAAACTAAGCTCTGTTTTTCTAAGATGGACAATGTTTTTACACTACTGAGGTCTCTTGACTGTACAGTTTTTTTAACCCCTTCCCGCCGGGAGGGCGTACATGGACATCCTCCCATTTCAGTGGTTATACTGGGATGATGCCTGCACCTACAGGCATCAACTCGGCATTGTTCTCTTCACCCTACCGCGATTCCCTTCACCGTAAGAACAATCATAGCTGCAGTTCAGCCACTTGATTGTTCTTACGGGTGGCGGGAGGGGACCGCCCTCTGGTGGCCAGAGAAGGAATCCACCTGCGACAAAAGTTGACCATAGAGATTTTCCGGGGAACAGGTGGTCCCCGGTCATCTCTATGACTCTCAAAGGCCTGGGCGCAATGTTATGATGTCACGCCTGGCCTAGCAGTTGTAAATACTGCCATATACTTGGCTGGAAAGCTGAGATCATTCTGGTTTTTTTTTGTTTTTTGTTTTATCTCAGGCTTTCCAGCCTGGAGGAGAGATGTGGGGTCTTATAGACCCCACATCTCTCCATAAAGAGGACATGTCACGCACAATTTCTATTACAAGGTATATTTACATTTCTTATAATAGCAATAAAAGTGATCAAAACATGTTTTTAAAGGGAAAGTGTAAAAATCTAAAAATTAAAATAAAATGGACAATAAAAAAAAATAGCCTCTGTGCCCGAAAGCTCGCATGCAGAAGTGAACGTATACGTAAGTTGCGCCCAAATATGTAAACTGCATTCAAATCACACATGAGCGGTACCGCAACGAACATTAGAGCGAGAGCAACAATTCTATACCAAGCCCTATTCTGAAATTCTAAACTCCTATGGAGATTTTTGAGTTCTGAAGTTTGGCGCCATTCCACGGGCGTGCACAATTTTCCAAGCATGACATGTTAGGTATCTATTTACTTGGGGTAACATCATCTTTCACATACAAAAAAAAAAAAAAATTGGGAAAACATTTGTGTTTTTTTTTTTTTTAATTCGTGAAACAATTAAAAAGTTGCAGCAACCGCCATTTTATTCCCTAAAAAACAAACAAAAAAAAAAAAACATATATAATGTCTGGGGGTTCTGAGTAATTTGCTACCAAAGAAATTATAATTTTTACAGGGGAATAGCACAGGGGAATCCGTCTACAGCACAATAGTCAGATCCCCCCCATTAGTGTGATGGGAGATTCCGGAAAACGAGAATAGCTACTTCCGGCTACTGCACAGTGGTCAGCTCACCCCTTCAGTGCCGTGTGAGGGGAATAGCTACTTCCGGCTACTACGTGCAGGGACAAAGGTGAGTGAGGAAAGCTGCACACAATTCCTGGTAAAGTTTCAAAAACGTTTTGTGTGGACAGTGGGGTCATGTGAAGAGTTAAGGTGACAAGCAGGGTTGAAATAGCGGGGAGTGTGTTGATATCGCCTAAGCAGGCGCACACATGGCTATCTATCACCTCCCCCATTACTCTGTGTATGTCCCAGATAATAGAGAAGTTAATTTATGACCTTTCTATTTAACCCTGTGTTCTGCACACATTGTACAATGAAATGTGTTCACTCACCACATAAACTATACACTCTATATACAAACCAGCATTCCTCAAATAGAGGACAGTGTTCATGGCTGTTTGCATGGTAGCACAACTGTATGGACACTGATCATTTAGAGAATCATTTATGTTTATGAAGGATTGTTTATTTTTTTTATGTGCCAAGTTATGCTTGGTTCACACCTGCAGATGCAACCAAGCACGGGCATGTTTTTTACATATCACTTCACCATTCCTTTCAATGGGCTACCCTATACACATGCCACATGGAAAATTCATGCAAAAGTCCAGTTTGGTGCGCACATTTGCAGGTGCATGGGGGTGCCATTAACAGAACTGCTGTGCATCTGCTGAAGAGCCGCTCATTTCTGTGCATGTTGGGAAAGCATACACTTTTGCACGCATTCCCCCACATGCGTAGATGTGAACTTGTACCTGCCTGAGCTGTAGCTGCTTTGGGGAGTACACATTAGAGCGTTTTTGATCTCTTTATGGGATCAGTGGTTCTGGTAAGCAGCTTGTCTGTACATATGAGCACAAAGGTGGAAGAGTGGTGAATAGCGATGGGCTCAGGCATGTGAAGATTGAGCCTGCTAGGAAGCAATCATAGGCAGTGAGTCATTTTGCAGTCGGCAGTTGCACATACACGTTGCCTATGATTGGCGGTGTGCAGTGCCAGCTTCCTGGCGAGATTGATCCGAACATGCCGAGTTCAGCACTGAGCACTTTTTCTTCCTTTTGCATAAACTGGGACTGTTTGGACTTTGATTCATTTCCACAGTTTAATATTTGCTTGTATAGATCAGTTCAATCATGGAGGTTGTCACATGTTGATTTTGCGCTTGGTACTTTTACAAGTAATGTTTTTTATGCAGCACTACATGGCAATTTGCATTTTTTATTTCAATTGTTTTTCCCACCTGGGGGGAAAAAAAATAAGTCTGTAGCTACAAATACTTTTAGCTGCTGACTAGGGATGAGCTCCGGCGTATTCGCACAGTCCACATGCAGAGCCCGCCAGGAAGTCGGCACATCGCTAATCACAGGCAGGGAGACATTGTCCTGATGCTCGGCTGCATAAGATCGTGAAATGTCTCCCTGCCTGTGATTAGCACAGCGCCTTGCAGGCTTCCTGGCGGGCTCTGCACGTAGACTGTGCAAACACGCAAGAGCTCATCCCTACTGCTGACTTTTAATATAAGGACACTTACCTGTTCAGGGAGCCCGCAATCTCGGGACCCAAAGCCGACCCGTCCCTCAGCTCTGCAGGCGCCGGCATCCTTACTAAGGGAAACAGGAAGTGAAACCTTGCAGCTTCACAGCCTGTTTTCTACTGTGCATGTGCGAGTCGCTCTGTGCTTTCTGAATGGTCCCTGCTGCCTTCTGGGACCTGTGTGTCTCCCAGAAGGCAACGGGGGGAAGGAGGAGGTGCCATACATTCCGTAGTCAGCCACACAGATTGCGTGATCTTTGCCCAAAAGTGGGAGCAGATACTTAGATTTGACAGGTATCTGTCAAATCTGGAAAGGTCTCATGAAGACTATACAGGGGGGGAACAACTATCGGTTTGTTTACAATACCATAAGTCAACTACATACAAATGCTTAGGCTCCATGCACATCTGACTATTGTGCTGTAGACGGATTCCCCTGTGCTATTCCCCTGAAGCTGATAAACTGCAGTTTATTGGCGTTTTTTTTAAAAGCCCATAAACTGAACTCTATGTTAGCCTATGTGTCCATGCACACCTGGGCGTTTTTTTAGCTTTAATGAGCTTTGGAGTTTATTGGCTTTTTTCTGAACGCCTGAAATTTGCGTTCAAAAAACGCTATATGCTAATTAGCCGCCGTTTTATGAGCTTTAAAAAAATGCATTCTGGGAGTTTGGGAATGCATTGTGGGATTTTTGAAGTATCCTTAGTGTTTATACAATTAAAAAAGCTCATTAACGCTGATGCTGATAAACGCTGATAAAAGCTAGATTTTAAAGCAGCTTTTTCTGCCAGAAATCTGGCTTTCAAAACGCCAGTTTATCAGCTTCAGTGTGCATGGAGCCTTAACCTGTGAACTTTCAAAGATGCAAACACGTATTTGCATGTGTGTTTTTTTATTTTTTTTTTTTTTTATTTAAAAAAACGGACAGATCGTCGCACCAACACAAGCAATGTTGGTGTAGCAATCTCCCCTGCTGTGCTATTCTGTTCTGATAGGGGGACTCCTCCTGCCAGAACACACTGATCAGTGCTCTCTGCCTGTGTCTGCAAGCACTGATCTTTGATGGACTTACAAATGATCTCCTGGATTGGAACTCGTTCATAATTAGGGAACTTACTGTAGCCTTGCTCTCTGAAGAGTGCATTTGACAGGCGGTGTCGTATTACCTCATCGCTGCCGGCTGTAACCCCTTGTACCCCGCACTGGATTACCACAGACCTGTGTCGCTATTGAGGGGCACATGAAGCATGGCCCTATGAACTAATGCCTACCAAAACAGGTATACAGAGTATAATTTCTGCCATGGCATGTGTACACCCCCAGTTTTCTGCCTCTGCAGAAAAAGGAGGAGCAGTTGGGGGGTGCTAAAAATGCAGCTCAACTGTGTTAACTATTCCTGTGCATTTACATTTCTTTGAAACCCATTTAGTAATAATACTAATGTAGCATTACCATTTGTTTCTCCTTCTAGAACAGAAATCCATCCACACAGTTTGCTTAAAAATATGGAGTCACTAAGACGCTTGATGTCTGGAAAGAAGGATAACTCTTGGAAAACGGTAAACGACAACTGGGATGAATCAGTAGCCAACAAAGACGGGAACCCTTGGAAAGGATGGTGTAGATCCTGGGAAATGTATGAGCGAACACATTCAAAAACACCCAAGTCAGGCAAGGAGAGGGCAGCTGTGTGGCGAGAGCTATACGGACTTGCAAAATTCACTGAAGATAGGCTAGATGAGGCAACGGCCATGCACCAACAATTGGCAAAGCAAACGGTTGAATTTACAAACCTTCAAAAAGAGAACTTTGTTTTGAAAACAAAATGTGAGTTACTTAAAAAATTTGATTACGAAGCAACATCCATGAGTAAACGCTTGGAAACCCAAACGGCTGAACTTGCAAACCTTCAAAAAGAGAACTTCATTTTGAAAACAAAATGCGAGTTACTTAAAAAATTGGATAACGAGGCAAAATCAATGTCTAAACGCTTGGAAAAGCAAACGGCTGAACTTACAAACCTTCAAAAGGAAAACTTGCATTTGAAAACAAAATGTGAGTCGCTTCAAGAGCAGTTACAAGCCGAACAGTGTAAAAATGTCCTGGATGAACTCCGTCATAAGAAAGAACTAGAGGAAGAAGTGACTCAAAGACAGCTGGCTCAATATGAAAACAATGCAGTTTTAAAACTACGTAATGAACTGGAAAGGCAATTAGTGCAAGTAAAGCAAGATCTCAAAGTTTGCCAAATCCAAAACTATAACCAGTATCACAAGAATATCACTATTGTGAATTGCAAACACCACTTAGAGGTAGAAGAAAGCTGGCTTAAGCAGGCAAAGAGAGCAGGAGTGGGGTGCCCATCATATTACAAGATATGGAACAGGCTAGCCAACTATGAGGATCCTTCTACACCCCGCAATGCTACTTTTTGGCAACTTGTAATCCGCCTTGGCAGACATGAAGATCTTGGAACAGGAGAACCAATACGAGTTTATAAGATGTCTCAAGGTAAAAAATACTATTGCACATTCTGCTTTTCAAAAGTAACTTATGGAGAGGCAGCTGAATATCATATATATATATATATATATATATATATATATATATATATATATATATATATATATATATTAGGGCTGTGCAAATTAACTTTTAATTAATCGATTAATCTTAAATTTTTTTTGATAGATCAAAATCTTTTTGATCGATTAAAATTCTTTTGATTGGTACTCCCCTCTCTGCCGGCTTCTGGGCCTACAGGGAGTTGGCAGGGCTTGCCGTGTCCATCTGAAGGGCTCCTTTGCTGTGCCTTCATATCTGCATGCCGACAGTTAAAGGGCTGTTACAGGAGAAGCGCTTTAATCTTAAAATGTGCAGAGGGGTTTTTACACGCAAGGGCTGTTTCACTTCCCTCTATCACTTCCCTCTATCACTTCCCTCTATCACTTCCCTCTATCACTTCCCTCTATCAACCTGGGATTCTACAACCATCCACTGGGAGTTCCCTTCATGGGACATCTACATGCCGACGGACTGATGTTAACCACTCCTCATCTGAATTCAGCAGTGGTATCGTTGTACACATTTTTATACCAGTATCATACTTAGCTACATTTTTTTATGACTGCTTTTGCTACCGTTTGGTATTACTCACACCATTTTTACAGTTTATGTAGCTACATCGATTTTATCTATAGTACAATATTTATTTTGTTACCTACTTGAAGACTATAAAAGTTGTAATGCTATTCCCATCGAGCGCTGCCTTTGTGTGTTTTTTTTTTGTATCCTGCTATCCATTTTTCCAGGTAGCTGCACTGGGAATCGGCCTGCAAGGAGATCAGCTAAAAGTACCTGTAGTTGGATCTGTATGTGCGTTATAATTAATCGAAATTAGTTGATTAATCGATTAAAAAGAAAAACGATTAATCGAACACAAAAATTTTGATCAGTAACAGCCCTAATATATATATATATTGACAATTTTTGGGGGATTTGGTAAATCTACTTTTGTGTTAGTTCCAGGGTTACTTCCCCATTGAAGGATCTGTACCAGTCCAGAGAACCATGATACAATGCTCTAATACCATGTTTACATCACAAGTTAATCACTTCAGATGGGTTGCTTGGTGATAGTTCACCATGTATGGTGGCCAAAGTGATACAGTACGTGTGTGTAAAGTATACATCATGGCGAACACCATTCAGTTCATCTGTACAGTAAATGCACATTTCTCCATGTTTTGTCTCCTATTTTGCTACAAGTACAGAAAAAAACACCTTGATGTGTCAGAAATCCAGTTAGCCTGCCTAAGTTCTCCCATGATGATATAGAACATCTCCACCTTTCCTTGTCTAAAGGAGAAGGTGTTTGTAGTACAGCAGGGAAGAACACAGGCAGGGCTGATGAGACGGTTTGCAATTTTAATACAGAAAAGGAACTGTTGCCTGTTTTTAAGCAGGAAGTTGGCTCATTGGA
The DNA here is from genome assembly GCA_029574335.1 of Rana kukunoris. NCBI lineage: Eukaryota > Metazoa > Chordata > Amphibia > Anura > Ranidae > Rana > Rana kukunoris. The sequence goes on from CM056051.1 coordinate 437,900,866, forward strand.
TTCTGGCAGATGGAAAGGTATTTTTCTGTACTTGCAGAATTTTTAAGCAATAAAACATGGAGAAATGTGTATGTATTGCAGGGATGTACAGAATTTTTTATTTTGCCCAGACATAAACTTCAATAGGTGGCATGAAATGTTCCTATATTAAAATTGTTACATTAAAAGGAGAAGTCCAGCCTGAGCCTTTTAGGCTGGGCTTCTCCTCTGGGTCACAGGAGTGCAGTTCGTTGCACTTCTGTGACCCGTTTTCAGCAGTCTGAAGTCCGCTCTCCGCTGACATCACTGCCATCAGTCCAGGCAGCGCATCATCCCGACTTCCCAAGTCTGGATCTGCCAGGTGCCTTGATTGATGGCAGTCTCGGCGAGCTGCAGAGAAGGCCGCTCCCTGCCCCTCCACAGCACTGCACTCCAATGAGCGTGGAGAAGCAAAGAGGAGAGCTGCTAACAGTCAGCAGCTCTCCTCTCGGGATCTGTGAAAACCGAGCCATCGGCAATGTTTGTGGCTCGGTTCTCAGTGCAGAGATGGCGGGGGACAGATGCAGCATTGGTCCGATGCTACATCCCCTGAGGTAAGTATGAATCTTTAATAAATAAAACATTTCTCTTAAGTTATTTTAACAGTCTGACTGGGACAGATCAGGAGCAATATAAGGGCTTAAGGAGGAGTTCCACCCAAAAGTGGAACTTCCGCTTAAACCACTCCTTGCATGCCACATTTGGCATGCCATTATTTTTTTGGGGGGGGGGGTGGGTGTTTCAGTAGGAGTGGGATTTCCTGTCCCACTTCCTCCTTCCGCCCACGGACCACTTAGGCGACTGGTCATATCGCCTTAGGCGGCCCCTCCCTGTAGGCGATCGCCTGGGACATGCGCAGTGAGTGCCCGGCAGTGAAGCCGAAAGCTGTCACGGCCGGATGCATCTGATTGATTGCTTCTGTGGACAGGTGTCTTTTATACGGGTAACAAGCTGAGATTAGGAGTACTCCCTTTAGGCTGGGTTCACATCTGAGCAGCATGTGGCTCACAGCAGAGGTCTGGTGCGTCCGATTTCAGCCCAAATGTTTTGGCTGAGATCGGACCTGAAATGGACCAAAAGACGCACAGGACTCCTGTGCAATTCGCATCGGAGCCGCAGCAGAGATATGTTAACCGGCTCCATAGAGAGCCAGAGGCAACCTCCTGCTATTGAGGGTTGGATGCGGAGAACCCCCACAGCCTTGAGGACTCGCTCGCCACTTTATTAGGTACACCTTATCAGTACCCGATTGGACCCCCTTTTCCTTCAGAACTGCCTTAATTCTTTGTGGCATAGCTTCAACAAGGTGTTGGAAACATTCTTCAGAGATTTTGGTCCATATTGACAAAATAACGTCACAAAGTTTCAGCAAATTTGTTGGCTGCACATCCGTGATGCAAATCTCCCTCTCCACCACATCCCAAAGGTGCTTTATTGGATTGAGATCTGGTTACTGCGGAGGCCATTGGAGTACAGTAAACTCGTGGTGAGATGATTTGAGCTTTGATATGTGTTGCATTATCCTGCTGGAAGGAGCCATCAGAAGATGCATATAGTCCTAAAGGGATGGACATGGTCAGCAACATACTTGGGTAGGCTGTGGCGTTTAACCAATGCTTAGTTGGCACTAAGGGGCCCAATGTGTGGCAAGAAAATATCCTCCACACCATTACACCTGAACCATTGATACAAGGCAGGGTGGATCTATGCTTTCATGTTGTTTACACCAAATTCTAACCCTATCAGAATGTCTCGGATGAAATTGAGACTAATCGGACCAGGCAACGTTTTTCCAATCTTTGTGAGCCTGTGTGAATCGTAGTCTGTTTCCTGTTCATAGCGGACAGGAGTGGAACCCATAGTGGTCTTCTGCTGCTATAGCCCATCTCCTTCAAGGTTCTATGTGTTATGCGTTTAGAGATGGTATTCTGCATATTTTGGTTGTAATGAGTGTTTTGTTTGCGTTACTGTAGCCTTTCTATCACCTCGCCTGCCCATTCTCCTCTGACATCAACAAGGCATTTTCCTCCACATAACTGCCGCTCACTGGATATTTTCTAATTTTTGGACCATTCTCTGTAAACGCCAGAGATGGTTGTGCCTGAAAATCCCAGTAGATCAGCAGTTTTTGAAACCCTCAGACCAGCCTGTCTGGCATCAACAACCATGAAACATTCAAAGTCACCTAAATTCCCTTTCTACCCCATTCCCGATGCTCGGTTTGAGCAAATCGTCTTCACCTAAATGCATTGAGTTGCTGCCATGTGATTGGCTGATTAGAAATTTGTGTTACCAAGTTAGGAGCCAGGGTTGTTTGTCGTTTTATATAAAAAAAAAAGCTTTATAAATTATTTTCAATATAAAAATTAACCAATCTTAAATTTACACAGAAACGACTAGAACCAACAAGCTTTATATATAGGCATTTAACTTGTGTAGGTAATGAATATTTGATGGCACAGTGGTGACAAATGATGGCACAGTGGCTGCGTTTGATGGCATGGCACTGTGGTGACAATTGATGGCACAGTGGCTGCGTTTGATGGCATGGCACAGTGGTGACAATTGATGGCACAGTGGCTGCGTTTGGCATGGCACAGTGGTGACAATTTAATAGCACAGTGGTGACAATTGATGGCACAGTGGCTGCGTTTGATGGCATGGCACAGTGGTGACAATTGATGGCACAGTGGCTGCGTTTGATGGCATGGCACAGTGGCTGTGTTTGGCATGGCATAGTGGCTGCTTTTGATGGCATGGCACAGTGGTGACAATTGATGGCACAGTGGCTGCGTTTGATGGCATGGCACAGTGGTGACAATTGATGGCACAGTGGCTGCGTTTGATGGCATGGCACAGTGGTGACAATTGATGGCACAGTGGCTGCTTTTGATGGCATGGCACAGTGGCTGCTTTTGATGGCATGGCACAGTGGTGACAATTGATGGCACAGTGGCTGCGTTTGATGGCATGGCACAGTGGTGACAATTGATGGCACATTGGCTGCGTTTGATGGCATGGCACAGTGGCTGCGTTTGATGGCATAGCACAGTGGTGACAATTGATGGGCACAGTGGCCGCCACTGCCCCCTAAGTGCATTTGAAAAACTATATAATGGGCACATATATAATAAAAGTGAACAATATCAATATGCCTGTGCCCTAACTTAGTGGTGCTAGTGTGGACCATAAGTGCAACAATCCTATTGGATATAAATTATGGTTTTAAATCAGTCTTTTTGGCTTCTTACTAGGGGTGCAACGGATCACTGCCGATCCGTGATCCGAACGGGTCACCACCGCGGGCATAGAATTAGGAAAGGCCGCGGCTTCGGCCTAGCTCCGGAGCCGTGGCCATCTTGGTACACCCGACGGCGTGTGTGCGCCTCGAGCTCGGGCTCCTCCTCTGTTGGTGTAAACAGAGGAGGAGCCCGCGCTCGAGGCGCACACACACGCCGCTAACGGGGCTCACTGTGCTGTACTATGGGGGGGTGACTGACTGTTCTGTACTATGGGGGGGTGACTGACTGTGCTGTGCTATGGGGGGGGTGACTGACTGTGCTATGGGGGGGGTGACTGACTGTGCTATGGGGGGGGGTGACTGACTGTGCTATGGGGGGGGTGACTGACTGTGCTATGGGGGGGGTGACTGACTGTGCTGTACTATGGGGGGGGTGACTGACTGTGCTGTACTATGGGGGGGGTCACTGACTGTGCTGTAATATGGGGGGGGTCACTGACTGTGCTGTAATATGGGGGGGGGTCACTGACTGTGCTGTACTATGGGGGGGTCACTGACTGTGCTGTACTATGGGGGGGTCACTGACTGTGCTGTACTATGGGGGGGTCACTGACTGTGCTGTACTATGGGGGGGTCACTGACTGTGCTGTACTATGGGGGGGTGACTGACTGTGCTGTACTATGGGGGGTCACTGACTGTGCTGTACTATGGGGGGGGTCACTGACTGTGCTGTACTATGGGGGGGGTCACTGACTGTGCTGTACTATGGGGGGGGGGGGTCACTGACTGTGCTGTACTATGGGGGGGGGGGGGGGTCACTGACTGTGCTGTACTATGGGGGGGGGGGTCACTGACTGTGCTGTACTATGGGGGGGGGGGGTCACTGACTGTGCTGTACTATGGGGGGGGGGGGGGGTCACTGACTGTGCTGTACTATGGGGGGGGGGGGGGGTCACTGACTGTGCTGTACTATGGGGGGGGGGGGGTCACTGACTGCTGTACTATGGGGGGGGGTCACTGACTGTGCTGTACTATGGGGAGGGGGTCACTGACTGTGCTGTACTATGGGGAGGGGTCACTGACTGTGCTGTACTATGAGGGGGGGGTCACTGACTGTGCTGTACTATGAGGGGGGGGTCACTGACTGTGCTGTACTATTGGGGGGGGGTCACTGACTGTGCTGTACTATGGGGGGGGGGGTCACTGACTGTGCTGTACTATGGGGGGGGTCACTGACTGTGCTGTACTATGGGGGGGGTCACTGACTGTGCTGTACTATGGGGGGGGGGGGGGTCACTGACTGTGCTGTACTATGGGGGGGGGGGGTCACTGACTGTGCTGTACTATGGGGGGGGGGTCACTGACTGTGCTGTACTATGGGGGGGGTCACTGACTGTGCTGTACTATGGGGGGGGTCACTGACTGTGCTGTACTATGGGGGGGGGTCACTGACTGTGCTGTACTATGGGGGTCACTGTCTGCCTGTACTACGGGGGAGAGATGTGGATATTACAGTGGGGGAGATTTTTTTTTTTGCTGATCCGAAAATGATCCGATCCGTGACTCCCGATCCGAGGATCGATCCGATCCATGAGTTTTTTGATCCGTTGCACCCCTACTCTGCAGCCTCCGGCCAGCTCCTTTCCTGTGTTTCCCCGTGGCATTGACGTAGGTGGCACCACCTCCTCAGAGGAAATCCTAGGGGCGAGAGGCGGCCGGAGGCGATTTCTTTTTATATCATCCCCGGCCCCGCACAGCTGACGGCAGCTCCATGATATCCATCCCGGCCGGCCGGCAGACAGCTCGCCTCGCTCCGGCCCCCTTGGAGCATAGGCCGCAAAGCCGCGGCCTCAATTAGCGGCACGATGAGATCGTGCGATTAAGGGTTGGGGGAATGCTCGTCCGACGCTCACAGGATACCCCAGCTCTGCTACCCTGGGAGCCAGGTCGATAATTCTAGGCGCAACGGCGACCTAGCGCCCGGAATTTGACGAATACTGATAGAGATAGATATATATCTATCTCTATGTATGTATGTATGTGTACACTGCATTTTTCTTACGTGTTGGAATTATTGCCTGCAAGGCCTCCATTTTTTACCCCCGATTTTGTACGTTTTTTTTTTTTTTATCATCCACCATCTTGTTTTATGATCATGTTACCATATAATCAAACTCATTTTCATTACCTAAAAACCATGCACGTCTAGCTTCTACACAGTGACATTTCCTGTTTATGTAACACCTGGCAGTTTGTCTCATACGCTACTTGTGGCACAACAAATGGCTCTTAAAGGGGTTGTAAAGGTACGAGTTTTTTTACCTTCATGCATCCTATGCATGAAGGTAAAAAAACATCTAGCAGCACCGCCCCCCCCCGAGCCCCCGTTGTACTTACCTGACCGTTCGAATCTCCCGGGCGCGTCCACGTCGTCCTCTTCGGTTCCCAGCCTGGCCGTTGATTGGCTAGGCTGGGCGGATTGATAGCAGCGCAGCCATTGGCTAGCACTGCTGTCAATCGGGGCGGATGATGCGGCGCGCTGGGGGGCGGAGCCGAGTGATACAGTCGGCGGCTATGGCCGCCGCTGTATCACGGGAGCGCGCTCGCAAAAGCTTTCCTCCATGCGAGCGCCCTCGCATGAAGAAGGAAAGTTTTTGCGAGGAGGAGCCCAGACAGCCGCCGAGGGACCCCAGAAGACAGGTTTCCGGGCCACTCTGTGCAAAACGAACTGCACAGTGGAGGTAAGTATCACATGTTTGTTATTTTTTTTTTTTTAAATCCCTGACTTTAGTGACCCTTTAAGTGCTGGTTCACACTACAATGACATGAAAGTCGGCACGACTTTGCAAGGCAACTTAAATTCGCCTCCAGGACAGGCAACTTTGGCTGTGGCCAATCAAACAATCGGCTCTGTGGGAGGGAGGGGTTTGCCTGAGAAAGCTATTTTCTCTTCCTGTAAAGTTGCTTCAGTTAAGCCAGTGAGGCGACTTCCATTAAAATCAGTGGGTACAAGTTTTCTAGAAGTAGTACAGGAACCTTTTCTGAAGTCGAGCAATTTAAGTAGTGTGTATTAAGACGGCTCCCATTCACTTTCATGTCATTTCTCATGTCGGGCGACACAAGTCGGATCCCAAGTCGCGGTAGTGTGAACGGGCACCACATTTTTAGCATGTTTACTGTTTAGGCTTCCATTTTTTTTTGGCCCTATTAGAACTTAATAAAATAACACAAAATAGATGTCAATTGATGTTAAAATGTTGGCTATAGGGAAGGTATAAGGTGACTTACTCTCTAGCTTCTGGTCTAGTTATGCATTTCTTTTTGGTAATTTCATTTTTTGTATCCACCTGATTTTGGATTAACGCAATAATTTATGCTAATTTACATGTTTTATAATCTCAAGTATTTGCTGTAACTGGCTCCAAATTTCCTTTTTAACTTAGAAGTTGTTGCACCTGGTGAAGGAGAAGGTCCAGCAGTTCAACCAGGGCACTGTTATTAATAGGGCAACATGAAAGGACACATCATTTGTATTGACCGGTCTAACCTCTTTTTCCAATTGGGGGGGGGGGGGGGGGGGGGGGACAGTTCTGTGAACTCAAACACATGGCAAAATGTGTCCATTGATTAAAGCTTAAATCCACCACATTTAATAAACTCCATTAAACCGTAAGTACAGCAGCACTCAGACTAGGAAAGGGAGGGCTAGCACTAAGGTCCTATCAGGGCTCTATTGCTATGCCCAGTGCTGTGAGTCTCATGGAGCCAGAACGAATTTACAAAAGGGGAGCAGAGGGGTGACTGCATCAGGGTGCTAATATTCTTTCACTGTGCCCATTCACAGGTCTAGGGGAGTTGTGTCCTACAGTAGGCTGTATTGTGTAGCCTGCAAAAAGGTCCAGGACCTGGATGAGCTTTATGGTAAACCTTGTTCATCATGTTCAATGCAATAGATCTGTGTGTTTGCAAGGGCTGTGATGACAGAATTATCCAAGAGGGCTAACAATGTTATCTTAGATAATCAGGAATTCCCCTTATCTTTGGATATGTGCCCAAGCAATGATTCATAGCCAAGGATTTCTGTTACTAAATGTAATTGCTTATTGTCTTAATCCGATATACAACTTACTGTACACTGTTGTGAACAAAGGCTTTGCTATGTTCTCAGTAAACCATACAGCAGTGTTCCCCAACCCCCGGGCCGCGGACCGTTACTGGTCCGTGGATCAAACGGTACCGGGCCACCCGAGGACAGTGGCGTATCCAAGCTATGGCAGCCATGGAAAGTGCCATGGGCGCCAAGCGGGGGAGGGCAAAAAAAAAATACTCATGAAAAAAAATTCCCACCCGTTCTGTGGCCGCCTCCTATAGCCCCAAAGCTTGCGGCAGCATGGAAATGAACTTAGGTATTTTTTACCTTGGCTGGACTGGCATGTAGAGAAAGACAGGCGGCAGCTGCGGGCGCCCCCATGCTTTCCTATGAATGGGATCGCCCAGTCCCCGTGTATCTGCTAACTTGCGGAGGCTCAGCCTACCCTCCTCTGCGCATCGCAGCTTCATCTACCTGAGTGCGAGCCGCGAGCGTGTCACTCGTGAGGTGAGGTGAAGACAGTGAGGAGGAGAACTATTGGATGGTCCCCCAGCCAGGCAGCACCTCTACAGTACACACACACACACCACACTGTATAATGATGTACTGCCATTCAGATTCTGCCAAGCAGGCAACCTAATAAATAGATTAGGTGCTAAATACTTAATAACGATAGTGCTAAATATGTGGAATAAATAAGTTAGAATTATGCATAGATATCCTAAATAAAGTGATTTGTGCAAGTAGTACCTGCTGTTGAACAAATCACTTTATTTATATCTATGGCTATGCATAATTCTAATTTATTTAATCCATATTGTGCAAGCACTATATTGGATGGGCTGCTTGCTTCTGTTTGAGACTTTGCCTGACACATGATGCCAGGCTTAGGCTATTTTCCCTCTGTGGCGTTGCGCTATTGGTGGTAAAGTGTCGCTATTTAAAATTTATTAAATCAAAACAAGCGGCCACGGGAAAATTATCAAACGTTTACCGGTCCGCGGCGATAAAAAGGTTGGGGAGCACTGCCATACAGTATATAGACAATTTCTGCCAAGGGTGCTCACAAGACTAACTGAACAGAAGTGTTTTTCCTGGTTTGTCTGACATTCAGCTTTAAGTTGTCTTAGCTGGGCAGAGCACAGATTTCAATGTAACTGCTTTATTTTAACCCATCCCCAGAAGCACATACTCGCCTTTCCTTCACTACCCTGATCAGGAGCTTACCTATGTTAGCTAAGGGTCACTTTTGTAGCTTACAGAGTTATAGATTCCACCCATGTGATAGTTCTGGTGCATGGTGATTGGCCCATCCCTGTCAAATGGATTGAATCACATGCTCTTTTATACATACTGGCAATTTTTTTTTTTCCAGAAGCTAAAAAGTCATAGGTTTATGGAGGTGAGTATGTGCTGGTAAGGGGGATCATGAGTGTTAAAATGAATTGTATGGTATGGACGGTGAGGGACTATATATCGGTGCATGTTCACAACATAAACTATTAAAAACTAAGGAATAGTGTATTAAAAAAGATTATCAAAACACATGGTACAATACAAAGGTTAAAACTGTTTTAACCTTTGTATTGTACCATGTGTTTTGATCTTTTTTAATACACTATTCGTTAGTTTTTAATAGTTTATGTTGTGAAAAAGCACCGATATATAGTCCCTCACCGTCCATACCATACAATATATTACTTTTTGGGATGAGGTGCATATCTTTGTTCAATTAACTAGACCCACTGGATCCCACTCCCCCGCCCCCTCTTTTGTAGTGTTAAAATGAAGTCTCTAGTGTTAAAATGAAGTCTCTAGTTTACAGGGCTAAATAATAGGCAATGCCATTCGACCCACTTACTCTAAGCCCAGGTTGTCATGATCACTCCACTTGGTTGTACTACTGCACCATTCAGTGAAGTAGTAAGAGCCCAGGAGTCCCTATTGCTTGGGGGGAAAAAGTGAAAGAACCTTTTGAATTACCCATCAGCTACAGAAACAAACAATCTACTGATTACTGGAATATTAGTTTGAGTGGAACAACTGCCCCCCAAGTTTTGACATGTTTGTCACAAGTTGTCAGCAATAATACAGAGGCATAAAGGCAAATATAAACTGACACACAGGTACTTGTAGAAATAGAACTAAAATATATCTAAATAATAACAATACATTGAACTTTATGGCACCGACCAAAAGAGCATGATTTAAACCTTCCTATTTGTTTTTTTATTTATTTTTTCCAGATTGCTACTGAATTATTCTAGACTTTTCAAGTTATTTGAACAACTTCAAGCATGAAGACAAATTGGGAGGAGCCTATCTAGGCGAAGAGCTACTGCTGCCAAGTTTTCCTTTTTTTTTTTTTTGTGGGTGGGATATTTTGTATTTATCCGTAAACAAAGTGATAAATCACAGTATTGGATAATTTACTAGTTTACTATAAGTCTAGTTGAATGTGACCAACGATTACTAGCTATACCATGGCCTGGATAAATGCCAACTTTCACGAACCCTCACATTTCTCTAACCATCTATTTTAACTAACTATTTTATATTATTGTTTAATCTAAATTTGAACTTTTTTTATTAAGACTGTCATGATATATAAGCTGATACGATGTGGACATTCCATTTAAATTCGATAATGTGTGTCACCAAATCTAAGACCCAGAATGTGGCATCTGCATTGGAAAATTCTTGTGCTGGTAACTTTATGGTGAAGATGGACCCAAACGAACGTGAGGACTCCAGTGGCAACCTGTTAAGCTCTGGTGTACTCCCAAGGGGGTAAAGGCAGTGCTGGAAAATAATGGAGGCCACACAAAATATTGACAATTTGGACATTTTCACTTAGGGGTGTACTCACTTTTGTTGCCAGCAATTTAGACAATAATGGCTGTGTGTCAAGTTATTTTGAGGGGACAGCAAATTTACACTGTTATGCCGCGTACACACGATTTTGCATTGCGACAACAAAACCGTGGATTTTTTTTCCTGACGGCTGTTGGCTCAAACGTGTCTTGCGTACACACAGTCACACAAATGTTGTCGAAATTACGAACGTCAAGAACGCCGTGACATACGACGAGCCGAGAAAAATGAAGTTCAATAGACAGTGCAGTGCGGCCCTTCTGCTTGATGCAGAGAATTGGCTACACGCGGTCGGAATTTCCGACATACACACAGTCGGATTTTCCGACAACAAGCTCACATCGAACATTTGTTGTCAGAAATTCCGACCGTGTGTACGCGGCATAATACAGGCTGTACACTCACTACTTTATATTGTAGCAAAGTGTAATTTCTTCAGTATTGTCACATGAATAGGTATAATAAAATATCTACAAAAATTTGAGGGTTGTACTCACTTTTGTAAGACACTGTATATAGCTGAATGGGATGGAGGAACCACAAAGCCTAGCTTTCACACGTAAATCAAAAGGTAAGACTATACATGGTAAGTATTTAACTTTCAACCTCAAAAAGCATAGTGCTCACCATCATAAAATACTTTATTAAAACCATTAAAAACACTCATGAAGTGCTTCAAATGGCACAAAACTGATATCTTCAAAGAGTGCTGTCCAGGATAAGTAAAGCTAATACTGCAGTGGTAGATTAGAGAAAATTATATATATATATACAGTGTATATATATATATATATATATATATATATTACACACACACACACACACACACACACACACACACACACACACACACACACACCCACCCACCCACCCCAATAAGGTCTGAGGTCTCTTAAACATGACAATGCCACCTTAGTATAGATGCAGGCTTACCAAGAATAGTGCATCCTCTAAAGCACAGGTGTCAAACACAAGGCCTGCGGGCCGAATCCGGCCTTCCAGGCCATTTTATGTGGCCCTCGCACCTCTCCTGCAGCTGCAGGAGAGCTCCAGACCCCTACGTTCTGCTTTCAAGCAATGCATCCAGCTTTTCCTCAGCAGCATAAGGAAATGGGGGTGCACTGTGATGTAAGGGAGAGTAGGGGACGCAACGTCTGATGGTGGGGTGGCTCTTGACATCTAATGTAAGGAGAGAAGATGCACTGGACATCTAATTTTACAGATACAACTGGTCCTTTTGAGGACAATCGTAATGATGCGGCCCATGTTGAAATTGAGTTTGGCACCCCTGCTCTAAAGAGAGGTCAGATGAGAATGTGGCCAAACACCCTGTCTGGGGTATTCACAGGACTCTCCCACAAGGTCTACTCTGGGTTGAGGGTACCCAAACAAGACCGCAATTGACATAAAGAAACAAGCTCCTCTTCTGCCAGTCCCAACAATGATAAGAAGTACAGCCCATATGCTCAACCCAGAGTGGACCTTGTGGGAGAGTCCTGTGAATACCCAGGCCGGGGTGTTTGGCCACATGCTCATCTGACCTCTCCTTATTTGGAGAGTCCACAATTTTTGGTAAGCCTGCATATATACTAAGATGGTGGCGTCACATTTTGGAGACCTTATTGGTGATTGGATGCTCATTACTCCCGTCTGAATACTCATGAAGAGGAGTTTTTCAAACTTTCATGAACTTTATATCTGAGAACTGCATCAGTATATTAGTGAATCTGCCCTTGGATTCTGCTTCAAATGGGTGTCATATACCGTATTTATCAGGGTAAAAAAGTGAGTGTTATACGTCAATAAATACAGTAATTGATTACATAGCATGTTGTTATCACAACATAATTTATATTACATTTGTTTTGTTGTTTTTCATAAATGCATTTCTGTTTATTATTGTCTTTTTTTTTTTTTTTTTTTACATTAGTCCTGGCCCTCAAAGGTAAGTTTCAAATACAGTCATTTTGAAGAGCACAAGTACTCCTGATCACATAAATTTAGAGAGCCCACGCAAAACTGCCCCCTTGATATAGAGCAGGTGTACCCAACCTTTTGAAGAGCGAGGGCAACTTAAGCGGCTTATTAACTGGTCGCGGGTGGATGGCGTGTCCGCTCTGCATATGCATAGCGGACACAGCCCACGATACTTTTTAGCAGATCGTATTGGAGGTAGAACACAAGTTGGTTTATGTCTGAATATAGGTGAATGGAGGGTCCAATTGGTCAGATTGACCATGTCAAAGGGGTCCAAAGCTGCTTTCACACTGATGCACTGCAGTTTACCCGCACCACGGGTGCAACGCAGTGTACATTTTGGCTTCTCTGTACTTTGCAGTAGACTTCTATTATATTCTACAGGTTTGGTGCACTCTCAGAAAACTCACCAAACTCGCAGGTAATTACAGAAGTCTATGGCTCAATGCAGGTAACCCACAGGTAAACTGCTCTGCATCTGCAGATTAATTTGAAAGCAGCCCAGTAACCACTGTAGAACAGATATGCCCATATATACACTGTGATTTTAGTAATAAACTGACCTTTAATAACAGTATTCTATTCCATTCCAAAGCAGGAGGTCACGGGCCACATCAGAGGACTCCGTGGGCCATATGTGGCCCCGGGCCACTGGTTGGGCACCCCTGATATAGAGTAATACATCTAATGTGTATGTAAAGGCAACATTTTAAAGTAGAAAAGTTATAACTTTGTCAGGTTTTTTTTTTTTGCAGTCTGCATCCCCGTTGACTGGATTCACCTCTCTATACCAAGAACAATAGGTCAAGAGAAATCTTCTGGACACATGTTATAATAACTGTCCAAAGCTGACCATGCATGGCTCTGTTTTTTTTCCCATTAAACTAGATGACTGAACAAATAAAATTGAACTGATTCCCCCTTCACACATTCAAGGTGAATGCATGAATCCTTCCTGCTGGGTCATTGTATTTGGACAGTCAACTCCCCCGTCATGCAAATACACTGATCAGCACTGCAGCCAATTGGTTGCAAGCGCTGAATGAATTGGAGGACTGTTCATGAGAAGTCAGTTGATCAACTTCTCATGAACAGGAACGGCCATAGATGGATCGAAATTTGGCTAGTACCTGCTGAATCGGGCCAATTTCGATCCATGTATGGCCAGCTTAAAGTGTCACTAAATCTACATCATAAAAAGCTATCAATAAATGGTGTATTACATGCTGTTTTTACTCACTCAGTTACTATGAGATTTGTTTTCTGTATTCTTCAAAAGGCCTGGTTGATCCTGCTCTCAGTCTCCACCTTCTTTCTGTTCATGTCCCCAGTGCAGCTAGGAACTTTGCACCTGTAGTGGCAACTCTGCACATGCTTAATTTTTAGTGAGTCTCTTTGCAGAACATTTCATACCTAATACATCTGAGCAGCTCATGTGACTATAGAGTCACACATGTATAAACCGTGGTAAATGACAGCCCACTTCTTCCCTCCTCCTCCATTGCCACTAACCAGATAAACACAATAAGGGTTGGATATGTAGATTAATGGAGGCCTCATCTCTAAGACACAGGCTGCTGGGGGGGGGGGGGGTGTGACAGGCAAAATCTGCCCACAACATGTTATTGCCCAAAAATAATAAATATTTGATTTTAAATACCTTTTTTTGCAATTAATTTTTTTGGATATTTTTGTTATTCTTTCTCTCACTGTTAAAATAAACCTAAAATTAAAAATTATAGACTGATCATATGGAGTTGAGTTTAGGAGCTTTGGCAAACAAAACGTCAAAAGTTTCTAAACTCAAGTTCAGAAGCTGCTAGTGTACATGAATCCTAAGTTGGAAATTCATTCACGTTGAGATTTTTTTTCATTTCCTGTTGCAACTCTAGGACTAGTATCTTTTTTTAACATCAGAACCACTTAAGATTTCAACTCAAGCTAAGATTGCAGAGAAATACTGCTATGCTTGTACCTCCCATTTCGAAAGCTTATTATCTATCTACACTGACTTTCTGGATTTATGTTGTTCTTTTGAATTTGTCAGACAACAATTCCTGTTTACAATTATTCTCACACAGTTGTTAAGTAAAACTCTGGCTTTACATGCACAATAAATGAAACAACAATAAATGTGTTTTAAAAAAAAAAATATATATATATATAGTTAAAGTATTTTTATTTTTTTAATGACCATTGTATACACATGTGCACCCAGGACACACATGTGTATGAAAATGCTGATTGTGCAACACATGTTAAATAACATCAGACACCAAGAAAGAGAGTAGATGTTTTAGGGCCTTCATTAACCTCCAAACTGATGAGCTGTTAAAGGCTTTTAATGTGTCGACTATGTACAATTTTCATTGTAATGCTATTAATTCTAGAGCTCCTCTTGTTTGTAAAACATTAAAAAAAATTGGTTCGGCAGTGAAAGGGTTGGTGGCCAAGATATGGAAATATAAATGTTTGCATATTTTCAATAAGCAGTAAATACTTTTTTGAACAAGCCTTCACTGACTTCTGTAGTTGGAGGCAATATAGAGTAATTCATCCTCAAAGTTTACAGCAGAAGATTTTCATGTGTAGCTCCATTGCGTCCTCCCAACAGTGGCTTGGTAACCTACCAGCCTACTAACCTCTAATGTAAACAGACAGTAGGTGCATGAGAAGAGGGGAGAGCCTAGTGCTGAGACCTTACTTGAATTAATTCACTGCTACTATTGTGAACTTTAGGGAAGTAGAAGAAATGTGTGGCTCTGGATCTTTTGAAGCCATAATTGTTCCTAGTCAGGCCTTAAAGCCCAACTTCAAGAATCAGACAAATACAAACAATCAGACAAAACCTACCTTTGCAGTGGGAATCCCCACACTGAAAGGGTTAAATGCTTGTGAAGAGGCAGCATTACTTACTTTATTACAGTGCTCTGATGTTCTCCCTGAAGTTCCAGTTTGTCAGCGGTCCCTTGGCATCACCACTTACAATGCAGGGCTATTAACCCCCCACATTGGGCCAGATTCACGAACACTTGCGCTGGAGTATTTGGATATGCGCCGCGTAACTGTGATGATGCGCCGTCGTTTCTATGTGCCCGTACCCACCAAACTAGATGCGCCCAATAACGGGTCATTTGCGACCGGCGGAACGTTCCGACGCCAGAGTATCGTCAGCGCTTAATTTCGCTGGGCGCATCAGTCGCGCCTATTGATTTCCCCTGCAAATATGCAAATGAGGGATTTTTCCCAATTCACGAACGGATTAGCACCATACGCTGGCTACATGCGCCGCGCGTATCTCGTCCGTCCGGCGCAAAGTTATTTCTACAAAAGGCTGCTTTATCTTTACTCCAGACGGTCACAGGTCAGCAGGAGAGCAGCTACAGCAGCGTTACCGACGATAAGAGCTAGCTGAGCACCCCCACTTGCAGGACAACACCTCTGTCCATGCTTGTCTGTCAAATTTTACAGCCATGGAGGAAGACATCATAGGTCTCCATAGCCGAGATGACGGCTGTCAGCTCCTGGCCATTAAAGTTCAGCTTTCTCCTGTGTGTTTGCGGGGAACGGGAGCAGCCATCTCAGAACAAAAGTAACATCACTGCGGGGAGGGGGAGCAGGATTTACTTTAGTGCCGGAATGGCGCTTCTACGGGCGCATTTAAACGCCCAACGGAAGGCATTGCGCTGACGTTTCCCGTGCAGTGGTGCCGACGGAAGTTGTGAGCATGCGCACAAGGGGGGCGAGTGGAGCCGCACTCACTGCGCATGCTCCGTGGATGATGCGCTGAACGTAAGCCTCTGCGCTGGGCTCCGCCCATCATTTACATATGATCACACCCAGTTCCACTTGCGTCGGGTTACGCCAGCGCATTATCGTTACTCTGGCGCAAGTTTACGCGCAACTGCTATGTGAATTACAGGACTTGCGCTGAAAGGGTCTTCAGAGTAACGTAAATGAGAAGCGTTACTCCAGAGGAAAGATACTCTCATCTACCTGAATCTGGCCCATTGTATGTAAAGAAGGCAGGAGTGCAACCATGGTTTTTCAGGACCAGTCAAACAGCTGGTGGTATTATTCCTTATTTCTGTACCCCTAGACTTAACAAGCCTTTAACCCTTACAGTGTGTTTGCATGGGGGGTGGGCTGCAAAGTTATGTTTTTGTTGTGCCAAGAGCTGGGCTTTAGGCAGTGTAGAAGAAACGATTCTCATCAGGCAGCTCTAACAGAAGTGGTGGCTGAAAATAGGCTCTTTTCTTTAGCAGAGTTTAGGTGTGCATGGAGGAAATCTCAAGAATCAGAATGTATAAGTCCAGATTCAAAATTATTCAGACTCCTATGTCCTACAGTCTGTGTTTCAGGGGTTCAAACTGACTATTTAAAAAGGCTTCAGTGTAGGCTCATTGCTGTTTGGTCTGCAGCACTGTGTGTTGTTCCCTGATTCCTGACCCGGCTTACTTTTGGCCTGTATTTGTCATGCATGTGTGGGGCTACCTGCCCCAACCTCGGCTTGTCTCTGGATTTTGCTTCTGCCTCTTGTTTCTATTTGATCTACCTGATTTGGCTTGTGACCTGACTATTACTGATCTGGCTTGTCTGACCCCTCATGTTGCTCATCAAGCCTGCTACAGCTCTTTAGTCCAGCAAGCGCTCATCTGGCTCCTGCCTTCCATAGTCTGCTGCCAGCCAAGCTCTGTGCCAGCTCATCTGCCACCAGCCTGTTCTGCTGCCACATAAACCTGCTGCCAAGCAGATACTGGACTGATCACGGGCACTCATACCACGCTGTGCTCCTGTGGCCGCTGTCTCGCTACAAGTGGCCCCCAAGCCTGAGCCGTAGGAGAGGCCTTCCTCTGCATGTTAGGCTAACTGACCAGGTACGTGACAGGATCCTCTGGTGTGAATTATAGTATGATTGCTCCTCACGCTCAACTGACATCTGGAGTAATCATACTAATTACCCCCCAGGATCCCTCCAAATGTATCAGTTCAGTAAATGCCTTGTTCATTAGTACCAAGCTCGGATGAAGGAGGTCCCTTTGAACCCCCAAAATGCATTGGGTTTTCTTTTTTTCTACAAGGAAGTCTGCATAAAAATTAAATCTACATTTTATATGTTCTGCTTTTTGTGCTCTTTTCCTTGCACACACAGTCTTTTGAGAATTTTGGCATTGAAGAGACTCAGGGAGGTCCAAGCAGGTGTTAGACATGCCCACTGCTGGATGCCACATTTCAACACCCTTCTTTTTAGGCTCTTAAACATAACAGCTCTGCAGAAAACATACATTCTGAAACAAAAATCTCTTTATAGACACCAGTAAGTTCTATTACTGTCAGTTTTACTCATGGCATCGGGAACATATATTGTCCTGACAGTTTTCCTTTAAACATGACAGAGTTGGGCCTACAATGGCACGGCCTGGTACCGAGCAATTTATGGCGTTTGTCCATGATAATGACAGACCCTGGGAACATGAAAAGAGGCAGATAAAGAGATAAATGAATATATTACTCCAAAACCATCAGGCACTTTGTCCTTCTGATCCTCCCCGTGTAATCTTTTCTTCTTCGCAATAATTGTTACAAGGATTCCTGCTTCTCTAATAAATCTTACAAAATCTTATCATCTTTCTTCACATTCCTGGCTGGGCTCCCAGAATCAATCTGTTCCCGGCTGTCTGCTCGCCGGCCGTACAATAAGCTTTTTATTTTGCTCTTTTAACTAAAATTTTCTTCATACCGCCACATCCATCTGCAGAGTAGAATGAAGGACGTGGAAGGCTTACATTCAAAGACCTATTTTTCTTGTAATAGCTGGGATGATCCTTGTGTTTTAGGACATATTACAAAAAGAATTAGTTTTATAGCTGAAAGCAATAAGGTTTTATTTGCCCGCTGTGTTCCGGTGAGCTTCACACTGTTACGAAGACTTACTAGAGGGGGAGGGAGCCATTTTAGGTGCTATGCACACAGGAGGGAGCCATTTTGTAATAAACAAGTTGCATACATTTTATGGATTGACCTGGCAGATCTACACATAAGCTGGAGGTAGACATTTTATGACAAACACATTACAAACACTCATTTTGGTGTGCTTATATCTAGTGGAGGCAGCCAACTGATGTAAACCCTAACTAGAATATTTTTTGTTCTAAGGCCCCATTCACACTTGTTCAACTTTGGACTCCAAAGTCGCATGACAAGTTGCACCCCATGTTATCCAATGAGTACCATTCATATCTGTGCGACTTTAAAGTACTTCCTGCACTACTTTGGTCCGACTTTCATGTAAACCCTTGCATGAAAGTTGCACCTGCATGATATACATGCAAATTGTATGCGACTTTTAGACATGTGCAATTTGTTTTGCAGGATTTGTAGAAAAAAACTAGGATGGCCGCACTCCAAAAACAATGTTGTTCCTTTTTAATAAAACTGGTCACAAAACAAACATGTCACAGCAAAAAATCAGGTGAGAAAGCTGACGCGTTTCACACTATCAAACAGTGCTTATTCATAGCTCAGAAGCTATGAATAAGCACTGTTTGATAGTGTGAAACGCATCAGCTTTCTCTTCTGATTTTTTGCTAACATTTTTTGTGACCAGTTTTACTAAAAAGGAACAACATTGTTTTTGGGAGTGCGGCCATCCTAATTTTTTTCTACAAATCTTGCATATCAGTGCAGCGCCGGCACCCAAGTGTTTGGATTCAGTCATCTAGTTCTCTGGGACTTTGGAGCGGTTAAACTCTTTTTCTCACCATGCAATTTGTTATGGTTTAATTTCCTTTATTAGTTTTCAAATGAATTCCAAATTTTCAAAAAGATTGTAATTCGAATCTGTCCAAAATGTATCGACCGATCCGAATTCTGTGTGATGAATAGCTGGTTGTTAAGGAGCGGGCCAGGAAGCTGGCCACCGCGTCTTTGGTCACTAAAGGACCGCCTCCTGCACATAAACGTCGGCAGACTGGCACGGCTGGGCACATGCACGTACAGGTACGTCCTCTTTAATTGTCCAGCTGTGGGGCGCGCTCCCGCGACCCGGTCCGAAGCTTCGTGACCGCTGCACCTGCGGACCCGATCACCGCTGGAGTCCGGCGATCGGTCACGGGAGCTGAAGAACGAGGAGAGCTGTGTGTAAACACAGCTTCCCCGTTCTTCACTGTAGCGCTGTCATTGATCGTGTGTTCCCTTATATAGGGAACCACAATCAATGACATCACACCTACAGCCACACCCCCCTACAGTTAGAAACACAGATGAGGTCATACATAACCCCTTCAGCACCCCCTTGTGGTTAACTGCCAAACTGCAATTGTCATTTTCACAGTAAACAATGCATTTTTTGCTGTGAAAATGACACATGGTCCCAAAAATGTGTCAAAATTGTTCGAAGTGTCTGCCATAATGTCGCAGTCATGAAAAAATCGCTGATCGCCGCTATTAGTAGTAAAAAAAAAAAAAATTAATAAAAATGCAGTACAACTATCCCCTATTTTGTAAACACTATAAATTTTGTGCAAACCAACCGACATACGCTTTTTTTTATACCAAAGATAGGTAGAAGAATACATATTCGGACTAAACTGAGCAAAAACTTTTTATATATATATATTTTGGGGGGATATTTATTATAGCAAAAAGTAAAAAATATTGCATTTTTTTCAAAATTGTCACTCTACTTTTGTTTATAGAGCAAAAAAATGCATAAATAAAATGCAAAAATAAAAACAGCAGAGGTGATCAAATACCACCAAAAGAAAGCTCTATTTGTGAGAAAAAAAAGGACGCCAATTTTGTTTGGGAGCCACGTCGCACGACCGCGCAATTGTCAGTTAAGGCGAAGCAGTGCCGAATCGCAAAAACTGTCCGGGTCCTTTAGCTGCCTAAAGGTCCGGGTCTTAAGTGGTTAACAACCGATGACTCATCAGCTGTTAGTGGGTTTCCCCACTTACAGCTGAATGAAACAAAGGATTGCCGGCAAACAAAAATAAAGAAAAAACTGTATGGGGCCCCCCCCATCCATACCAAATCCTCACCCGAGCATACAGTCCGGCAGGTCAAGAAAGGGGGGGACAAGCAAGCCCCCCCCCATGTTACCTGGTTACGGTTCAGGAGGGGGGGTGCTGCTGGGGTGGATTTTGGGGGCAACCCTACGCCGTTTTTTCTGCCCTCCCCAAAGCACTTTGTCCCCATGTTGTTGGGGACAATGGCCTCTTCCCCACAACCCTGCCTGGTGGTTGTGGGGGGGTCTGCGGGCGGGGGGCGTCGATCCTGGAACCCCCAGATCCAACCCCCCCCCCCCCCCCATGTAAAGGAGCATACCCTACTCATTCACAAAAAAAAAAAGTGTAGTGTAAAACATGACAGTAGGCAGTTTTCCTATTCCTTTATATAAAAAAAGTCCCCCAGTATAGATCCATCATCAGTCACGACGTCTGCCACCACAGCTGACCCAAAAAACAAAAACTCCGGTCCTGGCAAAGACTCCTGCCATCTGACAGCTAAATAAGGTAGGGATCTCCCAGTAACGTTACTAGATGGCAACGCCCCCTTGTGATGTCACTGACCCAGCATTCCCTCTGTCACAAGCCCTGCGCTTTAGTTATGTAATAGCTGGCAGAGCCTTCATAGGGACTGAGGGGTTTTCTTTTTCCGGGTCCGGCGGTGGTGATGGATCTACATTGGGACATTTTTTTTATAAAAAAAACTTGTGTTGTGTTTTTATTTACTTCTTACGCTTTTTTGGTGAATGAGTAGGGGTAATATGTACCCCATACTCATTCACATAAGGGATGTATGGATCTGGAAGCCCCCATGTCAAAAGAGGGTTCCAGATTCCGATAAGCCCCCTGCCCGCAGTCCCCCACAAGTCACGCTATAAAGTCACAAATCCAATGATTATTAAGCCACATAATTGTGAATGGAGCCTAAAGCACTTTTAATATAAACAATTGCTATTTTTTAAAAAAATACAGTTTGCTTCCCTAATTCCTCCTTTGTTAAATCCCTGTGTTGCTGATCTCCTGCAGCCTCAGTGCAGCTACTTCCTGTTTACACTTCATGGTTGCATGTCAAACCCCGTTCTGAGCTTTCTCTCCCCACCAAAAAATGTATCTCATGCTGACTCATGCTGATAACAGTGACTCATGCTGATAACAGGAACGAAACACCAGAAAGAAACAACACTTGGAGCTCTAGAGAGAGATAAGTCAACATTACGGATATATGGGCTTTTCTCAAACTCCATGACTTAGATTTAAAACCCCTTTAAGGCTAGGTTCACACATGTTAGGCTGCTGTTTGCAGTCCGGAGTGGTTTCGTTCACTGGTCCAGGTGCAAAGTTTTAATTGAATTTGCACCTGAACCGGAACCCAAGATCGCATCTTCAAATTGGGACCATGGCCGCCCCAGGCATGTGTGAACCGAGCCCATTAAAAGCCGGTCCAATTTGCGTTATGCAAATCAGATACGGTTCAAAACACATCCGATTTGTATATATGTGAACCGAGCCTTAATGTAGAACTAAAGGCAAAACTTTTTTGTTAAATTTTAGATAGAGTAAGGGGGAGTTATAACCTCTGTCAGATTTTTTTTGCCACCTGTGTCCCATTGTGGAGATTTCCCTTCACTTCCTGTCCCATTGCCAAACAGGAAGTGAGAGGTAATCCCTGCAAATTAAAGGAATCTTTATCCAAAACTAAAAAAAAGGTATGGCCTTTAGTAATACTTTAAGGAATTATTTGCATTCTGTGTGTACCAGGCAGGTAGTAAAAACACACAGCCTATATACTGAATAGGAACTGTCTTACCTACAAAAGGATTGGTAATTTGGAGCTGTACAGCTTGGTGAAAAAAAAAATTGAGCAGTGAAGGAGCAGCACATTGTCAGGCCTAATCCACACTAGCAAATTATAAGCATTTACAGTGTATTTCTAAACACACTAAGGGCTCTTTCACACGTCCGTTCAGTTTTTAAGATAATTTTTTTTCCCTTCAGTTGATCCGTTTTTCATCCGTTTTTCGTCCGTTACGTTTTTTTTGATGGAAGAAAAATAGGGTTTTCTTCCGTCCAAAAAAAACGGAGCTTACCGCAGACGGATGTTAACGGACGTTTAGCGGATGCTCATCCGCTAACGGACGCTAACCTATAGGGAAGCATTGAGGTCCGTTAACGGACGTCCAAAAAAAACGGACGAACTGAACGGACGTGTGAAAGGGCCCTTAAATGCATATAATGATTTATTTATTTTTTATCTCAAAATAAAAAGTTTATTGAGATCACACAACAAAATACAAACAAATGTCTGTTCCTAAAATGTTACAATTCGCATGGCTATGCCACAAACCAACATTAAAGGGGTTGTAAGGAAAAAAACAAAATCCCTAAACCTAAATCCCTTTACCTTAGTGCAGTCCTTGCATTACTTTGCATTACATTACATTACATTACATTACTTTGCATTAGCCTTGCATTACTGTGTGGAGTTACAGACAGAAGAACAGGAAGTGAGGATTTCTCAGAAGAAATAAGGACATTTAAAAGCAAAATGGAAAGATGAGGTAAGTGAAGGAGGCCTGCACTAGGGTAATAGAAGCTATTTAGGGATATATTTTTTTTTACCTTTACAACCCCTTTAAAGCTACTGGCGTTTTTATAACGTTTTTTTAATGTCCAGTGTGCATGAGGCCTCAGTATTTGTCACATCATCACAAAAGTGGTTTTGCTTTCGATTTAATTTTCCAAAAATACCTCTATCAATCAGAACATCAATTATCTCACAAAAGTGTCTAGGATTAAATCTACTGGGGATAGGCCTGGCTGGTCAAACCAAGAAGACCAATTGCCTGGTACTTTCTAGAGCAGACTTTGTGTTGGTAAATATATTTTTCCAGACGTAATGTGTTACCCATTTGGGCTACCCACTCCGTCCAGGTTGGAGGGTCCACTGACTTCCTGTGTCTAAAAAACTGAATACGGGCCTGAAACAAAAGCTCTTGCTAAAGCTTGTTTAGTAACTTCCTCTTCTTGAAGATCATCCACTATGCCCAATAGACAAAGTTTGGGATTGGTATGAAGATCAACTTGGAACCATCTACCACCAAGAGTGTCCCTTACCTTCCCCAATATATATGTAATTTTGGGCATCTCCATAAGATATGGATCAAGTCACCATGATCTCTTAACCACTTTCAGACCGGCTGCCCCATTGGCGGCAGCACAGTGGCTCTCCTGCGCGAATCGTCGTAGTTGTGGGCAGGTGCATGCGCGCGTACTCCTGCTGCACGCTGTGGGAGCGTGCCCGCAGGTCAAGAGGGCTCGATGTCCTTTGGTGGTCTGCAATTACCTTGTACACAGGCATAACAGGGAAATGCCTGTGTAAACAGGGCATTTCCTCGTTCTGACAGGTGACATGACAGGGATCTATTGTTCACGGTGATCGCTGTCATGTCACAGTAACTGTAAGCACACCCCCAGTTAGAAACATTTATAGGGAACACAGTTAACCCCTTGATCACCCCTAGTGTTAACGCCTTCCCTACCAGTGTCATTTACACAGTAATCAGTGGCTATTTTTAGCTCTGATCGCTGTATAAATGTCAATGTCAAAAAAAGTGTCCCATCAGTCCCCTGCAATGTCACAGTCCTGATAAAAGATCACCGCCATTACTAATAAAAAAAAATAATAATAAAAATGCCATAAATCTATTCCCTATTTTGTTGACTTTGTAATTGTTGCGCAAACCAATCAATATAAGCTTATTGCAATTTTTTTACGAAAAATATGTAGAAGAATACATATCGGCCTAAACTGATGAAGAAATTTGTTTTAAAAAAAAACATAAATGTGGGATATTTATTATAGCAAAAAGAAAAATATATATATATATTTTTTTAAATTGTTGCTCTTTTTTTGTTTATAGTGCAAAAAATAAAAACCGCAGAGGTAATCAAACACCACTAAAAGAAAGCTCTATTTGTGGAAAAAAAAGGACGTTAATTTTGTTTGGGTACAGCGTCGCACAACTGCGCAATTATCAGTTAAAACGATGCAGTGTTAATAAGCAGGAAATTACAGGAGGCTAATATAAAAACAAGCAGGTACTTATACTAGGTGCATTAAAAAATATATATATTTTTTATATTAAATGCATAAGTGTGCAAATTGCTGTTTTTACACTGTTGAGAGTTTAGCTTTAAAATGTATGTGCTATTTACTACAAGATATCTTACCTTGTCGAGGTCACCATCAAGAACAGCTTCAAGGAGGGCTAAAATACAAGTAGAAGAAATAAAGGGCTATTTATTTTCCACTTACACACATATTTAGCACATACTACAAAGACAGATGCGAAATTCTTATTAGGCGATATGCATATGCGTATCTAGTCATTTCAGATTTAAATTCAACCAAAACATGTGCATGGAGTTTGAATGTTTTGTTAATGTTTGTTGGGTGTTTTGGTTTTCTCTACAATCCAATAACATACCGGGCCTTATTCACTGAAGGATACTGTATTTGCTGCCCATTAGCATGTAGTTAGATGTTCTTTTCCCTTTTTCTGTCGTAAAAAAATAACTTCTATCACCTCTGTGACGTCATCCCCAGGCTTGTAAAAATCTTGCAGGAACAGCTACTGAGAGCTCAGTTTTTGTTGATTTAGGCACAGCCCCCAGAACTACATCTCTCAAGAGCTCTTTCTTTACATGTAGTGTGTGGGCATTCTCTTGGGAGTCAAGGCAGCAGCTGTGAAGGGAATAATTGTAGGGCTGCAACTAACGATTATTTTCATAATCGATTAGTTGGCCGATTATTATTTTGATGAATCAATTAATCGGATAATAACCTTAAAAAAAAAAATAGCATTTAAAAAAAATAAAATTGGGCCAATTTGATGTTGGGCAGATTACAAAACATAAATTGCCACAAAAACACATTACATTCTTTTCTGCAGCTCCTGCATTGAAGTTATATTGAACCAAAAAAACAAAATGGCACCGTTTTGCGTTAAAAAGTCCTTGCCCTTTCCAAATACACAGCAGCTGAAAAAAAATCATGGATGTGAATGTGTCCCAGAGGAAAACATGTAAATGAACTGTCGTGTGTTTCTGCAAAAAGCACCAAAAAACAGAGGTGTGAACCCAGGCCTGAGATATTTAGTAACATAATAGGGTTAAAAAAAACAAAAATTAATACAAAAAGAGCAAATAATCGCTACTATACGGGTTCATTTTTTTTACTGTGGGACAGTGAAAGTAATATTTACAGTAGCGATTTGCTTTTTTGTACTATAAAGGGCTCATTTTAGTTTTTTTAACCACAATCATGTTACTGACCGATTAATTGATTATGAAAATTGTAATCGATTAATTTCATAATCGATTAGTTGTCGATTAATCGATTAGTTGTTTAGGCTCTAAATAATTGCATGCATGTGGAAAAGGGACAAGGAGAGGTGGGCATAGATTATGTAGTCCTGCTGGAATGGCTAACAACCCTCCTTGGGATTTAAATGCAGGAAAGTCACTGTATTGTTAGCTCACCTAATTAAAGTGGTTGTAAACCCTCCAATATACCCAGTGACATGTTACTGATCTACTGTTCCCCGTTATCGGGAACAGTGATCTGTGACGTGTTACTGGTAGCTCCTCCCCCTTACGGCTCGTACACACAGTAGGACATCCAACAAAATTTCCCTTGGATTTTCGTCCTAATTGATTTGTCCGGTCACACCCATAGCATACACACAGTCAGACTTTTCTGCAAACTTTTCTAAAAATTTGCCATCATCACGTGTTTTTTCTGCTCTTTACCGCCACCCTTTGGTTAACTTCTGCTATTGTTGGTTGATTTTAACATTGGTTCTAAGCATGCGCATTTGCACTTTGTACAAAAGTTGGTTGGATTGCTGTACACACGGTCACACAAGGCACCATCGGACTTTTGTTGCCGAAAAGTTGGTCCGTTCGCTGATCCAACTTTTTGTCGGATGAAACCAGAAAAAGTTGGTCCGATGGAGCGTACACACGATCGGACAAATTTGAAAAGTTGCAGATTTTGAAGTTGGTTGGCCAAAGGTCCGACCGTGTGTATGGGGCTTTACAGTTAGAATCACTCCCTATGACACACTTAACCCCTTTATCGCCAACTAGTGGTTAACCCCTTCACTGCCAGTGTAATTTTTACATTAATCAGTGCATTTTTATAGCACTGATTGCTGTAAAAATGACCATGGTCCCAAAAATGTGTTAAAATGTGTCCGCCATAAAGTTGCAGTCACGATAAAAATCGCAGTTCGCCGCCATTGCTAGTAAAAAAAAAAAAAAAACGAATAATAAAATAAAACTATCCCCTATTTTGTAGATCCTATAACTTTTGCGCAAAACAATTAATATACGCTTATTGGGAATTTATTTACCAAAAATATGTAGAAGAATAAATATGGGCCTAAACTGAGAAAAAAAATTACCTTAAAAAAAAAAAATGGAGATATTTATTATAGCAAAAAGTACAAAATGTTGCTTTTTTTTCAAAATTGTCGTCCTATTTTTGTTTATAGCGCAAACAATAAAAACTGCAGAAGTGATCAAATACCACCAAAAGAAAGCTCTATTTGTGGGGGAAAAAAGGACGTCAATTTTGTTTGGAAACCACGTCGCACAACCGCGCAATTGTCAGTTAAAGAGACGCCGTGCCAAATCGCAAAAAGTGGCCTGGTCTTTGGCCAGTCAAATGGTCCGGGGGTTAAGTGGTTAACATATCCTGGCAGAATTTATGATTTCTTGGCCATTTTTGAATGATAACACAAAAACTTTTATTTCACTCATGGTTAGGGTTTGGCTGAAGCCATTTTTATTATCAATCAACTTTGTTTACTCTTTTTAAATCATAATGACAACAGAAACTACCCAAATGACCCTGATCAAAAGTTTACATACCCCAGTCCTTAACCACTTCCCGACGGCCGTACGAATATATGCGGCCGTCGGGTTGTCCTGAATCTCTGACAGGGCGCATATACAGTATGCGCCCTGTGCTTTTAATGGCCACTAGAGGGCGCGCGAGCGCCGCCGGCGGCGCGCGCGTGCCCGCTGCATTCCTGAGATGATGATGCGCGTGCCCGGCGGCCGCGATGTCCGCCAGGCACTCGCAATCGGCGGTTACAGGGACAAGACATGGATCTCTGTGTGTAAACACAGAGATCCATGTCCTGTCAGGGAGTGAGGTGACCGATCTGTGTCTCTTGTACATAGGGACACAGCATCGGTCACCTCCCCCAATCACCCCCCCTCCCCCCACACAGTTAGAACACACCCAGAATACATTTAACCCCTTCCATGCCCCCCTAGTGTTAACCCCTTCACTGCCAGTCACATTTATACAGTAATCGGTGCATTTTTATAGCACTGATCGCAGTATAAGTGTGAATGGCGCCAAAAATGTGTCAAAAGTGTCCGATGTGTACACCATAACGTCGCAGTCCCAATAAAAATCGCAGATCGCCGCCATTACTAGATAAAAAAAATTATAAAAATGTATAATAATTCTGTCCCCTATTTTGTATGCGCTATAACTTTTGCGCAAACCAGTCGCTTATTGCGATTTTTTTTTTTTTTTTTACCAAAAATATGTAGAATAATACGTATCGGCCTAAACTGAGAATTTTTTTTATTTTATTTTTTTTAAAATGGGCTATTTATTATAGTAACAAGCAAAATATTGACTTTTTTTCAAAATTGTCGCTCTTTTTTTGTTTATAGCGCAAAAAATAAAAACCGCAGAGATGATCAAATACCACCAAATACCAAAGAAAGCTCTATTTGTGGGGAAAAAAGGACGCCAATTTTGTTTGGGAGCCACGTCGCACGACCGCGCAATTGTCAGTTAAAGCGATGCAGTGCCAGAAGCTGAAATTTCACCTGGTCAGGAAGGGTTATAAGTGCCCAGTAAGGAAGTGGTTAATACAGTGTTTTCCCCCCGTTAACACCTATTTTATCTTCTCAGATGGTAAAGCTGCCATTCTTTTTGGCAAAAAGCCTCCAGTTCCTGTAATTCTTGGTCTGTCTTGCATGAACTTGAAGATTTGAGATCTCCCCAGAGTGACTCAATGATATTGAGGTCAGAAGACTGAGATGGCCAATCCAGAACCTTCACTTTATTCTGCTGTAGCCAATAACATGTTGACTTGGCCTTGTGTTTTGGATCATTGTCATGTTGGAATGTCCAAGTACGTCCCATGCGCAGCTTCCTAGCTGATGAATGCAAATATTCCTCCAGTATTTTTTGATAACATTCTACATTCATCTTGCCAAAAATTTTGACCAAATTTTGTGTAACTTTGTAGCTCACACATCCCCAAAACATCAGCGTTCCACCTCCGTGTTTCACAGTAGGAATGGTGTACCTTTCATTATAGGCCTTGTTGGCTCCTCTCCAAATGTAGTGTTGATGGTTGTGGCAAAAAAATATATATTTCGGCCTCTTTACTCCAAATTACTTTGTGCCAGAAGGTTTGAGGCTTGTCTCTGTGCTGTTTGGCGTACTGTAAGCAGGATACTTTGTAGCATTTGCGTAGTAATGGCTTTCTTCTGGCGACTCGACCATGCAGCCCATCTTTCTTCAAGTGCCTCCCTATTGTGCATCTTGAAACAGCCACTCCACATGTTTTCAGAGGTCCTGCATTTCACCTGAAGTTATTTGTGGGTTTTTGTGCATCCCGAACAATGTTCCGGGCAGTTGTGGCTGAAATTTTAGTTAGTCTTCCTGACCGTGGTTTGGTTTCAACAGAACCCCTCATTTTCCACTTCTTGATTAGAGTTTGAACACTGCTAATTGGCATTCTCAATCCCTTGGATATAGTTTTCTATCCCTTTTCTGTTTTATACAGTTCAACTACCTTTACCCGCAGATCCTTTGACAATTATTTTGCTTTTTCCATGAAAGAATCCAGAAACGTCAGTGTATCATTGGATGAAAGATGCAAGGGTCTGTCAGGAGTCCAGAAACAAATTGACCTTTTAGGGCCCTTTCACACGGGGTTGATCAGTATTGATCCGCTCCGTGTGTGTCTGTAAGCTCAGCCGGGATCCTTCCGTAAAATCCCCGCTGAGCTGTCGGCTGACAGGGCGGTCTCCACACACTGTGCAGAGACCGCCCTGTCTTTCCTCCGCTCTCCCCTTTGGGGGGATCGGATGAACACGGACCGTATGTCAGTATTCATCCGATCCGCCAGACGGAAGAAAAATAGGACATTCTTCCGTCCGAAAAATCGGATAATTGCGGATGCGGACAATTACGGGTGTCGGTGGATGTTTATCCGCCGACACCCGTAATCACATAGGGACCAATGTATGTCCCATTTTCATCCGCAAACGGATGGGTGAAAATGCGGACATACGGTCCGCACATGTGAAAGGGGCCTTATACACACACTAATTACAAGCAAACAGCTCACAGGTGAGGATGGTTACCTTTAATAGCCATTCAAACCTCTTTGTGTCAACTTGTGTGCATGTTATCAGGCCAAAATCACCAGGGTATGTAAACTTTTGATCAGGGTCATTTGGGTAGTTTCTGTTGTCATTGTGATTTAAAAAAGTAAACACAATTGGTTAATAACACTAATCATGAGCGAAAGAAATGTGTTTGTGTTCTCATTCATATTCTCTGAAAAATGGCCAGGAAAGCATAAATTCTGCCAGGGTATGTAAACTTATGAGCACAACTGTATATGTGCCTAGGTCAAATTTCATGAATGGGGTTCACAAACACTTTAAGTTTGCAGTTATTTCGATTTGTTTTTTTTTTTCCTTTCAAGGGAAGGCTTTAATGCTGTAACACACACATACATTTCCAGCACTGGCAACAGTTTGAGGAAGGCTTTTTTTCTGTTCAAGCATGACTTTGCCCCTGTGCACAAAGCCAGCTCCACAAAGACATAGGTTTGACTAACTCAGAGCCTTGACCCCTAGTGAACACTTTTGGGATAAATTGGAATGCTGATTGTGAGCCAGGTCTTTACATCCAATATAATTTGCCATTTGCCTGACCTCC
Source organism: Rana kukunoris (assembly GCA_029574335.1). Lineage (NCBI taxonomy): Eukaryota > Metazoa > Chordata > Amphibia > Anura > Ranidae > Rana > Rana kukunoris. The sequence continues at coordinate 437,931,127 of CM056051.1, forward strand.
CAAATGTTATTTTGGCTGAACTGGCACACATTCTACAGACACACTTTAAAATGTTGTAGAAAGTCTGCCTAGAAAGGTGTCTGTATGCTGTAGCAATAATAGTGCTCCTTTTTTTTTTTTTAATGCTGCACGGCAATGGCATAATGTGCTAGTATGTGTCACATACTAGGTCGCATATTATGTGAAACGTACCTTAAACGAAATGGCTTTCCTAAAAGTTTATTGTTCGGTCTGTTGTTCCTGGCTATCTCCCGCTTTATCACTGTATATAGGCATAACTGCATTGCGGTTTGGAATGGACCTGAACCCTCGTATACAGTATTAGGTAATGCACTTCAATGCACCTCAACACATGTAGGTTAAAGGAAAAGTCCAGCCAGAGCTTTTTAGGCTGGGCTTCTCCTCTGGGTCACAGAAGTGCAATTCGTTTTGCACTCCTGTCCTGTTATCCGTTTTCAACGTCACTGCCATCGAGGCAGCGCGTCATCCCGACTTCCAAGTCTGGATCCGCCAGCTGCCTTGATTGATGGCAGTCTCAGCGAGCCTCTGAGACAACCTCTCCCTGCCCCTCCACAGTTCAGCGCTCCAGTGAACGTGGAGAAGCAGACTGACAGTGAGCAGCTTTCCTCTCGGAAAGGCACTGTGGGGTTGATTTACTTAATGCAAATAGACTGTGCACTTTGCAAAGCGCAATTGCACGCTGCAAGTGCAGTTGCTCCAGAGCTTGGTAAATAGGCAATAGTTCTGTTGACTTCCATCATCCAATTATGTGCAAGCAAAAATGCTATTTTTGTTTTATTTTCCTTGCACGTGATTGGGTATTCTTTGCAAAGTGAAGCTTTACCTCATTCAATAAGCAACTGCAACTGTAGTTTTCAAAGTGCACAGTCTATTTGCCTTTAGTAAATTGTTTGTCTTGTATTGAGGCTTATTAAAGCGGAGGTCCGCCAATTTTTTTTTAAGTCAGCAGCTACAAATACTGCAGCTGCTAACTTTTAAAATAAGGACACTTACCTGTCCAGAGTGCCTGCGATGTTGGCACCCAAAGCCGATCTCGGTTGCTGCCGCCGTCATCTTCAGTAAGGGAATCAGGAAGTGAATTCCGGACCTGTGTGTCTCCCAGAAGACAGCCTATGAAGGCGCCGGAAGGGGCTCAGATACCCACGGGTGGCTCAGGTATCTATGCTCGGATGTAAGAGCAGAATACCTGTATTACACAGGTATCTGCTCGCCCCTTTCACCTGAAAGGTGCCAAATATGACACCAGAGTGGGGGGAGGGGACCGGAAAAGCAGAAGCTCCATTTTTGGGTGGAACTCCGCTTTAGGGGCCCATTCAAACTTCCGCTTTAAGTACTCCCCGCCCCCTTACATGCCACATTTGGCATGTCATTTTTTTTTGGGGGGGGGGGTGGGTTCTTCTTTTTTAAGGGGACTTCCTGTCACACTTCCTCCTTCCGCCTACGAACCGCCTAGGCAACTCCTTCTCTTCCTAGGCGGCTCCTACCTTTAGGCGATCTCCTGGGACACGCGACAGGTCCCAGAAGATCGCCTATCCACTCTGAGAGCGCAGCATGACTCGAGAATGTGCAGTGCATGCCCGGCTGTGAAGCCACAAGCTGTCACAGCCAGGTGCCCACAGTTCCAATGGAGACGGAGAGGAGGGTGCCTCCTTTTGGCCGAATCACTGGACCGCGGAGCAGGTAAGTGCATGTTTTTTTTAAAAGTCAGCAGCTATACTTTTTGTAGCTGCTGACTTTTAATAAACAAAAAATAGCCTGGAACTCCGCTTTAATGCAAAAGAAGTCAATGCATCAAAAAACACAAGAAAAGGTGTAAATAGAGCCTTATGTTTAACCCTGTTGCTGTCTTGGGATAGTGACTGTTGGTTGTGGGCAAATAAAGGTCCCCCTTCTCATTTTTATAATCCAGTGTGAGAATATCATGCTTTTAATAATCCACAGAAACATCCCAGAGTCAGTCATTTATTTTAAAGCGGAGTTCCACCCAAAATTGGAACTTCCGCTAATCCCACTCCTCACCCCCTTACATGCCACATTTGGCATGTAATTTTTTTGGGGGGGGAGTGGGGGCTTCAGGAGGAGTGGGACTTCCTGTCCCACTTCCTCCTTCCGCCGAGGGGCTGGTTAGGCGATTAAGCTTAATTGCCTACAGCAGCCCCTCCCTGTAGGCGATCGCATGGGACACATGACAGGTCCCATGCGATCGCCTGTCCAATAGGAGAGCGCAGCGCCGCTCGCGCATGCGCAGTGGGTGCCCGGCCGTGAAGCCGAAGGCTGTCACGGTCGGATGCCCACACTTAGGATGAAGACGCCGGCCAGGGAGGGGGGGGGAGGAGCGGAGCCCCGGCCGGCACGTCGCTGGAACGTTGGAGCAGGTAAGTGTGTGTTTATTAAAAGCCAGCAGCTACACTTTTTGTAGCTGCTGACTTTTAATAAACACTAAATTTGGCTGGAACACCCCTTTAAGTATTTGTCAGCAGTATATTCAACCCCTCTCGCTGCAATGCAGAACGCCAGCCTTTCGCTTGCCGCCAGTAGTAAACAATCTCAACGCCAAGATTTCTACTGCAGTCTGTGATATTGATGGCTCCTACTTGAAAGGAATTTATGTGCAGATGCAATTATGCCAAAGCAAACGGGAGACATTGAGTTATGCAGGAGTTGCATTTATCGGTTAAGTTACTGTGCAGCACTAAATTATTTGTTTCATAGCTGGGAAAAAGCTTAGAAAATTCTAATCCCTGCTTAGTTAACTCACCCTAAAATGGACTTTGCTAATTCAGCGCCAAAGAAGAAAGCAATTTATCTACTTTTTCCTGGCTTTAATTTATTTACTTCTGTGCTGGTGGGAGGTCTGGAGCAGAAAATCACAGTTTTGTATATCTCATGGGGAGTAGGACGTGCATTTCTTGAGAAATTGTCTTTACTGCAAAATGTATGGCAAGTCTTGTGAATATCGATGCATTCTGCAATGCGTTAATGCGTGGGGTTTTACTGCCTCTTGTGGTCATCAGGGGATTAACGTATTTACTGCTGCTGTGCCACGGTAGAAGCAACAATGAGAGACTGAGTTATGTAAAGGCCAGTTCACACACACAGTGAATTTTTTCATTTCCAAAATACAAAATGTGTAGATGGTGGCAACAGACTGAAATTGGTAATGAGACAGTCTTGCGTATCTTCCTGGGTACAGAGACAAGGTGGTGACAGATCCTTGGGTGTTGCCCATGAAAAGACACACATTATAAAGAGAGCAGCATAAATGGGAACAAGCAGACAGTAGAACTCAAAGGGCCAGATTCACAGAGCCATTACGCGGGCGTTTCAGGAGATGCGCGGCGTAAGTCTAATTTTGCGCGTGCGTTTCGATGCGCCGCATCCCCAAAGCGATATACGCAAGAAATGTACTTTTTTTGTCCCGGCGTAATTTCGATAGACCGGCGCATCTGTCCGCGCAAAACTGCGCTAGACACACCATTGATTTGCTATTCAAATATGCAAATGAGGGAGTTACGGGGATCCACAAAAGAACGTTGGTGCAGCGCAGGCTACGCACTGTGCGCAACAGCTGCATGTCCTGTCTAAAATGAGACCATATAAAAGGTGGTATAAAATTAGACAATCCGCCTACATGTCAGATAAGGCAACACTGTTAGTGAGGAGCTGAGCAGTCCGCCTACACTTGCTCAGATAAGGCAACACTGTTAGTGAGGAGCTGAGCAGTCACACTTGCTGCACAACAATCTGTATGCCAACATGCCAGGGACATCCATGCTCATAGCTATACTACTGACTTTAGATGAGCAAAGAAGGAGGGGGGCATGGAGAATGGCACGGAGGAGGGCACGGGAGAGGATTTTTTTTTCCAAAAACTTTTTATTTGCTTTTCTAAACATTACAAAATAAATAAACATACATATATACATCAATACATAACATACATACAAATTACAAACACGGTCTCACTATCTTTCAATAGCCCTTTAAAACCTTGATGGATATAAAAATCTAATCTAATACAATATTCTTATCTGATACAAGCCCCTCATTCTTCACTCTTCACGGGAGAGGATATATCACACACACACCACATCCTCATCACATTGGATTGGCACAAGCCCACCATGAGCAGCAACGCCACGCCACGGCTCCAATTATGTCACTGTACATTCATACACCATTCACACGGACCTGGGGAACCCTTCTCCACCACAAATGAGGGTGACACAGGAATGTCACCCCCACATTCCAAAATCATTCACAAACAGAACAAAAAAAATACATTTTTTAAAAATGCCCAGCAAAAAAAAAAAAAATGCCCAGCAAAAATATCATTTAAAAAAAAACACAACAAAAAAAACACAGAAAAGACAAAAATCACTCTGCAGAACACTATCCAAAACAGTCACCAAATATCTCAAAGACAAGTCACAAACAAACAAACGCTAATAAACAACAGAACAAAAGCACCTTGCTGTATAGGAAGGGATACAAAGGGATATACTTTTGCAAAGGAAGGGCGTTTGTGTCTGTCTATTTAAGCTCTCTGCGTAGTTCACTAAGTTGCCCGGGTCCACTTCCAATTTCACTGATTGTGCCGTTCCCGAGTTGTGAGCATGCGCACAGAGGTGCTGACCATGGTCTGCTTCAAGCGCGCATGCGCGATCCGGCCGGCCCTTCATTTGCATGGGGTCACGGCTCATTTCAATGTAACACGCCCATGTCCTTCCCAATTTGAATTACTCTGCCCTACGCCTCTGAAATTACGTTGCACAGGCGCTAATTTCTGCGCAAAACCTACGAGAATAAGGTGATTGCGCCGCTACATTGCGCCAGTCTAACGTAAAGGCGGTGCACTACGCCGGTCCAATAATGCGCAGATGTACGTGAATCTGGCCCAAAGTATGTTGTACTGGATAAAAATAGGTGCCAACGTGTTTTGGGGTTCAGAAGAATGCCTCATTCTTCAGGGCTAAAAATAAAAACAATCATCCAAAAGTTTGTGTAAAGCAAAATGCAGCATCTGTAATATACAAACTTTGGCAAAAAAAAGTGTATGTAAACTTAAAACTTTTCCATTCCTTGTCATCAGTACTTATAAGAACATTAGAAGGAATTTCTGGACATAATGGGGTTGATTTACTAAAGACAAATAGACTACAGTTGCACTCTGCTCCAGAGCTTAGTAAATGAGGTAAAGCTTCACTTTGCAAAGAATACCCAATCACGTGCAAGAAAAAAAAAAAGATTTTTTTTGCTTGCACATGATTATGAATAAAATGGACAAATTCAATCAAAAACATAATATATATATATATATATATATATATATATATATATATATATATATATATATATATATATATACACACACACAGTAGAATTAAATAGTGCAGTAACTAAAATAACAATAAACTGCAAAGTGACCTCAGACGTGCCAATCATATATATGTGCAGTGACTGGTGTAAACTAAAAAAGTCCAAGTGAAGACACAAGTGTCAAAAAAATGATAGATGAATTCCTTCTTCAAACAAAGATTAATAAGGTGACTGGTGTCTATTTCTTTGAAGTTTCTGTGACACCTCAGCGCTCTCTAGACCAGGGATCCTCAAACTATGACCCTCCAGCTGTTGTAGAACTACACATCCCATGAGGTGTTGTAACACACTGACATTCACACGCATGACTAGGCATGATGGGAATTGAAGTTTCTGAACAACTGGAGGGCCGTAATTTGAAGACCCATGCTCTAGACCAGGGGGTCTCCAAACTGTGGCCCGGGGGCCTGATGCAGCCCTTTCCTTGCCTTTATCCGCCCCCTGAGGCACTAATCCTCCCACTGATATGAGACACTATTCTGACATCTAACACCAACAATGGGGCACCATTTCTTCTACTGACACCAATAATGGAGCACAATTACTCCCTATGTAAAATAAAGGATCCGCGCTTAGGATGTGAGATGTAGCTTCTCCTCCCTGGGGATCTCCTAGGAGATCAAATGGTGAATATACAAGTATTGGGATGGTGGCGCTGCTGTATATGTCTAGTGAGTGAGACGTGAATATTCTAAGTAAAAACTAGTGTGTTAGTGAACCAAGTAAAAAGGATAAAAAGGATCACCACCTCAACCTAGAGACATGCCTCTCTTTGATAGAGGACTGGATGACAAAGAGTTATCTCAAACTCAACGGAGCGAAAACAGAACTTCTTCTGTTTCACGCCAAGCGTAGGAATCAATCGACAACAACCTGGATCCCCCCGCCCATTCTGGGCAAAATCATCACCCCTAGAGCCAAAGTCAAAAGTCTTGGGGTCATCTTTGACTCCGACATGACAATGAACGCACAAATAGGGGCAGTAGTCAGCAGATCTCACTATCTGCTGCGCCTACTACGCAGACTCACGCCTTTTATTCCCAAGAAAGACATAGCGGTCGTGGTGGGAGCGATTGTAAACTCCAGACTGGACTATGCAAATGCCCTTTACCTCGGACTCCCCAAGTACCAAATCAAGTCGTTCAAAATACGGCCGCCAGACTTGTGACTGGGAAAAAACCCTGGGAATCAATCTCACCTTCACTGAGATCCCTTCACTGGCTACCAGTTAAAGACAGAATCACCTTTAAAGCTCTCTGTCTAACGCATAGATGTATCCATGGGAATGCTCCCCATTATCTATGCGAAAAATTAAAAGTTCACAATCCCAATCGTATTCTACGATCCACCAATCAAAATCGGCTTCAGATACTGAAAGCCAGATACAAGTCCAAAGGAGACAGGAGATTCGCGGTCCAAGGTCCCAGACTATGCAACGCCTTACCAGCCAGCATTCGGCTGGAGGAGAACTACTTAGTCTTCAGGAGAAAGATTAAGACTCATCTCTTTTGATCTCAAAGGAGACAGGAACAACAAGCGCCCAGAGGCGATTTACTTTGCATGTGCTGCGCTATATAAGTTCTTCATTCATTCATTCATTCATTCAAGTGTTGGGTAACCTGTATAAAGGGGAATCCCAATGTTGGGGGATCCCTTTAGAACCGCTCAAAAGGAGCTTTTGTGGTTACCTGGTCAATGATATGGACTCTCTTGGTGTCCTGATTGGGTGGGTGTTGGAGTAGACTACCACCACTAGATGGTGTCTAAGGGTGTGTATAAAGTGATTCCAAATAGCTGGTCGTGGTCAACCAAAAAAATATAGAATTGACCAAAAACACGGATTGGTCAGGACTCTGTGCAGGTAAATGAAGGGAAAACCCTACAGTGAAAAGTGTTCAAAATGTGACTGGTGTGCCAAATGCAAAACCTGGTATCCCAAGAGCGTAGGCCTGGGCTGACCAAACTAAATAATTCAACAAACTAAAAAAACTAAAAAGAACTGAAATGGCAAAAATCAAAATAATACCAAATCAAACAGTGGTGTGTACCAACCCACAGTGGTATGGTGGACCACCAATAATTACCCGACGTGTATAACTTGTAACTTTTCCCAAGTATAACCTAAAATGCAGGCCACTAGATACAGTAATAATTGCTGTAACCTTAGAAAGAGATGTATACCAAACACAAAATGGCATCAAATGTGGATGTAATACCGCTCCCTTAGACAGGGATTCTGATGATATAGATATAGCACCTCAAGTGTAGAAAGTCATTGCAAACTGTGAAAACATGAAAAATAATAAATAATAAGAGTCTATGAGTGACTTGGTGCGGTTTTTTCTACTGGGATGCTGCTTCGTGACTTCAGTGCTCCCCCTCTTAGGTCCCCACTCACCAGATGTTGGCACCCTCCAGGGGCTATAGGCAGATGGTGGTGGTACCTTGAATGCTCCTGCTCCACTGCTCCCTCTATCCGCGTTACACCTGCTGTCAGCTGTAGGAGTGACCCTCCAGCTGTTTGTAGTGATGAACTTCCGGTGTCACTCAGGAAGACAAAAAGTGAAGTATCCACATAGTGTGATAGGTTTCAGAAACACTGAGTGTATTTATTATAAAAAACTGCTATAGGTGGGCATTTCCACTTAAAAATTCCCAGTGGCACCTGTGCTGATTAAAAATATGTATACAAAAAATAAAAAGTAAAAACAAAAGAAAAGTTGTACGTGTTCAAGCCTCAGCTGTCTCAGCTGTCCACCTGACCCTATGGATATTAGGGAAGCAAGTCTGCCGTTTACACCCAGTGTGTATGGTCCGTGGGTGGTTGTATCCTTCCTCGGCAGCTTGCGGTAACGGTCGCATATTGCGGCATGTGGATCAGCTGTTTTGCTGGGCGTGCTAGGCGTGCGTACGAGCTGACGTATTGGTCATCTGACGCGTTTCGTCATTTGACGTTTTCCTAATGACGTCAAATGACGAAACGCGTCAGGTGACCAATACGTCAGCTCGTACGCACGCCTAGCACGCCCAGCAAAACAGCTGATCCACACACCGCAAGCTGCCGAGGACGGATACAACCACCCACGGACCATACACACTGTGTAATAAATACACTCAGTGTTTCTGAAACCTATCACACTATGTGGATACTTCACTTTTTGTCTTCCTGAGTGACACCGGAAGTTCATCACTACAAACAGCTGGAGGGTCACTCCTACAGCTGACAGCAGGTGTAACGCGAATAGAGGGAGCAGTGGAGCAGGAGCATTCAAGGTACCACCACCATCTGCCTATAGCCCCTGGAGGGTGCCAACATCTGGTGAGTGGGGAAGCACTGAAGTCACGAAGCAGCATCCCAGTAGAAAAAACCGCACCAAGTCACTCATAGACTCTTATTATTTTTCATGTTTTCACAGTTTGCAATGACTTTCTACACTTGAGGTGCTATATCTATATCATCAGAATCCCTGCCTAAGGGAGCGGTATTACATCCACATTTGATGCCATTTTGTGTTTGGTATACATCTCTTTCTAAGGTTACAGCAATTATTACTGTATCTAGTGGCCTGCATTTTAGGTTATACTTGGGAACTACAAGTTATACACGTCGGGTAATTATTGGTGGTCCACCATACCACTGTGGGTTGGTACACACCACTGTTTGATTTGGTATTATTTTGATTTTTGCCATTTCAGTTCTTTTTAGTTTTTTTAGTTTGTTGAAGTATTTAGTTTGGCCAGCCCAGGCCTACGCTCTTGGGATACCAGGTTTTGCATTTGGCACACCAGTCACATTTTGAACACTTTTCACTGTAGGGTTTTCCCTTCATTTACCTGCACAGAGTCCTGACCAATCCGTGTTTTTGGTCAATTCTATATTTTTTTGGTTGACCACGACCAGCTATTTGGAATCACTTTATACACACCCTTAGACACCATCTAGTGGTGGTAGTCTACTCCAACACCCACCCAATCAGGACACCAAGAGAGTCCATATCATTAACGAGGTAACCACAAAAGCTCCTTTTGAGCGGTTCTAAAGGGATCCCCCAACATTGGGATTCCCCTTTATACAGGTTACCCAACACTTGGTTCACTAACACACTAGTTTTTACTTAGAATATTCACGTCTCACTCACTAGACATATACAGCAGCGCCACCATCCCAATACTTGTATATTCACAATTACTCCCTATGATAGCAAAGCTAGGCCATTATTCCTCCTAACCTGATGCCAGAAAAATTTCCACTCCCACTGGCCACGATCCGGCCCTCCTAAAGTCTGAAGGACGGTGAACCGGCCCTTTGTTTAGAAAGTTTGGAGACCCCTGCTCTAGACACTTACCTTACTGCTTCATCCCCTGATGAAGTCACGTGGTTGTGGCGATACGCGTCGGGATTGGACGATAGGCACACCACTTGACAGTGCAACACCACTACTTTATTATTGATTGAACCTTTTTAGCCACAGATTTGCTAATCAGTGTTTGCGACAGTCTAGTTACACTATTTAAAGTCATAGCGCAAGGGTATCACCTTTACTTATTTTTCAACGACATGAAGTGCAAATATACGTTTTTGAGGGATTTGTTCTATTTTTACTGTTTTTGTTTTTAGCCGTAAAAAAAAAAAAAAAAGGGGTGTTCTTCACCCCTCTCACCCCAAAATGCGTTGGCACCCAATTTTAACAAATAATGTAGACTTTAAATTCTAAAATATGCTTTATCTCCATGTGTGTCACTCTTCACAACCTTGACCTTTGATTCTAGTCTTTGGGCTGGATGCTGAAGGTTTGAACCCCTAATGGTTTTTCTACATCTCATGGGAATTCTGGTAGAAATATCTCTATGCTTAAGTTCCCAGGCTTAGCGATTAGTCAGCCTGTCAGTGACATGCAAACTCTTCTACAACCTGCTACTAGATGGTAGCAAATTAAAGGCAGCTAGTAAGGTTTTCACCAACCCATGGAGTTAAAGAGGAACTGAACTGGAAACTGTGCCCAAAAAAAGACAGGCATTCAGCAAAGGACTGGTCACCAGCATTGCTCCCTGCAGGAGACCTTCCAAAAATATATGATTAATCAGTAATGGGGTAAAGTTTACCCCATTACTGATTAATCATACATTTTTGGATTGTGTCTCTGAATGAAGGCAACCTTCTTGATAGAGGCAGGGATTTATGTCCTCATGTTCAGCAAGGAGAACAGTAAGACACACAGTGGTAACGTCACCAAATATCACTTCAAATCTACTGAAACTAGTATTCAGTGCCTTAGATCTCATGCTGATATAGAGGCTCTAGGATCAGGAGTACCTGTGACGTCGGGCTTTTGACAAGCAACAACCGTTTCTGGCACTACAGCTTAAGATTATTAAAGCTAAGTAGGTTAGGGACTTAAGCCTCGTACACACGCATGGTTTTCTCGGCAAGAAATCTGCTGGCAGAGCTTTCTTGCCGAGTAAACCGTGCATGTGTACGAGGCTTTGAGGTTTCTCTTTGAGAAAACTGCCCAGAATCTAAATGAGAAAAATAGAGGACCTGCTCTCTATTTTCTCGTCATGATTCTCGGCAGTGTTTTTGTGTCGAGAAACCCAAGCGTCTGTAGACTTACCTGCCTCCATGGAAACCCACACATGCTCGAAATGACTTTGACGCATGCGCGGTAGCTTCCAAGTCATAGGTAGGGTGAAGCAAGATGACGGCGATGGCATCGAATGTGATAAGCGCATGCTCGTCGTAGTCGATGACATCACCAGGTTTGTGCCATTCAAAAGAATGGCGGTTCTTTTGAATCGTACGTATGTGCACTTGGCCGGCAAGAAAATCTGGTCAGGAAAAACGTTTTTTTTTCCTGACGAGAATCCCGGCCGTGTGTACAGGGCTATACAATAAATCCTTCTCAAGAAAGCCTGCATAGTTATAGTAATACTGAATAATCAGACCGACATTTGTGACAGGAACTCTTTAAACTTTCAAGGGAAATAAATGTGCTATTCTTTTTAAATAAAAACAAAAAGGGTAAAAATGAGTCACTTCACTATATGGATATCCTACAGATATCAAAAGCAAAAGAAGCCAAAAGACATTAGCTATTTCCAGTCCAAAAGCAACCATTCAATATGGCATCAATATTCAATATGGCAACTCACCTTGTTCTTCTGCAGTGACAGGGGACCTGAAACACAAAAGGAGAATTCAGTCAGTCAGTGAAAATGATAACCTACATATTCCTGAATTGCATCCCAGTTTGCAACTGATCCCAGTTTGGAATTTACCAATGAAGCTGCCCCCATCTTATAAGATAAATGGGCCCACATGAAATAACTCAACATGACCTTTTTTTCTTTGATAACACAACACACCACAAAGCACATCATTGGGGTGTGCTGCTGTCGGGTATATTGCCCACTACAGTAGTTGCCATCTAAAATGAATGATGACACAATATACTGCCTTGCTGATTGTACTTATGTACAGGGCTTTTTTTCATGGGGAACTTGGGGGAACTCAGTTCCACCACCTTTGGCTCAAACCCTTTGGTGCCTGATCACTTGTAAACACAGAAGTCTGGTTTCTATGTTTACAAGTGACAGCTCTGCACTCTGTGTGTAACCCCCTGAACTCTGCACTCTGTGGGCCAGATTCACAGAGCCCTTACTCCTGTCTAACTGGTGTTAGACTGGAGTAATTTCAAATTACGCACGTTTTTTAGCTAGTCGAAAACCTCAAACCATGAATAGACGGCTGCGGGCTTCAATTCGACTGGATTACGTGTTCGTACGCCTTCGGATCTATGCTGCAATAAAATTGCGGCCACTGGGTGGACTTCCCGTCGTTTTCCGCGTCGGGGTATGCAAATGAGCTTTTGCCGGCGATCCCCGAAATTACGATCTTCATTCGCAATCTCTTACGGCACCCTTAGTCATCTTTTTTTTGCATAACACTATACCAGTTTTTTGCTGGTCTAATATTAGACAGCCCATGTTAAGTATGGCCGTCGTTCCCACGTCGAATTTCTACGTTTTCCAACGTCTTTTATTATTTTTCACGTAAGTCGTCCAGGAATAGGAATGTTCGTAAACGACGCTACTCAAACAACGAATGACGTAACAACGTGATTTCGCGCAATGCACGGCGGGAAATTTCTGAACGGAGCATGCGCAGTTCGATTGCCGCTGGGACGCGCTTAATTTAAATGCTTCACGCCCCCTAATCGCGTATTTCAATTACGCGGCGAGAAATAGACTACGCCACTGTAGCGTACGGGCAAAAATCTACCAGAATTTGGTGTAGAGCCTGGTAAAATACGGCAGCGTAGAGTATTTCGATTACACAGCGCAATATTAAGTGTATGTGAATCTGGCCCTGTGTATGTAATGCAATCCTGGTATTTAATGCCCCTTTAAGACCCTTCTACTGTTTGTGAAATATGAACGGGTCGGGTCGTGGTTGAGTTCCTGCACCTATTTTCTGAGAAAAAAAGCTCTGCTTATGTAAGTACTTATGTAAGTGGCCTACCCGGGGTACAGCCATATTTCAGGTGCTTCTAGGTTTTATTATCAAAGCTTAATTGAACAAGCTGAAGCTAGAAGCTTTTTTGTTACTATGCACCAGATTCTGTGTGCACCAGTTTGCGTAAATGTCCGCCATTGACACATTACCCATTGCCCTGTATACCTTACACTAGCCCTGTCATCCCTTAGATAAAGAAGTGGCACAGAGCTGCAAAAAGCTCTGTGCGTCTCAGCTTTGATATACCATATGACACAGCCATGGTGAACATTAGAAGGAATTTCTGGACATAGAGGGGTTAATTTACTAAAGGTAAATATACTGTGCACTTTGCAAAGTTACATTCTGCAAGAGGAGTTGCTCCAGAGCAGGGGTCTCCAAAGATTCTAAACAAAGGGCCAGTTTATTGTCCTTCACACTCTCGGAGGGCTGGACTTTGGCCAGCGGGAGTGGAAATTTTCCTGGCATCATTGTTAGTAAACATCTGGTATTAGGGGGAGGAATAGTGCCCCATTGCTGGTATCATAGGGAGGAATAGTGCTCTATTAGTTGTGTCAGTGGGAAAAATGGTGCTCCATTGTCAGTGTCAGAATAGTGTCTCGTATCAGTGGGAGGGATAGTGCCCCAAGGGCCGGATAAAGGCAAGCAAAGGGCCACATCCGGCCCTCGGGCTGCAGTTTGGAGATCACTGCTCCAGAGCATAGTAAATAAGCAGAAGCTCTGCTGACTTCTATCATCTAATCATGTTCAAGCAAAAAAAACATTTATTTTTTCCTTGAATGTGAGTACTCTTTACAAAGTGAAGCTTTACCTCATTTACCTATTTTCCTATAGTCAGCTCCATTATGTCACAATTGCCTGTTTGTTATCATCAAATCATCCAAATTGTGCTTATATTTCACATTTGGATGCTGCCCCATATAGTCGCAATTGCCCATTTGTTGTTGGTATTTTGTCACCTAAGTTATTTGCACGTTGTCCCAATTGGCAGTTTTTTGCACATGCATTATAATGATTGTTGCCTACACATTGCCCATTTGGGGGTCCATGTATTGTTAGGATAACCATTGTATTGTAAAGTCGCTGATGGTTAAAGGATTATATTGCTATAAGATTAGTCTGCTACCACCTCTATTAAATCTTTGTATTTAATTTTAATTGGGCACACAAATATATTTTTTTTTGCTGTGGCGATGTGCCCTGCCATTAAACACCATTTCAATTTCTTTTATTTACCAACATTGTTATACATAAAATATTGAGATACAGAAAATCGTCACGGTTTCCATCTTTCTTCCCATTACTAGTGTCCAAGGTGTCAACTGTGGTGGGTATACCACTGACTAATGTGACTATTAGTTTTTAGGACACAATAATTATCAGCTTATGGACTTTTTGCACTGAGCACTGGTGTTCATTATTTGGCGTTCACTAATATTAAGTATTTCTGGACTGTATTATTTAGGGACCCTTCGAATCACACTCATTAGTCACGATTATATTAATAATTTAATTTTCATGAAACCATTGCAATAATGGTAGTTGATGTATTCATGTCACTAGTTATATATCAGTTCATCACTAGTTTGTTTGGGTACATCTATAATTTTTGGTGATTTGAGGCTTATGGCATCATGCACAGCTCTCCCTCTCTCACTCTCGTAAAGTTTGCCAGGAAGGGAGGGGAATGAGTCATAAGAGGGTCAATGAGAGCTCCAGGCTGAAGAGCTAGAGGTATGCCTCTCTGTGTCTGTGTAAATCCAGGAAGTGAACAGACAGCAGCTTCAGCTGCCCACAGTTAAAATGGCTGCAGCCAGAGCCAGTGGAGAGAGATTTCTGCAGCATAATTGGAAAGTACAGAATCACAGTATACATATATATGTTTTTATTACAAATTATGTAAAGTTCCTCTTTAAAATGGTTGACACTACTGCATTTTGGCAAACAACAGGTCTACTTTATTTCTGCTTGCTGATCATCCAGAATTTTACCTTCAGCACATTATTGTCCTTGACTATGAAAAAAAAAACTTCATTCATTATCTCTGCAGAGCTGGAAATGTTATCTTGACGGCTGAAAAATAGTTTGATGGTCTTTTTTTTATCTCCTCATCTTGCGTAGAGTATAAACCCAAGAGAGAACGAGGGGCATGCTGTGACTGAGATATGTTAATGGTTTGTTAATGAGTTTATAATGCGGCCTGGGTGGGTACCAAGAATTATAACCGTTTCTAAGATAGAGAGATGTGGCTGACACAGATTCCGTTTATTTTCTGACCACACATTCTACACTGGTAGTACAGCACAGATACTCATCTAGCTGTATTGAATGTTATTTGATGTCTGTTACTCTACTACATCCCTCCCTGACATGTCAAAATCGTTAAAGACATTCCTCTACGGGTCAGGGCTGTTATTTTGGCAAAAAAAGATACCAACTTTTAGGTGGGGTCAGTAGCGTATTTAGGTTTTGTGCTGCCCTAGTCCTGACTAAACTCTTGCACCCCCTAATTTAAATATGACCCACCCCTCTATGTCAAAGCCACACCTCTTGCTGTTTAAGACACGCCCTGAAATTTTTGAGTGAGGACACTGGTTCTTAGGGCCTGGGGGGGGGGGGTATGAATTCCATTAATTTGCATAGATTTAGTCTCACTTCCTGTTTGGCTATGGGACAGGAAGTGAAGGGAAATCTCTGCAATGGGACAGGGATGGTAACAAATAAACTTACAGGGGCTATAACCCTCCCTTACTCCATCCAAAATGAAAAAAATAAAGTGTTGCCTATAGTTCTACTTTAAGCACAAATGTAATTTTATGGAGAGGACCAAGAAGAGATAACCATGCCAATGGTGCAGCAGAAAACATATAGCACAGTGAGGAAGATTTGTGGTCCAGGATGATGGAACAGTCAAAAATACTTTAGACTAAGACTAATACTAGACTAAGTTGCCTCTCCGCCCAGTCCGTCCCATAAGACTGGCGCTACACTAACAGTGTAGCGCAAGCCGACGGAGACTCTTTCCGTGCTGCCCACCTAAAAAGTGCTGCCCTAGGCTTGGGCATTGTTGGCCTAGGCCAGGATACAGCGTTGGGTAGGGTGCAGCGAGGTAGCGGTGACAGTGCCAATAACACAATTAGTCCCAGTGCAATGAAAGAACTTATATTGTACTTGAAATAATGCAGAAATAGTTCACAAATAACATAGTGAGAATGCAGCCCTACCAGGAATGCTCACAGCGTGTAGCTTGTAGAAAGCAGAGTGTAGCCGAGCTGTCAGAGTCTGCTGAGGGGGGGAAAATGTGGCCTGGCCATCTCTTGCCCAACAGGCAGGTGTCCAGAGAAGTTGTGAGCCCTACATTTTCCCTCAGGAAGCTCTCACTGCCGCTAGTTCTGTCCCTACCAGGTGGGGTACCTGTCCTTACTTTACCAAATCGCAAATGCCTGACAAATTTGGGAGCCATGGCCTTAAATAGGCTCTGTCTGACCCAAAATGGTCCCCAGAGTCACATGGTGCAGCAGCAGACCCAGGAAACCATAGAGGAACTGTGAAATCCTTTTTTAACTGCAGTGCCTCAGTGGAAGTGCGCCACCTGTTGTGGAGAAACCTGCCTACTCAATATTAGGTGGGTCATCATAATATTAAGGCTGATCGGTGTAAGTATGTCTAGAAGGCATGATAGAAGCAAAAAGAAGGCCCCTAATACCTCCAAAGGCAGGGGTAAATACATATCAGCAGGTGAGATATTTCTCTTATATACTGTAGATACAAAGGTAAATTCAGAAAATGATGGTGATAAAATTAAAGCCTGCATAATGATTGCTAGTGGATGTTTTCATGGCCTGTAAAGATTTTATAAATGTTATTTCCCGAGCAAAGATTTAGCAGTATATAATCTTTTGTGCAACCAATTGTCATGTCTGGAGGACAAAATAGCGGGAAATAGGTGTCCACTGTAGGATTTACTGTACCCATTATAAGATCTCCCCTTGGCCTTATTGTAAGACAGGGGTGTCAAACTCAATTTCATTGTGGTCCGCAGCAGCATTATGATTGCCCTCAAAAGGGCCGGCTGTATCTGTAAGATTAGATGTCCAGCGCATCCCCTCCCCTTACGTTAGATGTCAAGAGCCATCCCACCATCAGAAGTTAAGTCCCCCACTCTCCCTTACATCACAGTGCACCCCCATTATGCTGTTGCTGGATGCATTGCTTGAAAGCAGAATGTAAGGGTCTAGAGTAGGACCGGAGGAGGGCTGCAGCTGCAGGAGAGGTGCGAGGGCCACATGAAATGGCCTGGAGGGCTAGATTCGGCCCGCGGGCCTTGTGTTTGCCACCTATGTTGTAAGATCTTGGCTCCCTTACAGAGCTCAGAAACCTCACATCCAACACACTTCCAGGTTGTGTTGGATACCTGAGAAGTGCCCCCCACATACTGTTGTTCCATCTGCTGGCCCCTGTGATTTAGGGGCCGGTGAATAAAACCACATTGTGTGGTGTAGGACACTGGAATCCAACACGTGTTGAAGGCCATAGCATTGCAAGACAATAAAGACTGGAGGAAAAAAGAACAATGATATAAAAAAAACATACAACATTTACAGTAGAATAGTTACCACTCACACAAAGATGCCATTTAAGATCAATAGGTTAAACAAGATCTGCCTTTTTTGAGATTTGCTCCTAGGCTCTCTCAGATGGTGGACGCCAGCTGGAAATAGCTACAAATAGGAACAAGAAGCTGCTGAGGTGGATTAATACAATACAGGGGTCCGCGACTTAATAACCTCTTCGGGACTTCAGGTTTGTTCTGAAGTCGAAAATGTTCGTAAGCGCATGCGCAGGACGGCAATTATGTAATTTTCCGATGTTCCGTTGAATGGCGCGCATGCGCTGAACAGCAGATACGTAGTTTTCCAATGTTTTCCGAATGTGCCCGCCATCCAAAATGTCCAAAAATGGCCACGCATGCGCAGAACGACAGGTACAGTGACGTTCGTAAGTAAGAGTTGTTCGTAAGTCGGGGGGTTCCTAAGTCGGGGACCCCCTGTACCCTGTTGTTGATGCAAGGCAAATCAAATGCTTAGGGGCTGACTGACAACTCATGGGGCCCCCAGGCAATAGAAGAATATAGGACCCCCCGGACTTACAGATGATCACCACACCAGGCAGTGCAGAGACAGGGCAGTTAAAATCTCGGGTTCTTCACATCAAGAACATATGGGTTTCGGACATATCAGGGACAGATGTAAAAGAAAACACAGATTTTTACATACTGTTCCTGGTTTTATTGAGCCTGGCAACCCTGATGGGGCCCCCTAGTGGCATGGGGCCCTCGGGCAGTGCCCAAAAACCCCAATGGTCAGTCCGCCCCTGCAAATGCTTTACTAGTAGATCTAGCTACAAATCTCATATATCGTTATGGTGATGGCAAGTGAAGCTAGGACCCAATGTCCAAAGGTCTTGCTGTTAAAGTTCCTAATGGACATCCGGTGGGTGATTAAGCCCCAAACCAAAATATCTTCTTTGGGTGGCCTGATCCTTTAAGAGTTTGACCACGGGCCTTGGAATTTGATGCTTGTAATAAATGTGTGCATGGCTTCATTCACAAAATCAGGAAAAAATGATGGATAATGCTGTTATTTTGTGTTTGTTTTTGCCGAACACAAATTCAAGCTATTTTCTTGTTGAATTTTTGTGAGAAAAATAATGAAAAGACAGCTGCCATTCTCTTGTGTGGTCACAATGCCACCTAGTGGTCAATGCTGCACAAGCTTTGCTAAGAGGGAAAAAATGTATTATCTAGAATAGTGTTTCTCAACCTTTTTTCAGTCAAGACACCCTTTAAAATGTTGCACAATTCTAAAGCACTCCATTATAAAATGTAAAAAAAAACAAATGATTAGTTTTACGTAACACGGCAACATCCACACATGTAGGACACCCAACATTATTGATTTATTCTTCCAAAGCAAATACACCTTTGCACACAGGTACTGACAAGTGTTCCAGTGTTTTCCCTCAGTTACTCTCCCTCACTCAATCACCAAACCAGTGACAAAAAAAAAAGAATAAAGCAATTAACATATATATGTTATAGTACTTTAAACACTGGTTTATCAAATATATTATTTTACATAATGAAAAACACCTTGGGATGATTTACTAAAACTGGAACAGACAGAATCTTAAGCTGCTGTACATAGTAACCAATCAGATTCTATCTTCAGCTTGTACAATCAGGCTTTGCAATTGAAAGACAGAAGCTGACTGGTTGCCATAGACCAGTGTTTCTCAACCTTTTTCCAGTCGGGGCGCCCTTGAAAAGTATTTTCAGTCTTGAGGCACCCCAGTCCAAGACTTGGTTCACATCGCTGTGTGTTGCGGAACACGCGCAAAATCATGCTCGTTCTTGACACACAAACAAATGCTCTGCTCTTTAGGGGTGCCATTAATTCTTAATGGTGCCCCATCCATTGGCAAACATGGGTTGCTTTTGTTGTGGCACAATTTAAAAAAAAGGGTCTGGGACTTCTTTCCCCGCATTACTGCGGGTAGGGAAATGAATGGGCTGCCCTACACGCAGCATGCATCCACACAGAACCTAGAGCTTGTTCACATGTCAGGCTGGATGGGCAGTAAAACCACATGGTTGAGCTGTTTTTACCACCCCCAACTTTTGCCCCTTTAGCTGCAGAGGCAACAGCTGGGGGTGTAAACATGCTGCGGCTGCAGCTGGATGTATACCCAGGGTGCATGGGGCTGCACTGCAACTACCCCGCAACTGTGTGCATTGCATTTACGGGCTTAAAACAGGTGGTGAGGAGGCAAGATATGCCTCTTTACTGGCTGACAAATGCCCCTAAAAAGCGATATGAACACAAATTGCTTTTCAGAGGAGTAGCAGTCCTTGCTGCTATCTCGAACAAGCCCTACAAAAGTAGTTCTGATGGTACAGGAATAGGGGGGTCAGGATTATTAGTAACATACATACAGACAGATGCGCACACACACAAACAGGCACACGTACAAACACACACATACACTGAAAGAAAAACTCTCAGAGCTGCACAACAACCAATCAGATCCAGAGAGCCATGAATGGAGGATGTGGGGTGTCAGTGACTGTGACAGCTGGTTATTCATATTAGAGCCCCCCCCCTCACCACCTTACCCTTGGCCTCGCAGTCAGCGCAATACTTGTTGTCCTCCTCCCTCAGCATACGAGACAGGATGGCCTGGTGCTGCTCATTCAGCTTCAGGGCCTTCTCCCTCTCTGAGCGGGTGGCCATGTCGGTCACGGTGGCTCTACTCTTTCTTCTTCCCCCTCAGGGAAAAGCACGCCAGGCCGTGTTCAGGACGGTACCCGCAGCTCTCACGTCACAGAAGCAGTGTGTGCGTCCGACCCTCCCATAGCAACCGATGACGTATTCGGTTGGAAGACGCGGTCGGGAGGCCCGCACAGCCAGAACAGCTTCCCGACTGCCGGAAAGTGAGTTTTACACAGCGGACCGGCACCGCTGTAAAGACAAATGATAACAAAGTGACCAGCAGTAGTGTTACATCAGATAGCAGTCAAAGCTGCCAATATTTGGGGTCATTTTGCCGCGGCACACCTGGGGACTCTTCACGGCACACCAGTGTGCCGCGGCACACTGGTTGAGAAACGTTGCCATAGACAGCTGCTTCAGATTCAGGCTGCTCCAGTCTTAAACCGGCCATAGATGGATTAAATCTCGGCCAGTTCGGCAGTGACTGGCTGAGATTTGATCCATCTATGGGCAAGCTGGTTTTACTAAGATTGATCCCTCAATTGACTTCAGTACAACCAGCCTGTCGGACCTTTTGCACGCGATCACTTCTGACGGCTATAGCAGCGTCCATCTGTGGTGGAAGGAAAGAAAATTGCATAATCTATGGCTTGCTTTAGTAAATTTCATATTCGATCATTTGACTTTGAGGGCAATGTCATATCAGCTACTTTGTAGTAGTTTACTCCCTGCTTATTGTAGTTAAATACAAAGCTGCTGCCCTGACTACAGATCAATATGGAGCTACAAATCATTGGGGTGACATGGCCATCATAATGAGTCGCTCCTAAAGCTGGCAATTCTGTAGCCCGATAAAACTGCAAAAAGTAGTCTCAGCAACAGAGCTACAAATATACATTGGAATTTATGCAACGCAGACATTTCCTCGACTGCCATTCTTTTTTTCCTAGCCAAAAAAATGCCAGCAAGAGCGTGTAGCAAGCCTTTCAGTTCCTCAAGAACTACAGATAACAGTGGGGTGGTAGCTGAGGGGAAGAAATCTAACTACATAAAGGCATAGCTCCCAACTGTCGCTGATTTGGAGGGACTTTCCCTGATTTTGGAGCAATGTCCTTCTGTCCCTCTTTCCTCCTCATTTGTCCCTTATTTTGGTCTGATCTAGTAGTTGTAGTCTATATAGTTGTATATAAAATGCACGTTTTATTTTTTTTAAAGTGTTTCCCAGTGCTAACCTATTCATCCAATTTCTAAATTGCTGCATTTGTACAAGTCAATACAAAGGAAAAGTAGCAGTAAAAAAATCCTTGTGGATTTAATTATTATTTTTTTTGGTTAATTCTCCTTTAAGGGGGTGTGGCAGGGGGCGTGCCCCTTGCCTACATACATTTGTTAGTAGGTGTCCCTCATTCCCATCTCAAAATGTTGGGAGGTATGAATAAAGAGGCTTCATATAGGGGCTTATCACAAAAATTCTGTATTGGAGCTGAAAGACTAAAGCGCAAGGACCATAATTATGTCTAACATGGAATTTTTGTACTTACATTTAATTCCAGTGAGTTTTAGGATAATTTAATGCTGGGTTAGGTTTAGGGGGAAGAACAATTTTTTGAGTCAGGTTATGTTGGTTTTAAAATGAAAAGTTGGTTTTAGCCTTTTTAAATAAGCAGCTTTCTTTAAAATAATACCTAGTGACCCTGCCATGAAGGTCCTTATTAAGGCAATTCAATACAATTGTCTCCCAGTTGTGCTCCTGTGTTATCACTGTTAACCCTACAGTGTCATACACATGGCCTGCAGGTTCTCTGTGTGTGGCCCAGCGCTGAATTTTGGCCTAGGCCGACAAGGCTCAGGCCTAGGGCAGCACTTTGCGGGGGGCGGCGAAAAAGCCGCCACCCTCATTAACAGTCCCTGTTGGCCAGCGGCTTGCTTTATAGCCAGTATTATGGGGCTTACTTGGCAGCAACTGGCCGCACTTCAGACCGGCCGCACTTCATTCAATGGGTGAAAGTGGAGCCTAATGCTCGGCCTACCATCCTCTGCGGCATCTTAACTTCCTCCCGTCTCGTGTCTAGTAGGAAACATGAGGACAAGGGGAACCCCAAGGCCTGAAACTTGTCATCAAACAGTTAGCAATTGTCATTGTGCAGCCAGTGTGCTGTTCTCCTCCTGGGTCTCTATGATGTCTGGAGCGCAGAGCGATGCTAAGGGTGAGTGCCAAGTATAGTCACTTTGCATCCTCAGCAAAAGTAAATTCTTTGTCTCAGCCAGTGGGTTTATTGGAGAGGAGCATGTAAGAGATCCAAAAAAAGGGATTTTTAAATACAGCTTACCTGTAAAATCCTTTTCTTGGAGTACATCACGGGACACAGAGCGGCATATTCATTACTATGTGGGTTATATGGAGTACCTTCAGGTGTGGACACTGGCAATCTTCAAACAGGAAGTCCCCTCCCTATATAACCCCCTCCCCTAGAGGGAGTCCCTCAGTTTTGTAGCAAGCAGTATGCCTCCCAAAATGGTCACCCAAAAGAGGGGTGGGAGCTCTGTGTCCCGTGATGTACTCCAAGAAAAGGATTTTACAGGTAAGCTGTATTTAAAAATCCCTTTTTCTTTCTCGTACATCACGGGACACAGAGCGGCATATTCATTACTATGTGGGATGTCCGAAAGCAATGCTTTAATGAGGGGAGGGAGACATCTTCCAAAGAAGGATTCAATTTTAGAGTTAAACTCAAATCATAATAATATTTCCAAATTAGTCAAGAAAGAAGAACCCTTTTTCTTTTTTTTTTTTTTTTTTTTTTTTTTTATATATAACCAAGGGTGTTTCTGATCCCGAGGATTTCAAACTGCAGCCTGTAGTACTGCCTGACCAAAGGCAGTATCCGCATTTCTTCTCACGTCTAGTTGATAAAACCTTGTAAACGTGTGGACTGATGACCACGTTGCCGCCTTGCATATCTGAGCCATAGAGATC
The DNA here is from genome assembly GCA_029574335.1 of Rana kukunoris. Taxonomy (NCBI): domain Eukaryota; kingdom Metazoa; phylum Chordata; class Amphibia; order Anura; family Ranidae; genus Rana; species Rana kukunoris. The sequence continues at coordinate 437,954,288 of CM056051.1, forward strand.
TGATGGTGTGCTGCCCAAGAGGCGCCCATGGCCCTGGTAGAATGGGCCTTTACCGACAACGGAGGGGGCAACCTCTTCAATCCGTAGGCTTGAATGATTAATTGTCTAATCCATCTCGAGATGGTGGATTTTGCAGCTGCCTGCCCCTTCTTGGGGCCATCTGGTAGAACGAATAACACCTCTGTTTTCCGGATCTTTTCCGTAGCTTTAAGATAGGCCTTCATGGCCCGGACAATATCCAAGGTATGCAGCAACCCCTCCTTTCTAGATGTAGGTTTTGGAAAGAAGGATGGAAGTACCAAATCCTGGTTTAAGTGAAATTTGGATATAACCTTTGGTAGAAAGGAAGGATGGGGCCGGAGAACTGCCCTGTCCTTATGCAGAACAAGATATGGTTCCTTACACGATAAGGCTGCTAATTCTGACACTCTCCTGGCCGAAACTATGGCGACCAAGAAAACCAATTTTCTTGTCAGTAAGAGTAAAGGAATCTCAGCCAAAGGCTCAAAAGGCTGTTTCTGTAGAGTGGACAGGACAAGATTTAGGTCCCAAGGACAAACTGGTGACTTGACAGGAGGATTAATACGCAAGACCCCCTTGTAAGAAGGTCTTTACCAGCGAGTGGGTGGCCAGCGGCCTCTGAAACCACACTGACAGAGCTGAGATCTGTCCTTTGATTGTGCTTAGTGCCAGGCCTTTATCCACTCCTAGCTGGAGAAAACTTAACACCCTATCAATAGTATATTTGCGGCAATTCCATCTTTTGGATTCACACCAGCCTATATAGTTCCTCCACACCCTGTAATAAATTACCCTGGAGACCGGCTTTCTAGCCTTAATCAGGGTAGGGATTACCTGCTTAGACAGACCCCTACCCCTGAGAATCAGGGATTCAGCCTCCAGGCCGTCAAATTTAGACGCTGTAATGTAGGGTGGAGGATCGGGCCTTGTGAGAGTAGGTCTGGTTGTAGAGGAAGAGTCCAAGGGTCTCCCACTGCCATATTCAGGACTAGTGAGTACCAAGCCCTCCGGGGCCAAGCTGGAGCTATTAGAATGACTGGCTTGTGCTCCACTCTGATCTTGCGCAACAGGCGGGGGAGTAACTGTAGTGGAGGGAATGCATATAGAAGTTTGAATTGATGCCAAGGGCAAACCAACGCATCGGTTCCGCAGGCCATAGGATCCCTCGCTCGCGACACGAACCTGTCTAGTTTCTTGTTGAACCTGGATGCCATTATATCTACGTCTGGCGTTCCCCACCTCTGGCAGATTGTCTGAAAGACCTGGGGATGCAGAGACCACTCCCCTGGCAACAGACTCTGGCGACTTAAGAAGTCTGCCTGCAGGTTGTCCACTCCGGGAATGAATATCGCTGAAATGCAGGGTACATGAACCTCTGCCCATTGAAAAATCAAGTTCACTTCCCTTTGAGCGGCCTGGCTCCTGGTTCCCCCTTGGTGGTTTATGTATGCCACCGCCGTGGCATTGTCTGACTGGATTCTCACCGGGAACCCCTTTAATCTGGAGGTCCACGCCAACAGGGCTAGGCGAGCAGCTCTGATTTCCAAGATATTGATGGGGAGCTGCCTCTCTGCTTTCACCCAAGTTCCCTGGCGGGAGAACCCTTCGAAGACCGCCCCCCAGCCTGCCAGGCTGGCGTCTGTGGTAACTACCTTCCAGACAACAGGGCTGAAGGATCTTCCCTTTAGAAGATTCTGAGGGTTCAACCACCAGGCCAGGCTCTGTCGGACCCTTGATGATAGCGTCAAAGGGGACTCTAAGGCATGTGCCCTCTTGCCCCAGGCTGCTAGAATGGCTGCCTGTAGGACGCGAGTGTGGATCTGAGCGTATGGTACTGCCTCGAATGTGGCCACTAGCTTGCCTAGTAATCGCATACACAGGCGAATAGTTGGTCTTTTCTTGTTTATAACCAACTGAACCAACCCCTTGATCGCCTTGATCTTTACAAGGGGCAGGAACACCTTTTGATGTTCTGTGTCTAACCTCATGCCGAGGTATTCCAACTGCTTTGTAGGCTGGAATGCTGACTTTCCCTGGTTTAGGACCCAGCCGAATTCTTCGAGGTACCGAACCGTGAGGTTTACTGCCTTTTGCAGACCCGTCCGTGAGTGATCTATGATTAAAAGGTCGTCCAAGTATGCTAGGACTGTGACTCCTTGGATCCTTAAATTGGCCAGAACTGGGGCTAGGATCTTCGTGAATACCCGGGGGGCCGTGGCCAGCCCGAAAGGGAGCGCCCTGAATTGGAAGTGTCGCTGCCCCACCGCGAAGCGTAAAAACCTTTGATGCGACTGAAAGATTGGTACATGAAGGTAAGCATCTTTTATGTCTATGGAGGCCAGAAAATCGTCTTTCTGAAGCGCGGCGGCTGCTGACCGGATGGATTCCATCCGGAAGGACCGCACCCTTAGATAAGCGTTTAACCTCTTTAGGTCCAAGATTGGCCTGACCTCGCCGTTGGGCTTTGGTATGACAAAGAGATTGGAATAGAAACCTAGGCCTTGCTCTTGGGCTGGCACTTCTATAATTACGTCCTGGCAAAGCAGGTGATCCAAAGCTGCCAGCATTGAGGCCTTCCTTGCTGGATCCCTTGGTAGCCTTGATTCTTGAAAATGAGGCGGAGGATATCTTAGAAACTCCAATCTGTAACCTGTGGTTACAGATGCCCGGGCCCAATTGTCGGGGATCTTGGCTTCCCAAACTTCTGAGAAGAGACGAAGCCTTCCCCCCACCCGTGAGAGTGGGGGCGCCCCTTCATAAGGCAGACTTAGGGGCTGTCTTTGACGGCTTGCGATACCACGGCTTCTTACCCCCAGGGGTCTGTCCCTGCGATCTACTGTTAACGTTGGATCGTGCAGGCGGCCGTCGATACTGCCTGGAATTAGAGGGCCCCGAGACAGGAAAAAGCTGCCTTTTAAATGTAGGAGCCCGGAATGTCTTTTTGACCGGTAAAAGGGTACTCTTGCCATTTGAAATAGTCTGAATATATTTATCCAGATCTTCTCCGAAGAGTCGTCCTCCATGGAAGGGAAATCCTGCCAGAAGCTTTTTGCATGGGGGTTCAGCCGCCCAGTTCTTCAACCATAAGAGCCTTCTCATGTGTACCAAACATAGTGATAAACGAGAAGCCTGCTGGATGGAATCTTTTATAGCATCTACCGCGAAACACAGAGCTCTGGGAATGTCAGCAAACTCTTCCGCTTGTTGGGTAGGCATGTCCTTTAACATTTCTTTTGTCTGGTCTTTTAATGCCTGACAAACTCCAATTGCAGCTACCGCTGGCTGCACCACTGCTCCTGCCGTAGCAAAGGATGCTTTTAAAAGTGTCTCTAATCTTTTATCAACCGGATCTTTAAACATATGTATGTTTTCCACCGGGCAAGTTAGTGATTTATTCACACATGAGATGGCTGCATCCACTACTGGGAGCCTCCACTTCTTGGAGAATTTTTCCTCCATGGGATAAATGACCGCAAATCTTTTCGGTGGCAGAAAAACCCTGTCCGGCCGTACCCAATCCCGAAAGATCAATTCCTCCAAGAGAGGATGGACCGGAAAAACTGCGTTGCTTAACGGGGCTTTCAAAGAGCCCAGAGAGGATACCGGAGGAACCTGAAGTTCTGGCAATGGCAAACTAAATGCCGAGCGGACCATGTCCGTCAAAGACTGTACCCACAGTCTCTCTGTCTGGGAGTCTGAAAATGGTTCCTCAGAGGTAGACCCCTCCATCCCTGAACCCTCTTGGTTCAGGTCCAGTTGATCCTCCTGTGATTCTAATTCCTCCGGAGAGAGAATCTCAGCATCTGAGGATACACCCCCTGGTGATGGGGATCTAACCCGTTTCTTACCAGGAATAGCTCTGGCGATCAATGCCGCTATTCTCTCTTCTAGCCCCCCTAGGGATACGGCTAGCATCTCCTCTGTGATAAACACAGGGCTGGGCTGATCTGGGCCAGCCTCCGCACCAGATCCCCCTAATGGCTCATCCAAGGCGCTTCTTAAATTAATAAGCTGCGGGGAAAGTATCGGCATATCAGAATCAGAAAGGGACCCCTTTTGTTTTTTGGTCTTTTTTGTCCCCTTTGACCCCGAACCCTTGGAAGCCATAATACAAAATCGAGGGACTCCGCCCACACAACAGACTGTAGTGGCCAGGAGTACAATTTTCAGAGTTTAGGGGAGAATAGATCACTAGTGTCCCCAAAAACTGATGGGCCCGTATGTTGGTCTTTTCTTTTTTTTTTTTTTTTTTTTTAAATAATTATATATTATATATTATATATTTGACAACATACAATGACCCTAATTTAAGTTTGCCAGCCTCCAACCTGCTGCAAAATAAGGGGGATTTCTTGGCTTAACAATAAAGGCATTGGAACAAAGTCCACATGTACTACCCCTCTTCCGCCACCGGGAGTCACTGTTCTGCCGCTCTGCGTCCTCTCCTTGAAAAAATCAGCCTCAGACTGAGCCCTGACAAGGCCTGCTGTCTATAACAGCACCAAGGCGCGCCCCTGTATGACGCCGCAGGCCCGCCCCCCCCGCCCTCCTGTCTGGACGGCGCGAAAAACGTCAATAAGACGTGCGCGCGCACGCGCGCGCGCGCGTATGCCGGATACAGGAGGAACATGGAGGAGCCGCGCTGCTGGAGATCCAGGCACGCAGAAACAGGCGGCAGATTCAAACCCCCGGCCAGGTAGGACTCTCTCAAGGCCCCTAGGGATCCTTACTAGCCCTAGGAAGAAACAGCAGGTTAGCTAGCAACACATATTTAGACAGGGGGGCCTAGTGATGGGGGGAGAAAGGGTGTCATCCTGTCTCTTTTAGACATAGTGATCACGGTTGCCCATGCAGAGCATACTTAGGCTATCCCCCCTTTTAGGTTACCCCGGGGAGCCTGCTGTCGAACCAAGTCCCGCAGGCTCCCCCTTACCTGCTCCATGCTGCAGGATGTTTGACCAGCAAACTGATCCAATCTTCTCCCATCTCCGTGGGTAGCGTAGTAGACCTTCAGGCCCTGGGGTCCTATGAAGGTACCCACTGTCCTGGACCTATATAGCACCCTGGCAAAACAGGAACTTTATGGTTTTTGCAAACTCCAAGTCCTGGGCCCAGGGTCCAGCCCTCCAAAGAGGAGCATTATAGGCAAAACCCCACGGTTTGGGGCCCGGGTACTGTCCACTTTGGCACTGAGGCTCCTTGGACAGATCCGGTAGCCCGCCCTTAATCCCAAGGATGTGGAGCAAAGCTATTCCGTGACCAACACCTAAGACACTGGCGAAAAAACTGAGGGACTCCCTCTAGGGGAGGGGGTTATATAGGGAGGGGACTTCCTGTTTGAAGATTGCCAGTGTCCACACCTGAAGGTACTCCATATAACCCACATAGTAATGAATATGCCGCTCTGTGTCCCGTGATGTACGAGAAAGAAAGAGTTTTTTTTAAGTCTGCTTTTATAAAAAGTGAATAATCTGTATAATGTAATGACTTTTCCCTACTAATCATATAGGCTTCCATGCATTTAGTTAGTTATGAAAACGTGAATGAGCTCATAAGATGGCAACTACCCCAAAACATTTTTATTTTACAAAGTGAAGGACTTCAAGTGCCAGCATGAACCCCTCAGAGCTGAGGACGTGACACCCCCCCCCCCCCCAACTAGTAAAGGACCACAAGTTCAAGCATTAACTCATGAGATCTAAGGATGTGACCCCCCCCTTAGCTCTTAAGCCCCAGGGTTCATTCATGCTTGGACTGCCTAGCCAAAATGTTGCCTTGATATACAAGCAATGTCTTGATATAAGAGTAGCGTCATGTCACAACTGAGTATAAAAGAAGAGAGGAACCTCTAATGCCTCGTTTCTACTGAGCGGATCGGTTCGGTACGGTTCGGTACAGTACGCTATTTTGGGTGTTTCCATTATGAAAGCGTGCCATAAAAGCGAACCGTACCGGACCATTCTGGGTCCTGCTTCAGATGTGGGGCCATAGAAAATGGAACGGTTCCATTAGGGCGGACCTACAAATACATCTCACTGATTGGTGGACGTGCTAGGCTTTTTTTCTAAACCTTGTATGGTCCCGGATGGTGCGATTTGCAGTGGAAATGCTCAGCAGAATAGACCGGACCATTCTAACCCGTTCCATTCTAAGCGACCCGAACCGACCCGCTCAGTGGAAACGAGGCATTAGTGTAGCAATATGGTTACATTTCATGAAAGTATAACATTTAGCAACTTATTGCTACACTTAGAGGTGCCTCTCTTCTCTTTTATACTCTGTAAAAAAAAATGCTTTGATATACAAGTGCCTTGGATTACAAGCATGTTTCTGGAACGAATTATGTTCACAATCCAAGGTTTTACTGTATATGTAAACCCTCACCTTATAAAACAACCCATTCAGTCTAAAATAGAAATGAAAGGCAAAACATTTGTGTATATATATATATATTGTATATACAGTGCAGAAAATAAGTATTTGAACACCCTGCTATTTTGCAAGTTCTCCCACTTGGAAATCATGGAGGGGTCTGAAATTGTCATCGTAGGTGCATGTCCACTGTGAGAGACATAATCAAAAAAAAAATTCCAGAAATCACAATGTATGAATTTTTAACTATTTATTTGTATGATACAGCTGCAAAGAAGTATTTGAACACCTGTCTATCAGCTAGAATTCTGACCCTCAAAGACCTGTTAGTCTGCCTTTAAAATGTCCACCTCCACTCCATTTATTATCCTAAATTAGATGCACCTGTTTGAGGTCATTAGCTGCATAAAGACACCTGTCCACCCCATACAATCAGTAAGAATCCAACTACTAACATGGCCAAGACCAAAGAGCTGTCCAAAGACACTAGAGACAAAATTGTACACCTCCACAAGGCTGGAAAGGGCTATGGGGAAATTGCCAAGCAGCTTGGTGTAAAAAGGTCCACTGTTGGAGCAATCATTAGAAAATGGAAGAAGCTAAACATGACTGTCAATCTCCCTCGGACTGGGGCTTCATGCAAAATCTCACCTCGTGGGGTCTCAATGATCCTAAGAAAGGTGAGAAATCAGCCCAGGACTACTAGCGGAGGAGCTGGTCAATGACCTGAAAAGAGCTGGGACCACCGTTTCCAAGGTTACTGTTGGTAATACACTAAGACGTCATGGTTTGAAATCATGCATGGCACGGAAGGTTCCCCTGCTTAAACCAGCACATGTCAAGGCCCGTCTTAAGTTTGCCAATGACCATTTGGATGATCCAGAGGAGTCATGGGAGAAAGTCATGTATATATAACTTTTTGGTCATAATTCCACTAACCGTGTTTGGAGGAAGAAGAATGATGAGTACCATCCCAAGAACACCATCCCTACTGTGAAGCATGGGGGTGGTAGCATCATGCTTTGGGGGTGTTTTTCTGCACATGGGACAGGGCGACTGCACTGTATTAAGGAGAGGATGACCGGGGCCATGTATTGCGAGATTTTGGGCAACAACCTCCTTCCCTCAGTTAGAGCTTTGAAGATGGGTCGAGGCTGGGTCTTCCAACATGACAATGACCCGAAGCACACAGCCAGGATTACCAAGGAGTGGCTCTGTAAGAAGCATATCAAGGTTCTGGCGTGGCCTAGCCAGTCTCCAGACCTAAACCCAATAGAGAATCTTTGGAGGGAGCTCAAACTCTGTGTTTCTCAGCGACAGCCCAGAAATCTGACTGATCTAGAGAAGATCTGTGTGGAGGAGTGGGCCAAAATCCCTCCTCCAGTGTGTGCAAACCTGGTGAAAAACTACAGCTGCAAAGAAGTATTTGATCATCCAAATGGTCATTGGCAAACTTAAGACGGGCCTTGACATGTGCTGGTTTAAGCAGGGGAACCTTCCGTGCCATGCATGATTTCAAACCATGACGTCTTAGTGTATTACCAACAGTAACCTTGGAAACGGTGGTCCCAGCTCCTCCCGTGTAGTCCTGGGCTGATTTCTCACCTTTCTTAGGATCATTGAGACCCCACGAGGTGAGATTTTGCATGGAGCCCCAGTCCGAGGGAGATTGACAGTCATGTTTAGCTTCTTCCATTTTCTAATGATTGCTCCAACAGTGGACCTTTTTTTCACCAAGCTGCTTGGCAATTTCCCCGTAGCCCTTTCCAGCCTTGTGGAGGTGTACAATTTTGTCTCTAGTGTCTTTGGACAGCTCTTTGGTCTTGGCCATGTTAGTAGTTGGATTCTTACTGATTGTATGGGGTGGACAGGTGTCTTTATGCAGCTAATGACCTCAAACAGGTGCATCTAATTTAGGATAATAAATGGAGTGGAGGTGGACATTTTAAAGGCAGACTAACAGGTCTTTGAGGGTCAGAATTCTAGCTGATAGACAGGTGTTCAAATACTTATTTGCAGCTGTATCATACAAATAAATAGTTAAAAATTCATAAATTGTGATTTCTGGATTTTTTTTTTTGGATTATGTCTCTCACAGTGGACATGCACCTACGATGACAATTTCAGACCCCTCCATGATTTCCAAGTGGGAGAACTTGCAAAAGAGCAGGGTGTTCAAATACTTATTTTCTGCACTGTATATACATATATCTCTCATTATGAATACCCTTTTTCCACTTTTTTATAAGTGATCACATACCCTCTGTGCTCAGCTGCATAAGGAGATCTGAGATTTGGGGGAGGACAGACAGCAACACACTGAACTTTCCAGTGAATGGCTGTGCAGGGGATGTCAGACCAAGTTTAATTACTGGAGAAGAGCACAGCTAGTGAGCTGACCACACTGAGCTCTACTTCTAGTGTGGTCAGTTTTAAAAAAGGGAAAGCAGGGGAACTGGCAGGAATGCCAAAGTTTTCACAGAAAGGAGGCAATACAGGAAAAAAGGATACTTTTTCATACAAGTTCATGGTACAGCAGGCACATATCGAGAATATGAAGTGTTGGGTTCACATACTCTTTAAACATTTGTATTGAAAAAAAGATCAATGTACACAAGGAATAATCTCTCAATAAATTATTATTATAAAGCAAACATGTCCAGATTATAATGAAACAACAAGAAATGTGTCTCAGGGCCATAATCATCCTGAAACAGCCAGAAAGTCTGCAAAGCAACAATTAGTATTATAGTGAGAAAAACCAGAAACATGTCCTTAGAGCCCTAATCAATATCACAGCAAGACATCCAGAAACATGTGCTTGGAGCCACAATCAGTAATGTCTGCAGAGCCACATTTACTTTTATAGTAAGAAAATCCGAAACACATCTACAGAGCCACAATCAGTGTACTAGCAAGAAAACCAGAAACATGTCCACAAAACCACAATCATAAAAGGACAACCAGAAACGTTTACAGGGCCATAAACAGTATTATAGAGAGAGAGAACCAGAAACATGTCCACAAATTCACAATCAATATCATACTGAAATATCATACTATATCATACTATATCATACTAAAATATCATACTATATCATTCTGAAATATCATACTATATCATACTAAAATATCATACTATATCATACTAAAATATCATACTATATCATTCTGAAATATCATACTATATCATTCTGAAATATCATACTATATCATACTGAAATATCATACTATATCATACTAAAATATCATACTATATCATACTGAAATATCATACTATATCATACTAAAATATCATACTATATCATACTGAAATATCATACTATATCATACTAAAATATCATACTATATCATACTGAAATATCATACTATATCATACTGAAATGTCATACTATATCATACTGAAATATCATACTATATCAGTGGCGGATGGTGCTCAAATTTTTTTGGGGGGGCGCAAACGAAAAAAAAAATAAAAAACAATTGCAGCCTCGCTGTACCTATCAATTGTCACCACTGTGCCATGCCATCAAATGCAATCACTGTGCCATCAAAACGCAACCACTGTGCCATCAAAACGTAGCCACTGTACCATGCTATCAAAACGCAGTCACCGTGCCATCAAAACGCAGCCACCGTGCCATGCCATCAAAACGCAGCCACTGTGCCATGCCATCAAAACACAGCCACTGTGCCATGCCATCAAACGCAACTACTGTGCCATCAATTGTCACCACTATGCCATCAAACACAGCCACTGTGCCCCCAATTCTTGCCACTGTGCCCCCAATTGTCGCCACTGTGCCCCCAATTGTCGCCACTGTGCCCCCAATTGTCGCCACTGTGCCCCCAATTGTCGCCACTGTGCCCCCAATTGTCGCCACTGTGCCCCCAATTGTAGCCACTGTCCCCCCACTTGTAGCCACCGTGCCCAGTACTCCCCCCCCCCCTGGCACTTACCTTTATGGCTTCTACGTCCCTCGATGTCCCTCGTCCCGCCCTCGATGACGCTTCAGCCAATCAGGTTACCGCATAATTGGATGTGATTGACAGCAGTGCGAGCCAATGGCTGCGCTGCTTTCAATCCATCCACTGTAACCAATCAACGGCCAGACTGAGCGGCGAAGAGGATGTCGGGCGCGAGTGTGGGACTTTCGAGGGGTCAGGTAAGTAAAATGAGGGGGCTGAGGGGGGGGGGGCGATATTGTCGGATGTTTTTTCACCTAATGCATAGAATGTATTAAGGTAAAAAAAACTTTTACCTTTACAACCCCTTTAACTGATGGCCTATAAAAAGTTGTCTCATTAGGAAGGTGTCACACAAAAACATCTTTTGATAGGTAAAAGCAAAGAGCTCTCTCAAGACCTTTGCAACCCTATTGATGCAAAACATACTGATGGCATTGGTTTCAGAGGGATTTCTAAACTTCTGAATGTTCCAGTGAGCACTGTTGAGGTCATAATCCGAGAGTGAAAAGAAAATCTCTACAGAGGAGCGAAAAAAAACGATCAGAAAAGCCAAGGACCACTTGTGGAGAGCTTCAGAAAAACCTGGAATTAGCAGGTACAATTGAAAACAATAAGTAATGTACTCAACCGCCATGGTATGTATGCATGCTCACCACGCAAGACTCTATTGCTGAAGAAAAATCATGTTGAAGCTCGTTTTAAAGTTAGCTGCATAACATTTAGACAAACCTGTGAATATAGTCTGGTCAGATGAGACCAAAATCGAACTCTTCGGAGGCCATAATACACATCAAGTTTTGAGGTTAAATGTCACCCCAAAAACACCTCACCACCAGTGAAGTTTGGATGTGGGAACATTGTGGTGTGGGGCTGTTTTTCCACACTCCTTACTGGCAAACTTCCCTATCATTGAAGGTAGGATGTATGGAAAAATGTACCAAGACATTGTTGATAAAAATCTCCTGCCATCTAGCAGGATGATGAAGATGAAATAAAGGTGAACATTTTAGCTAGACAATGATCCCAAGCACAAAGCCAAGGAAACTCTCAATTGGTTTCAAAGAAAGAAAATAAAGCTGCTAGAATGGCCCAGCCAATCACCTGAGGCCGTGTACACACGGCAGAGAACCTCGACGGGCAGAACACATCGTTCCGCCCGTCGAGGTTCTCTGCCGGCCGTCGAAATCGGTGACCCGCCCATCGGGAATGGCAACCAGCCATTCATCCAGGCGGGCCGTCGAGCAAAAAGAGAGCGTGCTCTCTTTTCGCTCGACGGGATTCCCGACGGGCGGGGCGAGCCAAAAGCGTACACACGGCCGAGGTCCTCGCTGGAATGCGGCTTCAAGCGAGGTTCTCGCTGGTTTCCAGCGAGAACCTCGGTCGTGTGTACGCCGCCTGACTGGAATCCAATAGAAAATGTATGGAAAGAACTAAAGATCAGTGTTCATAAAATAGGCCCACAGAACGTTCAAGATTTGAATACTGTTTGTGTGGAAGAATGGGCCAAAATCACATCTGAGCAATGCAAGTGACTAGTTGCTACAGGAGGCGTCTTGAAGTGGCCATTACCAGCAAAGGATTTTGTGTCATTCCATTTGATTAGATGTAACTTAATTTCTGAATATATATATTTTTTGGTTTCTTTGTAATATGGATTGCATGGGTTGTTTAAAGGAGTAGTAAAGGAAACATTTTTTTTTGCTGAAATTACTGTTTACAGGGTATAGAGACATAATAGTTAACTGATTCCTTTTAAAAATGAGTAAAAATAGATAAAAATCAATCATATAATGTGCCTGCAGTTTAGTTTCGTTTTTAGACTAGTTTCAATTTGTTCTGTGTGTACAGAGACACACAGAAAACAAACAAAAAAAACAGGGCAGTGTTTGTTTTTAAAATGAATCTATCTATGTATATATATATACACACACACAAGCACTGCACTTTACAGCAGCACACTGTAGAGGTGTGCTAACATACACATTAACACACACATACAAAAAAAAATAAGTACATATATATACATACATACTGCACATACACATTAAAGAGGAGCACCACCCTACCTAGGTTTAAGTAAATCCTCTCAATCTAAAAACTGTCCCTGTATTGTAATTTAAACAAAAGATCCTAATGGAGTCCAGCATTGCCTTCCTTACAGCCAGTGTTGAGCGGAATACGCCATATTCGATTTCGCGATATTTCACGAATATATAGAAGAATATTCCCGAAATATTCGTTAATATCGAATATTCGTGATATTTTATCAAAAATTTTTTTTTGCAAAATTTTGCTAATGCGAAATTGATTGCGAAATTCTCGTCTGCGCATGCGCATGCGCGTGAACAACACGTGAAAACGGAGATCATTTCCTATAGGAATGCTAAGCTCTAAGATCGCAAAACACAGGTCTGATGCAAAAGAAGGGCAGAGAAAGTATTCGCGAATATTCGTAATACGAATATTCGCATTGCGAATATTCGGCAACATAAAAGGATCGCCTCAGCTAGTCGGCCCAGGGTCTCTAATCATACCAGCAATGCTTTTAGACGTCGATGGAGATCACTAGGATGTGATCTGTTTTCAAAATAAATTTGAAAAAATATGAATATTCGCAATAGCGAATATTCGCCGCGATATTCGAGTTATTCGCGAATACTCGAATATGCAATATTCGTGAGCAACACTACTTACAGCCATAGTTACAGCCATAGTTATTATTATTATTATTATTATACAGAATTTATATAGTGCCAACTGTTTGTGTATCGCTGTCACGGACCCCGGTACTCAAGTAGAGTATGTCTATTATATAAGCTTCCACCCAGTCACTTATCAAGACACAGCGTAGGGTGGCGTGAAACATCAACTGTTTATTGAAACTAGGGTTGCACTGATACAACTTTTTTAAGACCGAGTACAAGTACCGATACTTTTTTTAAGTACTCGCCGATACCGATTATAATACTTTTTTTTAATGTCATGTGACAGTGGCACTAATATGCAGCACTGATGATGCGTGGACGGTGTTAGTAGTTTTTTATTTTATTTAGATTTTTTGATTATTTTTTATAATTAAAAAAATATTTATTATTTATTATTATTTGTATTAATAAATGTTTGTTTTAAAAAAAAAAAATGCTTCCTTTTTTTTTTTGGGGGGGGGGTGTCAGTGTGTTTTTATTTTATTATTTTAATTATTTTTAAGAGACCGCTGACATCTCCCTTCTGAGACAGAGAAAGGGACTAAGGACAAAGATTCCCCATTCCCTTGCTCTGCATGAATGGATAGGAAACTGCGGCTTCTCTCCAATCGTAAACTGAAGCATCAGAAACACAATTTACGATGCTCAGTTATAAATGGGCAGAGTCGCTGACTCTGTTCATTCGGAAAAGGAAGTAGCCGGTAAATGACATATTTACAGGCTCCTTCCTCCCCGCTCCATCCTGACAGATCGAGGACAGAGGGGGCGGAGGAGCACAGAGAGGGACAGGAGCACGGGGAGGGACAGGAGGAGCACAGAGCGGGACAGGAGAACGGAGGGGGACAGGAGAACTAAGCGGGACCGGAAGAGCACAGAGGGGGACTGGAGGAGTACACAGGGGACAGTCGGGGATGATCGATGCTGCGGTGGGGGAGTTACAATCACCGATCTTCCTGTACAGATTTCAATAAAGGAGCTGAAAGCTACATGGAGGGAGAGGAGGAGAAACGGCTGTCAGGCTTTATTGAAATCTATACAGGGAGATCAGTGATTGTAACTCCTGCACTGCGACAACGATCATCCCTGACTGCCCAGGTATAGGATCAAGCACTTTGGATATCTTATCAGCAGGAAGGCCGTTGGAGAAATCCCCCATGCTGGTTTTACTAGCTAGAAACACATATTGCACACACGGTACAGAGGAGCTGGGCGTGGTAGCAATGGTGGCTGATAATTGTTCCACAGGCCCGGCTGGAAGAAGTGTGACTGCCCTGTAACTTAGGAACAGGGGACAGCAAACACTTTAAGTATAGTCATAAAAGCAGTGTTATTTCCAATGTGAGTCACAGGGAATGACCAGGGCACATCAGGCAAATATACCCAGAAATAGCTCCAAGCAAAGGAGCCACTCTTAACTTTTAACACAAACCACATGTATAAGACCCAGGACAAGGGTCAAACAAAATGCTGAGTCTGGGGTGGTTGTACTGTAAATCTGGTTAGGGCAGACCAGACTAAGCTTCTTGGTCACCCTGTGCCCCTAACAGACACAGGGTCACTTACACATAAGATGGTTCCACGAGCCCCCCTCCCATCACAAGCGCTTTACAACATGAGGGCAGACAGTACAGTTACAATCTCCCTGCACCACAATCTCCTTGCGGCCCCCCTTAATATAACTGCCTCCTGGGATATGTCATGTGGACATCCTAGGAGGAAGTGGGGAGGATTCCTATATCACCTTCATCTATGCAATAAATCAGAAGTGGAGAGTCACAGAACAAAAAGGTATTACATTCTTCCTAAAAATTTTAAACCGGGTGTTGGCAACTGTGATCTACCTGTCGATCATGGGTAGGTGACAGCCCCGCTCCTTCCTTGCCGATCCCGGAACTTGGACAGGAGGGATGATGGGGCGGCATTTACTGGTACCAATCCCCTTTCCTCCTCTCTCTCTCCCTGAAAGGGTATCCTAAAGAGGTTGCTCTTTATACTTTAGACGTGGTACGTGCCTTGCGGGCGTACCTGTCTGCTACAGCTCCATTTCGGAGGTCTGACTTGCTATTTGTATCTGGTCCACAAAAGGGTCTGGCAGTCTTGTCACCCACCATTTCTCAGTGAATCAGGCAGACCGTCATACAGGCATATGCTCTTAATGTGCACCCCTTTCCGGTCACGGCACATTCGAACAGGGCAATTGGTGTTTCCTGGGCTTTCCAACATCAAGCGTCTGTCTCACAGGTATGCAAAGCGGTGACTTGGTCGTCAGTGCACACCTTTCTCTAAATTTTAGAAGGTTGATGTGAGTGCATCTTCAGATGTTTCCTTCGGCCGCAAGGTTTTGCAGGCGGCTGTTTAAAGTTGCAGCTCCTCCGTTGAGGAGCTCTGCTTGTTTTGGGGTGAAGTTGTTTGTTTTTATTGATACTGTTCCCACCCTTCGTTTTTTTGACACTGCTTAGGGACGTCCCATATGTCAAGATTTGTGAAGGCTGTGTCCTTCCATTAACGAAAAAAGAAAATGGGATTTTTTGTACTCACCGTAAAATCCTTTTCTCTGTCATCCATGGACGGACACAGCACCCACCCCTCCTTTTTAGGTTTGTACTGCTTATTACGAACTGAGGCTGCATGCAGTAGGACGGAGGGTTATGTCTGGAGGGACCGCCCCCTGGGTGGGGCTGTTCAACTCTGTTAAAGTAACATGTATTTAAATATCTAACATGTTCTGCCTAGTCTTCTCCTATGAACAGGAACATAACCCAATACATCCAAGTGCGCCTGCTCACGAAACGCGTCCACCTCTGATGACATTATCCCACGCAGCCAGTTGTTTCCTTGTGTTCCAAGCCTCGTTTTGAGGCCACCTTCGTTAGCCGGCGTTGCCATCTCTCGGAAAGGACACAGTCATCATTTGGAGACTTACACGGCTGAAGACTCGGGAGCGTCTCTGTGACATCTAATATACCATGCCTGTAACTTCCTTACAAATGTGAGTTGATTACTTTCATGTTGATTAAAGCCTACTTTTTACAAATGACTGCACCCAGAGGCGCCTATTTCCTTGTGTTTTTTAAACATAACTGGCAAGCCTACCTGGAGCAGGTGTTGAATTCTCTGTGGGACAGCAGAATAGTGGCTAAGGAAAGAATGTTGGATTCCGTCAGTTTGCCTAGCAGGCTATGCGCTATATACTGTATGCAAAAGTGGCCTTTTTTACCTGGCTGGGTTACTATGTAATGCCCCTGATGTACACAGTGCCCCAGGCTTTGGCCTAGGCAGAAATCAAGCCCCAGCTTTATCCAAAATAAAAAAAAAACTCTGTCTGAAGTTGTGTTTTAACATCTCCAGGTGTGCTTATGTAAAGGGGTTTTTCTCTCTCTCACTCCCTCCACCTTCTCCTATCCACATCATCGACATGACTAATCAGATCCCACCTGAAATAAAACCGAATTAACGCAGTGCTTGCTTGATTAAAAAGCAGAACGTATAATTAATTTTCTGCTGCATGCCGGCAATTACAATCTCATTTTCTTGGTGCCCTGAGGATGTATCTGATAGCGGTTCACAGCCAAAAAAATTCAGGGACCCTTTCAGCACCATAACTCTGACACCTCTTCTGTATCAAAAAGGAATGGCCGCCCCATTTTTCACCAGTTATAATACCAGATTGTTTCATAGAGCTAATCCCTTTACTCATTGTCACAAGGACTTGGAAAATAAATGCAGCTAACTGACAATGTCAAAGAAAACAAAATCTTTGCCAGCCCATTCTCTGGGGACGAAGGTTGGACTTTGAAATTGACCTGGACCCTCCTCTCCTGAACCAAAATTGCTCATACTTATTTCCCTGAAATCAGAGACCTGCCTTTAATGCCGCGTAAACACGGTTGGAATTTCAGACAAGAAAAGTTTGATGTGAGCTTTTGGTCGGAAATTCCGACTGTGTGTAGGCCCCATCTGACTTTTTCTGTCGGAATTTTAGACAGCAAAAATTTGAGAGCTGGTTCTTAAATTTTCCGACGGGAAGAGTTCTTGTCGGAAATTCCTATAGTCTGTATGCAATTACGATGCGCAAAAAAACAAGCATGCTCTGAATCATTTAACTTAATTTTTCTCGGCTTTTTCTGTTGTAGTGTTGTACGCCACCGCGTTCTTGACGATCGGAATTTTGTATGATCGTGTGTATGCAACACAAGTTTGAGCCAACATTCTGTCAGAAAAAAATCCACGGTTTTCTTGTCGCAATTACCGATCATGTGTATGTGGCATAATAGTGTTGCTGCACAGGATCAAGGACTACACCTCTGTTCGGTTAGCAAGGGGCTTGCTGTGGAAACTTGTTTTGCTTTGGTTGGGCTTTGGAAGAATGGACGAATGTAGCTTAGGCATTTTGATATTATAAAATAAAGGTACCGTAGTTCTTAATAAGCTGATATGCTTTACACTAGGGATGAGCTTCAAGTTCGAGTAGAATTCATGTTCCACTCGAACATTGCCTGTTCGCCGAACAGCGAACTATTTGGGGTGTTCGCGGCAAGTTCGTGTGAACTTTAGAACCCTGTTAAAGTCTATGGGACTCGAACGTTTGAAATCGAAAGTGCTAATTTTAAAAGGCTAATATGCAAGTTATTGTCCTAAAAAGTGTTTAGGGACCTGGATCCTGCCCCAGGGGACATGTATCAATAAAAAAGTTTTAAAAACTGCAGTTTTTTTTGGCAGCAGTGATTTTAATAATTCCTTTAAATGAAACAATAAAAGTGAAATATTCCTTTAAGTTTCGTACCTAGGGGGGGGGGGGGGTGTATAGTATGCCTGTAAAGTAGCGCTTGTTTCCCATGCTTAGAACTGTCCCTGCACAAAGTGTAATTTCTGAAGGAAAAAAGGTAATTTAACCACTTAAGACCCGGACCAATACGCTGGCAAATGACCCAAGGGGTTTTTGCGATTCGGCACTGCGTCGCTTTAACAGACAATTGCGCGGTCGTGCGACGTGGCTCCCAAACAAAATTTGCGTCCTTTTTTTCCCACAAATAGAGCTTTCTTTTGGTGGTATTTGATCACCTCTGCGGTTTTTATTTTTTGCGCTATAAACAAAAATAGAGCGACAATTTAAAAAAAAATGCAATATTTTTTACTTTTTGCTATAATAAATATCCCCCAAAAATATATAAAAAAACATTTTTTTTCCTCAGTTTAGGCCGATACGTATTCTTCTACATATTTTTGGTAAAAAAAATCGCAATAAGCGTTTATCGGTTGGTTTTCGCAAAATTTATAGCGTTTACAAAATAAGGGATAGTTTTATTGCATTTTTATTAATTATTTTTTTTTTACTACTAATAGCGGCGATCAGCGATTTTTTTCGTGACTGCGACAATATGGCGGACACTTCGGACAATTTTGACACATTTTTGGGACAATTGTCATTTTCACAGCAAAAAATGCATTTAAATTGCATTGTTTACTGTGGAAATGACAGTTGCAGTTTGGGAGTTAACCACAGGTGGCGCTGTGGGGAATGTGTGCCCTAATGTGTTGTTTACAACTGTAGGGGGGTGTGGCTGTAGGTGTGACGTCATCGATCGCGTCCCCCTATTACAGGGATGACGCGATCGATGCTCCGGCCACAGAGAAGCACGGGGAAGCCGTGTGTACACACGGCTCTCCCCGTTCTTCCGCTCCAGGGACGGATCGCCGCACTGCAGCGGCGATCGGGTCCGCGAATCCCGCGGTCCCGGTCCTGGAGCTTCGGACCGGGTCGCGGGCGCGCGCCCGCGGGCGCGCGCCCGCGACCCACGGCTGGGTACTAAAACCAACGTATATATACGTTGATGTGCCCAGCCGTGCCATTCTGCCGACGTAAATGTGCAGTAGGCGGTCCTTAAGTGGTTAAAATCACTCGCGGCTATAATGAATTGTCGGCTCCCGGCAATACAGAGTAAAGTCATTCATAAAAAAAAAATGTGTGGGGGTCCACGGCATTTTTTTTTTAATTTGGGGTGGATTTCCCCTTAAAATCCATACCAGACCTGAAGGGTCTGGAATGGATATTTGGGGGGAACCCCACATAATTTTTTTTAATTTGACGCAGGGTTCCCCTAATATCCATACCAGACTCTAAGGTGAGTGATTTTAAATGACTTTTTTCCTTCAGAAATTACATTTTGTGCAGGGACAGTTCTAAGCACAGGAAACAAGCGCTACTTTACAGGCATATTATACACCCCCCTAGGTACGAAATTTAAAGGAATATTTAAATTTTATTGTTTCACTTTAAGCATTATTCAACGACCATTCACTGCTCCTGAAAAAACTGAAGTTTTTTAAAACTTTTGCATTGATACATGTCCTCTGGGGCAGGACCCGGGTCCCCAAACACTTTTTAGGACAATAACTTGTATATTAGCCTTTAAAATTAGTACTTTAGATTTCAAATGTTCGAGTCCCATAGACTTTAACAGTGTTCTAAAGTTCACACAAACTTTTGGTCTGTTCGCAGGTTCTGGTGCGAACCGAACCCAGGGGTGTTCAGCTCATCCCTACTTTACACTCATAAAAGAGGGTAAACACGCAATGGTGCTGATTATTAAAGATGACCTGAACTCAAAAAGTGAAGATTTGTTTTGATACAGGGAACATCTAGAATTGGTGATTATATCTAAGCAGTATCCTAAAGAATTTAAATTTGTCCTGAATTCTTTCTAAAAAATAGCAGTGCATTTCCTGGTATGTAATGGTACCTAGGACTGTGCCTACAGCCTCATAGTTGTATATCCGCAGTGTGTGATCTAAGGCAGTGCTGCCTCTGACTGCTAGGCCGCGTACACACGATCGGTTTTGTCTGATGAAACTGGCCTTAAGGCCAGTTTCATCGGTCCAAACCGAGCGTGTGTACGGCCCATCGGACCGGCGTCCGTCGGACCAAAGTTTTAAAACTTGCTTTAAAATCGGACCGATGGACACCTGACCATCGGACCAAACCGATGGTTAGTATGCAAAAGCATCGAATCAAAAACCTGCGCATGCTCAGAATCAAGTTGACGCATGCTTGGAAGCATTGAACTTCGTTTTTTCAGCACGTCGTTGTGTTCTACGTCACCGCGTTCTGACCCGATCGGATTTTGAACTGATGGTGTGTACGCACATCAGACCACTTCAGCGGCGAACCGATGAAAACGGTCCGTCGGACCATTCTCATCGGGTTGGACCGATCATGTGTACGTGGCCCTAGTCTCACCAGATTTAAAGGGATATTTAGTGAGGTCTCTATTCTCTGTCCTTGCTGGAGAAGAACCTGTACTACATGTATGCACCCTCTTCTGCTTCATACATTCTGTGGATGTGTGCTTCTTTTTCTTAAATATTCCCCACCAGTCCAGTCAACAGATCCCCAGCAATAAGGTGAACAGTTCTGATATGAGAAAGCAAAGTCCTGCCTCTACCAAGATGGTCACCACACAGAGATAAAGTGCAGAACAGGGCTTGGTAAGTAAGTAAGTCAGTAAGTCAGTTTAGAGAATTGTCTCTCTTTGATAGAAAACTGGATGACTAATGCCGCATACACACGGTCGTTTTTTGCGATGAAAAAAAACGACGTTTTTTAAAACGTCATTTAAATTGATCGTGTGTGGGCAAAACGTTTTTTGTCTAAAAAAAAACGACCAAAAAAAAATTCCAACATGCTTGAATTTTTTGTGTCGTTTTTCAAAACGTTGTTTTTTGTTTCACAAAAAGTCACCGTGTGTAGCAAAAACGTTGTTTAAAACGACGATTTTCAACCCGCGCATGCCCAGAAGCTAGTTATGAAGCGAGCTTCAATGGAAAAGAGTGGTGAACGTAACCTGGCTTTTTGTGAAAAACAATGATGGTGTGTATGCAACATCGTCTTTGAAAAGTGACGTTTCAAAAACATCGTTTTTTACTTCACAGAAAACGTTGTTTTTTTTCATCACAAAAAATTATCGTGTGTACTCAGCATAAGAGTTATCTTAAACTCAATAGTTCCAAAACAGAACTTTTTCTGTTTCATGCCAGTCGCAAGAGTCAACTGGCAACAACCTGGACACCTCCGCCCATTCTGGGCCAAATCATCACCCCTAGCTCCAAAGTCAAAAGTCTCGGGGTCATTTTTGACTCCTACATGACAATGGACGCACAAATAGGGTCAGTAGTCAGCGGATCTCACCATCTGCTGCGCCTACTACGCAGACTTATTCCATTTATTCCTAAAGAAGACACAGCAGTCGTGGTGGGAGCAATTGTAAACTCCAGACTGGACTATGCAAATGCGCTTTACCTCGGTCTCCCTAAGTACCAAATCACTTGACTGCAAGTCGTTCAAAATACGTCCGCCAGACTTGTGACTGGGAAAAATCCCTGGGAATCAATCTCGCCTTCACTGAGATCCCTTCATTGGTTGCCAGTAAAAGACAGAATTACTTTTAAAGCCCTATGTCTGACACATAAGTGCATCCATGGGAAAGCCCCGCAATATCTATGCGAAAAGATAGAAGCCCACAATTCCAATCGCGTTCTGCGATCCAGCAATCAAAATCTGCTCCAGATACCCAAAGTCAGATACAAGTCCAAAGGAGAAAGAAGGTTTGCTTTTCAAGGACCCAGACTATGGAACGCTTTACCAACCAGCATTCGGTTGGAGGAGAACCACCTGAGCTTCAGAAGACAGATTAAAACTCTGCTCTTTTGAAGGCCTTGGGAGACAGAAACAACGAGCGCCCAGAGGCGATTTAGTTCGCATGTGCCGCGCTATTTAAGTTTTTCATTCATTCATTCATTCAGTAATGGAGAAAAGATCAGCTTCAGGGAGACCATAGAAAATACTGTCTTTTGCCCTCTGCCTGCTATTTTGGGAACAGCTTTCATAGGAGACAACTTCTTTTAACCACTCACTTACAGGGCACTTTGCCCAGGCCATTTTTCAGCCTTTTGCACTGTAACCATGTGAATTTTTTTTATAATTTTCTTCACACAAATAGAGCCTTCTTTTGGTGGTATTTAATCACTGTTGGGATTTTTAATTTACATTTTTACAAAAAAGAAAAAAAAGACCCAACATTTTGAAAAATAAATAAAAAATTCTTAGTTTCTGTGAGTAAATAGGTATTTTTTCTTCTTCACTGATGTGCGTTGATGAGGCGGCACTGATGGGCACTGATGAGGTGGCACTGATGGATGAGGCACTAATATTCTGCACTTATGGCCACTGATAGGTGGCACTGATATGTGGCACTGATAGGCGGCACTAATGGGTGCCACGGATGGGCACTGATAGATGGCAATGGTGGGCACTGTTAGGTAGCATGGATAGGCGGCATTGATGGGCTTTACTGATGGGAATTGTTGGGCAGCACTGATAGGCGGCACTTAGGGGCACTAAAAGCCAGCACTGACTGGCATCACTAATGGGCACTGATTGCTGGCACTGGTGGGGACTAATTGTTGGCACTGGTGGGCACTGATTTCGCTCTAATGTAATCAGGGCACTGAACATCAAGATATCGGTCTACTTGCACCCATGTGACAATGAATAATAAATTACATAAAAGTCTTACGGCAAGGCGCTGGAGGGGGAGGAGTCATGTGCTCTGTCGGAGAACTCATTGTGTAGAGACATCTTTCCTGGAACGCAGCTGTCGCTCACTATACGTTTTCGACATGTTGGCGTCCACCACTCTGTCAACCTGTGATTGGGCAAGATGAGACAGGAGATGAAGAGAAAACAGAACAGGCTTCTTTTTTTTTACAAGCATTGCTTCTACAGCTGTGTTACGCTAAACACCCTGACAAAAAAGTGCCCTGAAGATTTAACACTCCTGATTTCCTGTGAAATTACTTGTTAAAAGCATTTCTAGGCATTTCTGAATGTTGCCACAGATTATATTATGTGAAGTGAAAATTTTACTTCCTATTGAATTTGCAATTTGCATTTTGTAATGTCTCTTTGTACACTGCCTTGAACAAGGCCCGTCAAAAAACAATCTTTTTTCTCCATGTCCAAACCATTTGCAGAAAGCAGAAAACTGCTTTAAAGTGCTTGTGGTGCTAAACTGTAAAGTGAGAAACCTTTCTGTAGGTTTAAAGAGAAAAGTGGATGTTAAAACGCCTGCCTTTTTATTTCTGTGTCGCAATAGAGAAATTTCCCTTTGCTTCTTGTTTCAAAGAGACAACAGGATGCAGGAGGAAATCTCTCCAAAGTGTAGGTAAATCTCCTCCTAGGCCACAGACTGTTGTATATTGAGTGTGTTTTAGTAAGGATGTCCACTAATTTTGAATGAGCAGCCAACACAGATTTGAATGGACCTAAAACATTTTGCACATGTAGCACACCAAGATGAACAGAGGGTCTGGGCACTGTCAACTGTAGAATCGATAGAGATATTAACCACCCCTTAAATCAAAATTGAAAAAACTAGATATACTTTAAGGAGCAGCGTTATTTCATTGATGAAAATATTTTTGACTAAATTAACACTATTTTAGTAGTCTAAAATATGACTAAAACCAAAACAATTCAGATGACTAAAATACAACTAAAAGTAAAGTGACACTTTGGTCCAAAAGCTATGGCTAAAACTAAATCGAAATTTGATGTCAAAGATTACACTGCACTACAATGGAGGAATAAACAGGTGGAATCTACTAAGCTGCTGTAAAGAAAAATGGCTACCTGCAAGACAAAGGCATAATGAGCTAGTATGCATAGCATACTAGCTCATTATGAATTATTTATCTGAGATCGAAGCCTTCGCAACGGCCCTCGTTTGCCTCCTCCTCCGACGCCATGATACCCGGAGTGACTTCCGGGTATCGCTGCTACGGCGTTGTGACTGGCTGGAGCAGCAATGATGTCACTCCCGGCACGCTCAGGTTTGGGAGATATTTCTTGCACCTACAGGTAAGCCTTAATCTAGGCTTACCTGTAGGTTAAAGTCTTTTTTAATTTTTTTTCTTAACCACTTAAGACCCGGACACATATGCTGCTAAATGACCCAAGGTGTTTTTACAATTCGCCGCTGCGTCGCTTTAACAGACAATTGCGCGGTCGTGCGACGTGGCTCACCAACAAAATTTGCGTCCTTTTCTTCCCAGAAATAGAGCTTTCTTTTGGTGGTATTTGATCGCCTCTGCAATTTTTATTTTTTGCGCTATAAACTAAAATAGAGGTTAGAGACTTTTTGTTATAAAAAAAATCAAATAAACTAAATTTTAGTAAAACATTTAGGCCAAAATTAATTCAGCCACATGTCTTTAGAAAAAAAAAAAAATCGCAATAAAAAAAAAAAATAGCTACCTAGCGGGAACAGCGACACTAATACAGCGATCAGAAAAGTGACGCTGGCAATAGGGAGTGAAAGGGTTAACTAGGGCAGGGATCAGGGGGTTAAAACTTTATTAGGGGGGGTACGGGGGCTACCCTGAACCTAACACTAACTAACTTTCACACTGCCTGTCACACTGACACTAAATGCAGTGATTAGATCACTGCATTCAGTGACACTGTGACAGGGGGGTGGGGGATCACAAGGGGTTAATGTGCCTATGTGTGTGTGTGTCAGTGTTGTGTTGGTGCACACTTACTGTGGATGTCTTCTCTCATCAGCAGGGGTGGGAAACACCGCTGCGATGAGAGATGACATCATTTCCTCCTCCTGTGTAAACACAGGAGGAGGAAGTGACACGAAGGGGGAGCGCTCCCATTGGCTGGGAGCGATCGCGGGGGGGGGGGGGGCCAAAAAAAACGGACATCCGCCCGCTCATCGGCGATCGCTCCCAAAGCCAGGGGGACCGCTGCACGCCGCGGAGGGGGTCCCGATCGGACCCCCGAACCGCACAAAGGCGAGAACGTAAATATACGCCCTTGTGCCTGTACGAGCCATGTTGTGGACGTACATAGGCGTGCGGCGGTCCTTAAGTGGTTAATATTAATGTTAGTAATATATTCAGGTAATATGTGCAATGGCATTACAGCCAATAGAGTTTAAACTTTTTTGTGCTTTTTTTTTATATTTTAACCCCTTCAATACCAGGCTATTGTCATATGACGTCCACAAAGGGGATCTCCCATCCCAGGTGGACGTCATATGACGTCCTGGACTTTGGGGAGGGGGATATCTGAATGATGCCTGTAAAGAGAGGCATCATCCAGATATCCATCTCTTCTGCCGGCGATTCTGCACAACATAAGAATGATCATAGCGGCGGTTCCGCCGCTTGATCGTTCTTATAGGCGGCGGGAGAGGACATCCCCCCCCTCCCGCCGCCATCCGGTGCTTCTCCGGGGCTCTCCCGTGCCATCGGGGAATCGTCCGGCGCTAGCTGGAACCATAGTGATGACTCTATGACCGTCGGAGGACCCGGGCACGATGTAATGACGTCACGCCCGGGTCCCGTAAGTAAACAAAGCCACGATTGCGGCTACTAAGCAACAGTATTCATGAGATTGGTGAATTTTTTTCACCGATCTCATGGTTTCCAGCCTGGAGGAGAGATGTGGGGTCTTACCTGTCACACACATTCCTATTACAAGGGATGTTTACATTCCTTGTAATAGGAATAGAAGTGATAAAAAAATTAAAAATAAATAAAAAAAGTGTAAAAAAATAAATAAATATGTAAAAAATAAATTATAATAAATAAAAATAAAACGCCCCTGTTCCCGGTAGCTCGCGCGCAGAAGCGAACACACACGCAAGTCCCGCAGACATATGTAAACGCCGTTTAAACCACATGTGAGGTATCGCCGCGTGCGTTAGAGTGCCAGCAACAATTCTAGCACTAGATCTCCTCTGTAAATCTAAACTGGTAACCTGTAAAAAATGTCAAAGTGTTGCCTATTGAGATTTTTAAGTACCGAAGTTTGGCACTGAAGTTCCATGAGTGTGCGCAATTTTAAAGTGTGACAGGTTAGGTATCTATTTACTCGGTGTAACATAATCTTTAATATTTTACAAACAAATTGGGCTAACCTTACTGTTTTGTTATTTTTTTAATTCATGAAACAATTTTTTCCCAAAAAAAGGCGTTTGAAAAATTGTTCAAACCTTAAAGGAGTTGTACAGAAAATTAATTTTTTGCCTTAATGCAATTTATGCATTAAGGTGAAAAAACATCTGATGGTAACAAACCCCCCCCCCCCCCACTGAGCCCCCGTTTTACTTACCTGACCCCTCAAAAGTCCCGCACTCGGTCCCGAGATCCTCTTCGCCGCTCAGCCTGGCCACTGATTGGCTAGGGCGGATGGATTGAGAGCAGCGCCGCCATTGGCTAGCGCTCCTCTCAATCACATCCAGTGATGCGGCGCACCGAGAGGCGGGGCCGAGTGATACGGCGAGCGGCTATGGCCAATCGCTGTATCACGGGAGCGTGCCCGCAAGGACTCATCACCATGCGAGCTCTGTGAATGAAGATGAGTTCTTGCGGGGAGGACCAGAGACAGCCGCGGAGGGACCCCAGAAGACGTGGATCGGGGCCACTCTGTGCAAAACAAACTGCACAGTGGAGGTAAGTACAACATGTTTGTTATTTTAAAGAAAAAAAAATGTTTCCTTCAGTAACCCTTTAATACCATCAATAATAACATTAGTTATTCGATTTTTACTCCAGGAGTATATAATGAGTTTGGCAATTCTAGAGAAATGCTTAAAAATGCATTACAGTTTAATTAAACCCATTCAATTTTAGTCGACTAAAACGTACTGGAGATTTTAGTAGACTTCAATATGACTAAAACTAAAACAATTCAGATACATAATGTATGACCCGTACACACGATCGGAATTTCTGATTGAAAAAGTCCGACCGTGTGTATGCCCCATCAATCTTTTTTCAGAGGAATTCCAATGGAGTTTAGATTCCGATGTTAGTTTGGCCAGGCAAAAGCCCAATCGTAAAACTAAAGTGGCATTTTAGTCGAAAGACTATGACTAAAACTAAATCACAATTTGACATCAAAATTAAGACCCAACAGACCTGCTATATAAAGTCCCAAGACGTAGTTTTTTTTTTGTCAGGGCACTCCCTGCTTGTACTTGATGTTTAATGTTTGACTACAGTGTGATTTTAGTAAATAATCTTTTTAAAGCCTTTTTCTTTAATCAGTTATAATTACTATCCAATGTCACAGTAACGGTGCTCAGCATAGAGGCTGAATACAGTCACCAGGGGGCAGTATTTTAATTATGCCATGCCAGTGTCGTTCCCATGCAAGTTAATTGTTCCTCTTTGCCATCCTGTACATCCTATCCTCTGAAGAATTGACGCATTGATTCCACATATAATAAACTAACCCTGTGGGCTGCTCTACCACCAGGTCTGGCATCCCTGTTCCAGTACTGCCTTGCGCGGTCCCAGCCTCCTCGGGGTCCAGAATAAAGATTTCATCCTGGGAAATCTCAGTGACAAAATGTAGATGTTCCTGTGGAGACGGACAAAGAACAATTACAGCATAAACCAGTTCTATCCGCTGTCTGGTCACACACTTCATTACCGTTTGCCATTTGGAATGTAAAAAAAACAATAACAGTTGCCCTGATAGAAAGAGAATGGACCACTGTGAGCTTTGTGTGCTTTTCCCAAAGAGAGTAAACAAAACAGAAAGTCACAGAGTTTTTGAGGACAAGTTTGTCCTATCCTTTTGTCTATCTAATGGAAGGCGAGGGGATACACTGGACATCTAATCTTACAGATACAACTGGCCCTTGAGATTGAGTTTGACACCTCTGATCTAGCTCTTTGCTCCCCAGCCTGGCTGTCCATGGCCTGCCCTTTCTGTATTTATAGGGAAATATTTGCTGTTGTAATGTGCCACATCCCAAAAATGCTCAACATCAAAAAAACTGTCTATAGGCACAAAGAATAAGGAAACACACACACTCACAAAAGTACAGTATACAAATACATAAAAAAAAGTATTATGCAAAATTGTTTGACAAAAAACAAATTAGGATAAAACCAAGAGGCTGACATTGCAATAAGCATTACAATTAGGCCGCGTACACACGATCGAACATGTCCGCTGAAACTGGTCCGCAGACCAGTTTCAGCGGACATGTTAGATCGTGTGTACGGCCTATCAGACCATTTTACAGCGGACAAAAATTTCCAAACATGCTTGAAAACATGTCCACTGGAAACCTGTCCATCGGACAGGTTCGATGGTTAGTACACAAACCATCGGACGAAAATCCCCGGCATGCGCAGAATCAAGTCGACACATGCTTGGAAGCATTGAACTTCATTTTTTCATCACGTCGTTGTGTTCTACGTCACCGCGTTCTGGTCCGGTGGGATTTTGGTCCGATGGTGTGTACGCACATCAGACAATTCAGCCTTGTCCGATGAAAACGGTCCGTCGGACATGTTTCCTCGGACATGTCTGATCGTGTGTACAGGGCCTTAGAGGTACTAGAGTACTATGTGAACCACATGGCCTGAAACATTTTAATAAAGGCCGGACCCTTATGAGGTAGCTGTGCTAAGACCCAACGCATTTCAATAAGCTCTTCCTCAGGGCGCGGAGTACCCAATGTCAAAGATTGTACTGAAGGGCTCCACCCACCCTTCAGTTAAAAACAAAAGCTTCAGCCAGCTGTAAAATCTCCCCATCATATGATTCATATATGGTTGACATAAAAATAAGTATATGCAGGTGGCACTGAAAGAAAAAAAGGGGGTGACCAATTTATTGCAGGAAAATCACCAGAGACATCATATCCTAATGGAATAGCCCTGGAAGCCAAACAACTACTGTCAATTGTCCTCTTTAATCTTCATCTTTATCATATTTGTAATATATTATTACTGTGTGTAGTATCTGCGGCTGCCAAGGGACCCATGTAGTCTAGAGATGCTGGCTGAAGCTCTCATCAGCTGAGAGAGACATGGCCTGCTGTATAACTCACTAAATTTTATTTCCTTCAATCATGGAGGCTGAGCCAGTGCTGTATTATGGCCTAGGCCGACAAGGCCCAGGCCTAGGGTGGCACTTTGTGGGGGGTGGCAAAAAAGCCTGTCTACCTGTCCTCATCCCACCGCGTCCCCCTGTCCTCATCCCACCGCGTCCCCCTGTCCTCATCCCACCGCGTCCCCCTGTCCTCATCCCACCCTGTCCCCCCCCCCCCACAGCGTCCCTCTGTCCTCCTCCCATTAAAATGACAGGGCCGGTCTTAAAAAGGAAGGGGTGTAGTCTTGACAGGAAGGGGTGCGTCATATATAAAGTAGTGGGTGTGTGAGTTTCGTCAGGCCTAGGGCAGCACAAAACCTAAATACACCCCTGGGCTGAGCATCACATGTATGCATTATCAGGGGTGGTCTGCAGCCTGCCTATGTACATCCACTCCCCAAGCATAGATATGTGCATAAATCCTCCCAAGAGCTAGCCCACTGCTTGATTCAGAACTAAGGGCCATTCAGAGGAGAACTGAGGCACGGTGCTGTGATGTTCTCAGGAAACTATGTACAGCACCATGCCAGCCTCTCCCACCAGCATTGCACTGAGAAGCACAGGGACGCACTGATGATGTCACTGAGTTTAAAATAAGGTATGTAATAAAAAGGTTTTATTTTAAATTATAAGTAGCATGTTGATGAAGGGTGAAAGGAGCAACCAGGGAAGGCAACATACAGGGTGATTAAACCTCACATTTAAAGAAAGATCATTTTGTGGTTGGTTACCTCTGATACAAATCAAATAAATTAAGTTACTTACCTGAGATCTATCTATACGATAGAACTGGTCAGCAGAGGTAGCTGTGTGAGAGAAAAGAAAACATATTGGATAAAAAGTATATTGTCAGAAATGTCTACGTTAACACAGTGCAAGGTATGTGCAGAAATATTGATATTTGTTCTGCGTGCAATTATGCAGCTATGTTGTCCATGATACAAAATAATCTATCCTGTTTTAACCACTTAAGACCCGAACCAAAATGCAGGTAAAGGACCTTGCCCCTTTTTGCGATTCCGCACTGCGTCAATTTAACTGACAATTGCGCGGTCGTGCGACGTGGCTCCCAAACAAAATTGGCGTCCTTTTTTCCCCACAAATAGAGCTTTCTTTTGGTGGTATTTGATCACCTCTGCGGTTTTTATTTTTTGCGCTATAAACAAAAATAGAGCGACAATTTTAAAAAAAATTCAATATTTTTTACTTTTTGCTATAATAAATATGCCCCAAAAATATATAAAAAAAATATTTTTTTCCTCAGTTTAGGCCGATACGTATTCTACCTATTTTTGGTAAAAAAAATCGCAATAAGCGTTTATCGGTTGGTTTTCGCAAAATTTATAGCGTTTACAAAATAAGGGATAGTTTTATTGTATTTTTATTAAGTTTTTTTTTTTTTACTAAATTATTTCTTTTTGACTGCGACAATATGGCGGACACTTCGGACAATTTTGACACATTTTTGGGACAATTGTCATTTTCACAGCAAAAAATGCATTTAAATTTGCATTGTTTACTGTGGAAATGACAGTTGCAGTTTGGGAGTTAACCACAGGTGGCGCTGTAGGGGATGTGTGCCTATGTGTTGTGTTTACAACTGTAGGGGGGTGTGGCTGTAGGTGTGACGTCATCGATCGCGTCTCCCTATTACAGGGATGAGGCGATCGATGCTACGGCCACAGAGAAGCACGGGGGAGCCGTTCTTCCGCTCCAGGGACAGATCGCCGCACTGCAGCGGCGATCGGGACCGCGAATCCCGCGGTCCCGGTCCTGGAGCTTCGGACCGGGGCGCGCGCCCGCGACCCACGGCTGGGTACTAAAATCAACGTATATATACGTTGATGTGCCCAGCCGTGCCATTCTGCCGACGTAAATGTGCAGTAGGCGGTCCTTAAGTGGTTAAAGAACGTGTCTGGTATGGATTTTAAGGGGAACTTAACACCAAAATGTAAAAAAAAATGGGTGTGAGGTCCCCCCAAAATCCATAACAGACTCTTCTCTGAGCATGCAGCCTGGAGGACAGGATAGGGGGGGGGGGGGTGAGCGGCCTGAACCATACCAGGCCATATGCCCTCAACATGAGGAGGGTGCTTTGTGGTGCCAGAGCCTATTCCCGACAATCCTTGCCATTGTCTGTCAGGGTCTGCGGGTGGGGGGGCTTATCAGAATCTGGCCACCAGATCTCGCCCCCCCCCCCCCCCATGTGAATGAGTATCGGGTACATTTACCCCTACCTATTCACCAAAATAGTGTCAAAATGTAAAAACCACAATAGACAGTTTTTGACCATTCCTTTATTAAAAAGGAAAAAAAGTATCCCACGATGTCAATCCATCTTCAATCATGCCGCCTGACGGACCAGAAAATAGAAAAAAAAAACGAAAAAACTCTGCCTCCATGTTAGGCCTCCCGGCAACTGCTGTCTTTTCTCTTTGACAGCTGTTATATAGGCAAGGGCGGGGCCACCAGCTGACGCAACTGGATGACCCTGCTCCCTCTGACGTCACATGATGTCAAAAGGGGACGGGGTCACTCAGTTACATCACTGTGTGGCCCCGCCCTTGCCTATATAACACCTGTCACAGACAGCATGAGACAGCAGTCACAGGGAGTGCACAGTCTATTTGACTTTAGTAAATCAACCCTTTAGCTCCAAGTCAGGTAGATGCCTAGGACCTTTTTATTGTGCCCACCCAGTATTGTTAGCGTAACACACATATGTCACTGACAGGATTTTACACAAACAAATCAACTTACCATCTAGGAAGCACCATCGGGGGTTAAGTCTCTGGGCAGACAACAACCTTGGAAATGAACTCTCGTCCTGCAGAGTATGAAAAGTATGTAACTACTACAGAATCAGCATGTCCTTACTAAAAATAACTGCGCAGCTAGCAGCCTTTGATGTAATGTATGCATATGAACAGCCATTTTGTTCATTTTTGGGCCTTAAATGCTTTACCATTCACTCAATTCAAAGGCTATGAGGAAGAGGGTCTGCCCTTACAACGGGTCAGTGGTAACGAATGCTAGAGACAATGGATGCATGCTAACAGCATCAGCTAGGATTTATTCTATGTATTGATGGTTGAGTAGGTCTCTTCCTGGCTGTTTTTAAATGTCAAGGCCAGTTTGCAAAGATTGTTTGTGTGTACAAGTCTTTCTTCTTATACTATAAAGGTTTTGAAAAGCATCAAACAACGCTGGTGCACTTTCTGTTTGTCCTGAAGACATTACACTGAACCGTAAGAGCCCATTCACACAGGGGCAACACGACTTCCAGCACGACTTTGGGAGGCAACTTGGACATGACTTGAGTATGAACCATCAGGCAACTTACTTCAAGTTGCCTCCAGGACAGTACAAGGCAACTTCAAGTCACCTCCAGGACAGGAGGCTTTCTAGTGGCTAATCAAGCAACAATCAGCTCTGTGGGAGGGAGGGGTTTGCCTGGGAAATGTATGTTATCTTCCTGTATTGTTGCTTCAGTTAAGACAGTGATCCGACTTCTGAGGCGACTTCCATTGAAATCAATGAGTACAAGTTGCCTACAAGTCGCCTAGAAGTCGCATTGAAGTAGTACAGGAACTTTTTTTGAAGTCGGAGCGACTGCAGTAGTGTGCATTAAGACGGCTCTATTCACTTACATTGATTTTCTCATGCATCGCGACTTGAGGCGTCTAGGGGCGACTTGAAGTCAGATCCAAAGTCGTCCCTGTGTGAATGGGCTCTAACTGATTAATTTGCTTAATACACATTAAGTATCATAAACAATTGCTATACTATTTCAATACAATACTATTTTACCTTTGTTTCATTTGTTTTCCCATCTTAGTGCTGCTTATCTAATCTGCCCTGTCACAGCCACTTTTGGTCTACTTGTACATGCTCAAGTGTCCACTGCTCATTATTGCTTTGGCGGGCTTTCTGATAAAGTGCAATAGTGGACTGTGTCTGTGCAATGTGTGTCAGCATGGCAGCTTGTAGTCTCCACCAAAGGAGCATGTGACATGGTGATAACAAAGGATAACAAGGGAGATAGTTGTCATCCTCTAATGGGAAGTGCCTGAACAAGGACCACCATGGCCGGCTCACCAGGAATTAAAGTGTTTTTTGACTCTCCTCACCCTTGCGTTTTTTTATTAACCCCTACCTTCATGATGGTAAGAGCAGCACATTTTAAATATTCACCCACCCAGCAGATCCAGCACTGTGCAGCAGTGATCCTTCTCTCTTCTGGCAGTGCTTGGTCTAATGCCACCATGTTTTGATATGAAGTCATCCAGAGGCTGCCAACTGTTCCGAGTTTATTCAGCACGTCTCTCGATGACGACCCTTCACCAGGCCCGCCCCCTCCTCTTTTACTGAATGAAAGGTTTTGCCTACTGGGATATGTGACGTTCAAATCCCAGGAGGCAAAGGGGGAACAGTGCACATCATTCGCCTAGGCCAGGGGTCTCCAAACTTTCTAAACAAAGGGCCAGTTCATTGTACTTCAGACTTTAGGGGGCTGGACTGTGGCAAGTGAGTGTGGAAATGTTCCTGGCATCAGTGGAGTAAACATTGCCACATTTGGTATTAGGGGGATGAATGATGCCCCATCAGTGGTATAATTGGGAGAAATAGTGCCTGATTGTTGGTACCATTGGGAGGAATGTTACCCCATTATTGTTATCATTGAGAGCAATATCGCCCCATTGTTGATGTCAGTAGGAGATTTAGTGTCTCGTATCAGTAGGAGAAATAGTGCTCTAAGGGCCGGATAAAGGCAAGCTAAGGGCTGCATCCGGCCCCCGGGCCGCAGTTTGGACACCACTGGCCTAGGCGAAAGATAAGTGGTGGAGGGGGGCGGCGAATAATTTCATTTAAAGTAAATAAACAAAAATTAAAAAATACCGGATTTATCTGCGTATAACGCGCACAGGCATATAACATACACCCTAACTTTAAGAGGAAGTTTCAGGAAAAAAACTTTTCACAACCCCCTGCGTATAACACGCAGGCACAGTCTACCCTTTATTTTCAGGGTAAAAAAGTGAGTGTTATACGCCAATAAATACAGTAAATAAAGATCCCTTAACCACTTGCCCACGGTGTCATAGGAAAAATACGTCATGATTTTAAAGATGGATATCTCGGTAACGGCAGCAGCTGCTGCCACAACCGAGATATCCAACTTTTCCGTGGGCAGTGCTGTACACGATAATGGCGGTCCCAGCGGCGGATTCGCCGCAAGATCGCCGTTATCGGTGGCGGGAGAGGGCCCCCCTCCCGCGCCCTCCGCCGCTTACCGGAGCCGTCGGTAGCGGCGGAGGCGATCGTGTCCTCTTGCTGGCTGTGTTGGGATACGAGTGAGGGAAAAATTGCCCCCACCTGTCCCCCATAGCTCTGCTGGGCGGAAGTGACGTCAAAACGTCAGTCCCGCACAGCGTCTTAAAGAGACATTTTTTTTTTCTGAGATTTGAAAAATGAATTTTTTTATTTTTTTTATTTTTTTGCATTTAAGCCTAAATATGAGATGTGAGGTCTTTTTGACCCCAGATCTCATATTTAAGAGGACCTGTCATGCTTTTTTCTATTACAAGGGATGTTTACATTCCTTGTAATAGGAATAAAAGTGACAATTTTTTTTTTATTTCGATGTATAAAATTATAAACGAATTAAAAATAAATAAGAAAACAAAAAAAAAAAAAATGTAAAACGCCCCGTCCCGACGAGCTCGCGCACAGAAGCGAACGCATACGCGAGTAGCGCCCGCATATGAAAACGGTGTTCAAACCACACAAGTGAGGTATCGCCACGATCGTTAGAGCGAGAGCAATAATTCTAGCCCTAGACCTCCTCTGTATCTCAAAAAATGCAACCTGTAGAATTTTTTAAACGTTGCCTATCGAGATTTTTAAGGGTAAAAGTTTGACGCCATGCCACGAGCGGGCGCAATTTTTAAGCGTGACATGTTGGGTATCATTTTACTCAGCGTAACATTATCTATCACAATATATAAAAAAATTGTTATTGTTGTCTTATTTTTTTATTCAAAAAAAGTGCGCTTGTAAGACCGCTGTGCAAATACGGTGTGACAAAAAGTATTGCAATGACTGCCATTTTATTCTCTAGGGTGTTAGAAAAAAAATATATAATGTTTGGGGGGTTTAAGTAATTTTCTAGCAAAAAAAACAGTTTTAGTCTCGTAAACACCAAATCTGAAAAACAGGCCCGGTGGGCAAGTGGTTAATTTTGCAGAGGAGAGGTGGAGAGGAGGAATGATGACATGGAGGGTGAAGATCTGAGTATTTTGAGAGATTGAAAACAACTTATCAAATTAAAGCTTACATAAGATATTTAGCAATATCATTGCTAAAGTTGTTTTCACACCACTTTAGGGGAGCAGCTACTTTAATATATTTTATATTACCATAGCACGGAGTTCTCTATTTATTAATTACATAGGATATTAGCAACTGGGTTTAGATCTACTTTAAAGCGGTGTTCCAGCTGAAATATTTATTTTTTTAAAAGTCAGAAGGTACAAACACTGTAGCTGCTGACTTTTAATAAGCACACTTACCTGTCCAGGGTGCGTGCGATGTTGGCCCCCTGAGGCCGATCCGTCCATCGGATCGGGTGCCGGCACTGCCATTCGTACTAACGGAAACAGACAATTTCCTACTGTGCATGCACGATTCGTGAATGGCCGATTACCCAGAAGACAACGCGAGGCGGAGGAGAATGAATACTACCGCGGAATAGGAAGTGGCAGATTAGGACGATCTGCTTAGCAACAGCCATTTCTGGTAAGTATAAAACATTTTTTCCCCTTTTTTTTTTTCTTTCATATATTTAGGGGCGTTTTTATGTTTTTTTGTTTTTGTTTTTTTTTGCGTGGATCTCCGCTTTAAATGCTGAATAACATTGAGATTGTGGGGATGGTTTACTAAAACTGGAGAGTGCAAAATCTGGTGCAGCTCTGCATAGCAAGCAATCAGCTTTCCAAGCTGAAGTTAGAAACTGATTGGCTACCATCCACAGCTGCACCAGATGTTGCACTCTCCAGTTTTAGCAAATCAACTTCAATATGTCATATGTACTGACTGAAACATGATCACATTCAGACATTTTGAAGAAAACTATTGTTTGCATAACAAAATGCTAATAGTAATGTATTCTCTCATTGTTGGTATGCTTTCAAAAAATCTGTCAACTCTCTGAGTGTCTCTATAATAGTACAATCTAACAACGTTTTTTCCCCAGGTAAAGTAAAAAGTGTGACAGTGAAACAATTTGAAACTGTCTTTGTTTCTGACTAATGAAGCCTTTTAAATATTTCATGAAATAAATAAGTAGAAAATAATACAGCAGCCGTTTGTGGGCTAAATTCACATTAGGATCTGTTAAGCCTAATTGACACGAAGCGGTGACAAGGCCAATATAATGGCTGGATTTAGGAAATACACCACCAAAGGACGTCAACCATTTGTAGTGTATTTTAATGAGACCACAAAATGGCCAAATAAACGTGTATAGATGCAACGCTTTCAAAATGTTCCATGATTTTGCATTTATAAAAAATCCAAAGAGTCAAATGCACATACCTGGCAGTGATCTCTGTAAGATGTCACCGAATGAAGATCCTTATTAGGAACAAATAAAAGTTCTAGATTAGAGTAGGCATAAACCTAAACTGAATGATATTTTGTATATTTTGCATATCATTAACAATTGCTTATTGTTTTCATTTTAGAAAATACTTGTTTACCGCAGTCCCTTTTTGTCTCCATGCAGTCCAAAAATGGCTGCATGGAGGGCGGTTTCCTAATAGGACAACAGTGGACTATACATGCCTCATGTGTGCTGAAACAATTACTTGTAGTCTACATAGAAAACCCATGTGACAGGGTGAAAACACAGGCGCTCAATTGGGAGACAGAGTGTGGTCACCTTATAGTGCCTGAACAAGGATCTTCATGGGTCAATCACAAAGCTGCAGGTTTAAATAGATTGAAAATAACATTAACCACTTGCCCACCGGGCCTGTTTTTCAGATTCGGTGTTTACGAGAATAAAACACATTTTTTTATAGAAAATTACTTAAACCCCCCAAACATTATATATATTTTTTTCTAACACCCTAGAGAATAAAATGGCAGTCATTGCAATACTTTTTGTCACACCGTATTTGCGCAGCGATCTTACAAGCGCACTTTTTTTGAAAAAAATTAACTTTTTTGAATAAAAAAATAAGACAACAATAAATTTGGCCCAATTTTTTTATATATTGTGAAAGATAATGTTACGCCGAGTAAAATGATACCCAACATGTCACGCTTAAAAATTGCGCCCGCTCGTGGCATGGCGTCAAACTTTTACCCTTAAAAATCTCGATAGGCAACGTTTAAAAAATTCTACAGGTTGCATTTTTTGAGATACAGAGGAGGTCTAGGGCTAGAATTATTGCTCTCGCTCTAACGATCGCGGCGATACCTCACTTGTGTGGTTTGAACACCGTTTTCATATGCAGGTGCTACTCGCGTATGCGTTCGCTTCTGTGCGTGAGCTCGTCGGGACGGGGCGTTTTAAATTTTTTTTTTTTTGTTTTCTTATTTATTTTAAATTAGTTTATAATTTTATACACCGAAATAAATAAAAATAAATAAATTATCACTTTTATTCCTATTACAAGGAATGTAAACATCCCTTGTAATAGAAAAAAGCATGACAGGTCCTCTTAAATATGAGATCTGGGGTCCTCAGATCTCATATTTAGGCTTAAATGCAAAAAAAGAAAAAAAAATGTAATTTTTCAAATTTTAGAAAAAAAAATGTTTCTTTAAGACGCTGGGCGGGACTGACGTTTTGACGTCTCTTCCACCCAGCAGAGCTATGGGGAACGCGTGGGGGCGTTTTTTCCCTCACTCGTATCCCAACACAGCTGCCGACAGGACCCGATCCCCTCCGCCGCTACCGACGGCTCCGGTAAGCGGCGGAGGGCGCGGGAGAGCGGTGGGGGGGCCTCTGTCGCCACCGATAACGGCGATCTCGCGGCGAATCCGCCGCGGAGAACGCCATTATCGTGTACAGGACTGCCCACGGTAAAGATGGATATCTCGGTTGTGGCAGCAGCTGCTGCCGTTACCGAGATATCCATTTTTAAAGTCATGACGTCTTTTAGACATGACGCGGTGGGCAAGTGGTTAGAGATGAGTTTTAAAGCCCTTAAAGCCCCACAAAAAAAAATGCAGCGGGCCCTACTGTGCTTACAGGACGCTTAGGATGTTGGTACATGTTTTTATGCATTTACTTTACTAATTGTTAGAGTGCCTCCACAGCCATTTTGGAGAACACTGACCTTAGTCCATGCCCTCAAGGAGCTTATCATCCAAAGCTCTTCCTGTAGTCACACACTTAGGCCAATGTTAGAGAACACTGACCTTAGTCCATGCCCTCAAGGAGCTTATCATCCAAAGCTCTTCCTGTAGTCACACACTTAGGCCAATATTGTGCAGAACTCTTATTCGTTTGGTAAAAAAAAATAGCAGTGAAAGAGTAACAATTAAAGGAATGAAATAAAGCAGCTGTTGCACATTTCTGCCATGAATCCCTCATGTTAATGTGTTGCATCAAACTCATGAAGCATTTGTGACACTTTTGGTTCTGACGTAGACTTGTACACCAAATTCAGGTAGCTCTAAAATGTGCCACTTTTACATTTTGGCACATTTTGCTTGTGCCAAATTAAAAATATCAACAGTGTGTATCTTACAAAAGTGGAGCTAATTAAGACAAATTCTCTTTTGGCATACAGAGAGAAACCCTGGCACTGACATATTTTCCGAAAGTGTCTCACGTGTATTCTAAAAGGGGTACAGCGTGTACCAAATTTAAGTATGAGTTTTAGAAAACAATCAAGATACTTTTGCATAATCTGTCTCCACTAGTAAATTCTAGGGGAATGTGTTTAGGTGTATCACTAGTGAATCACTAGGTGAAAGTAATACTAAGGGAAGTAACAGGACTGGCGGCATTATTCTACGGGGAGCTAAGACCAAACTCACCTCTTGCAAGCGATCAACATACATGCGACAAGTCTCCAAATCACAGTCTCCTCGTACTACAATAATTCCTAGAGGGATTGCTGGAAGAGAGAAAATAAAGTTACTGGCTATCATGTACAGAGAAGGGCAATAATACAGAATCCTTTATAAAACAGCACATAATCATTTACATGTCTCATGTTTGTCAGAAATCCCCAAAATTTGTGGTTTATTCATCATTTTAGGATAGCGGGCAAAGCTATGCAAATAATTCCCTTATGCTCATGTGGCCAAATGCACAACTCTAATTCCAATAAAATTGGGAGGCTGTGTAAAATCAACACAAACAAATGCAATGATTTGCCAATCTCATAAACCCAAGTAAGCAAGTGGCACTAACAAGGAAGAGCTGGAAGAACATTTTTCAACTAATTAGGTTAATTGGCAACACACCAGTAACATGACTGGATTTAAAAAGAGCATCTTAGAGAGTCTGAATGTCTCAGAATTAAAGATCATCACCAATCTGTGAAAAGCTGTGTCTTTTCTCACAATTTTTGAATAATTTTCTGTAATGTAAATTTGCAAATACTTTAAATATATCATAATCTAAATCTATAGTACATAATATCATCAAAAGATTCTGAGAATCTGAAGAAACCTCTGTGCACAAGGGACAAAGCAAAGTGAAGTATTGGATGTCCGCAATCTTCAGGCCCTCAGGCGGCGCCACATTAAAAACAGGCATGATTCACTGCATGGACTCGGGAATAATTCCAAAAATCACTGTCTGTGAACACAAGGGTTGATTTACTAAATGCAAATAGACTGTGCACTTTGCATAGTGCAGTGGCAAAAGCAGTTGCTCTAGAGCAGTAGTTCTCAACATGGGGTCGGAACCCCCTCAGGGGTCGAATGACGATTTGCCAGGGGTCACTGAATACTGGGCTGTTCCAAAAGCCCACACCGCTCTCCCAGCCTTTTCGTGGCTGAGCCTGTAGCTGCCCAGCTGGGCTGTTCCTGGGGTCCGTGGCCACTCACTCAGCCTCTTTGCATTCGCCCATTCAGTTTACGGCATTAGAGGTCAGCTGACTAGTGAGGAATGTGTAGTGGGAGGGGCTGGAGGAGACCCTGTCTCCTGATTTCGGCATAGGTGTAACTGCAATGAGACACCACAAAGTCAGAGACACAGTAACATTACCTGTGATTATAGTTGCCATCAGAAGTCCCCACTACAGTTCTCAGATCAGCAGATGACCTTGATTAAGAGCACCTAAGATGGCTGATCAGAACTCTCCCCAGCACTGCCACTAATCCCACCCCCACCAGCACTGCCATTCATCCCAACTCGCCGCCAGCACTGCCACTCATTCCATCTCCCCACCAAGGATTAAGAGAAGGAATACAAATAGAGAATACATCGAAGGGAGAGGAAAAGAGTGGGAGGAACAAAGAAAAAAGGGAGAGAAAGAATAAGAGAAAGAACAAGAAAGACCGCAAGATAAAAGGATTAGGGGGGGGGGGAGAAAAAAATTAGAGAGAGATAAAAGGGAACGAAGAGGAGAACAAGGAGAAAGAGTGGTACATCCTAAAATAAGGGGCTTTAATACTGTACGGATAGAAGGGACTCACAGAGTGCTAAATGTCTGTGGGTTAGGAGCGCAAATTACTTGCCTTGGATGCTGACAACCCACGCTATGAAAATTATTTTACTGTTAAGGGTCCCTACAACTTGGGAGATTTTAACAAAGGGTCATGACACTAGTAAGATTGAGAACCACTGCTCTAGAGCTTAGTAAATGAGCAGAAGCTCTACTCACTTTCGTTATCCAATCCAAATGCTGTATTTTTATTTCTGTGTATGTGATTGGGTGTTCTTTTTAAAGTGAAGTTTTCCTCCTTTACTAAGTCCTGGAGCAACTGCAACTGTCTATTTGACTTTAGTAAATTAACCCCACAGTTCGCCGTGGCATCCAAAAATGTAAGGTAAAGCTCTATCATGCAAAGAAGGAGCCATATCTGAACGTGATCCATGAATACCGCTGTCTTCTCTCTGCTAAAGCTCATTCAAAATGGTCTGTTGCAAAGTGTTAAACTATTCTGTGGTCAGACAAATCAAAAATGTTACATTATTTTTGGCAATCATGGGCACTGCGTCCTTTAGACGAAAGAGGAGAGGGGCCTTCTGGCTTGTTATCAAAGCTCAGTTCAGAAGCCTGCATCTCTGATGGTATGAGGGTACATTAGTGCATATGGGAAGGCACCATCAGTGCTGAAAGATATATTCAGATTTTACAGCTGTAACTGCTCTCAACCAGATGACATCTTTTTCAGGGATTGCCCTGCACATTTCAGCAGGACAATGCTGAACTGCATGCTGTATCTATGACAACAGCATGACTTTGTAGTAAAAAAAAAAATCCAGGTGCTTAACTGCAGTCTACACTTTTCACAAATTGAAAATATCGGGCACATCTTGAAAGAAAAAATATCACAAAGAAGACCCAGTACTGTTGAGCAATTACATTCAAGAATATCCGGATTCTATATCAGTTAAAAATGGGACAACATTTTTCTTCAAAAAGTACAGCAACTGGTTTCTTCAGTTCCCAAATGTTTTGCAGAAGGGATGCAACACAGTGGTAACCCTGGCCCTGGCCCAACTTTTTTTGAGATGTGTTGCAACCATGAATTTAAAAATTACCTAGTTTTCTTTCTTAAAATTATATATTGATATGTTCTCTTTTCTATTGTAAATACAATTTGTCTCAAATCTCAGACTTTGGAGGCAGAATAGGGTGGGTTTTTTAAAGGTGTATTTCAGATCTGCACATAACTTCAACTGCCTATATCTGGATTTACTGATCATTGTTTCATGCATTGTTTTTTTTTTTTTTTTTTTTTTACTGACGTAACCCCTGGATTTAATTTCATTATACAAGCAGCTTAAATTTACCAGGTTTATTAAAAGAAGAAGGATTAAAAAAAAAATAATAATAATATCTATGCAATGGATTAAAAGCAAAGTAACCTGAATTTTTATTTCAGGGTTTATGGCTGAATTCAGTTATCCTAGGTCCCCCTTCAGCTCCAAAAGACTCCAGAACCTGAGTTACATCCTACTATGCAGGAGAAAAAAGCCCCAACCGAGTGTTGCTATCCTACTGCCACGCCAATATTACTCATCCTCCTTGCCGGAATTCTAATCTTGTCCTCTGCGTATGGTCCAGTGATCTCACAGCTTTGGTTTAATCAGCCTCATGCCTGCCATCTCCTCCTCATTGTTATCAGCGAGCCTGGAGATGAAGGCCCTAATTGCTTTAATTATGACTGAAATTCGCAGGCCAGGAAGTAAAAAAC
This sequence comes from Rana kukunoris, assembly GCA_029574335.1. Lineage (NCBI taxonomy): Eukaryota > Metazoa > Chordata > Amphibia > Anura > Ranidae > Rana > Rana kukunoris. The sequence goes on from CM056051.1 coordinate 437,996,711, forward strand.
CTGCGATGCGCCCTGAGTTCAGATGAGGAGGTTTTATTCTGATGAAGGGGAGAGCTACAGAACTAACCCATATGAGGCATTTAAAGCTCACATTTAAAGCTGAACCCCAACATAATTATAAAGGGCCAGATCCACAAAGAACTGCCTATCTTTAGGCAGGCGTAGCGTATCTAAGATACACTATGCCGCCGTAACTTAGAGCGGCAGGTTCCTTATCCACAAAGAATTTGCGCCGTAAGTTACGGCGGCGTAGTGTAAATGTGTCGGCGTAAGCCCGCGCAATTCAAATGTTTAAGATGTGGGCGTGATTTATGTAAAATCATTGTGACCCCACGTAAATGAATTTTTTTTTCACGTTGCAAATAAAGTCCACAGAGCAGCAAGTGGACAAATTGGACAGAGGAAAGGAAAATTACCCTCCAGAGATACACGTGATAGAAGAGGCAACTGTGAAGACAACGGAGAAGCATGGGAAAATTCCATGGGTTTTCAAAATATTCTATCCATGGTTAGGAAACAAAAAGTCTCCCAAGAAGCCCCAGATACCCACATTCCGATGGAGGAGTCCAAGATCAAGTCCACGGTGCAGCAGGTGGACAACTTGGACAGGGAAACGGAAAATGACCCTCCAGAAAGCCACATTCCAGTGAAGGAGTCTGAGATAAAGTCTACAAAGCAGCAAGTGAACGACTTGGACAGAAGAATGGAAAATGACCCTCTAGAGATGCATAAGCAGGTGAAGGAGTCTGAGATCAAGTCCATGGAACAGGAAGTGGACAATTTGGTCAAAGAAACAGTAAACAAGCCACAAGAATCCTCCAGCTGGTTTTCATTACTGGCCACCTGTGCATACTGGTGTCAGATAACACTCCTTATAAGTATCATCATTCTGAAATTCATCCTGCGGAGAAATGACCTGGCCTGGATCCTAGGACAATATTGGATTTTCCTGAAACCGATTGGAGTCATTTATGAATGGCTGGGCAACTTCAACTTCCATTGGTTCAGCGAGGGGACGACCTTAGAGAATGGAGGCCCACCCCTATCTACAAGCACTGGTGAAGAATATTGTTGGTCACAACACTTTCATGGATTTGTCATAATGCTGCCGATGATGCTCGTACTGTTGCTGTATAAGCTGTTCAACCAATTCTTCCCACAATTGAATGACATCACCCTACTAACGAGTGGTCACAGCAACCCAACAGCGAGTGGTCACAGAAAGCCAAAAATTAGTAGCTATAGCACATCAAGTGGTGATAGCACTTCCTTGAGTGATTAATTTACCCCACGAGAATGGCAGAAATCAGTAAAGAATTCATGAATAACATCGTCCGTCAAGTGCTCGCAAGTGCCGGTCCCATCAAGCCTCTGATTTCCCAGGAAGTAAGACAGACTCAACCACTCAAGCCGACATGCCTGCCATCAAGTGCTAGGGGTGGCATAGATGGTTACACAGAGACTCCGCCACTCAAGCCAACAATCCTGCCATCAAGTGCTAAGGGTGGCATCAATGCTTACACACAGACTCTGCCAGTCAAGCCGACAATACTGCCATCAAGTGCTAAGGGTGGCATCAATGCTTACACACAGACTCTGCTACTCAAGCCGACAATTCTGCCATCAGATGCTAAGGGTGGTATTGATGCTTACACACAGACTCTGCCACTCAAGCCAACAATCCTGCCATCATGTGCTAAGGGTGGCATCGATGCTTACACACAGACTCCACCACTCAAGCCGACACTCCTGTCATCAAGTGCTAAGGGTGGCTTTCATGCTTACACCCAGACTCTAACACTTAAGCCGGAAAGACGGCGATACGTCACCTGCCAATGTCCAAGGGATAATATTACCGCATCACCAAGTGATAACATCATTCCATCATCAAGTGCTTCACCCCAGATAAATAAGCTCAGGGAAGCTCACTCAGGCGCCTCAAGACTTTTTGGCATCGTTCAAGGGACAGAGCACTTAATAAATAGACACCTGCCTTTTGAGGGAGAACATCTCTTTGGTGCTTCTAGCCCAAACCATAACCCTTAAATAACTTTACAAAACAGGTCAGTGGTGGTAAGTGTTCTCACTCCCCCCCCCCATCAGGAAAAGGCTGGACCTAAAGCTGTCACAAGCCTTGGGCTTCTAATCCCCCAACCCTGTAGACAGGTCCTATTGAACATCTTGCATAGACGCCCCAACTTTTCAAAATGGGGGGACATCGGTTGACCTTTGCAGACACATCTGCAGAGCAGAACTCTAGCTTGTTGTCCCTGGACACCACGTTTCTTACCCCAGTGTCAATGCTTGTCGACTAGGTGGCCACAAAGACCAACAGATGTTTGGAAAGTGGGAGCATCCCTTCAATAGGACCTGTCTACAGGGTTGGGGGTTGGGGGATTAGAGGCCCAAGACTTGTGACAGCTTGAGGTTCAAGCTTTTTTTGGTCAGGGGGGAAATAGAACGCATATCACCACTGATGTATTTTGTAAAGGTGTCTAAGGGTTAAGATTAGAGGCACCAAAGAGATGTTCACCAATTGATAGGGATGCGCGCCAAATGAATATAATGAAATATGCTGAAATTGCTGCCCTGCAAGCCAGAGTCTCAGAGACATGTACAAACCTCAGCACAATCATTATTTAAAAATGAAACAATGCCTTTACTCATGATTTAGAGTGTGTAATGTAAAATATAGTGTATAATCTAGTGTGTATAGTGTAGGAGTGTATAATGTAGAATATAGGGACAGGGATGTAAAGGGGTAGTGGGGGTGGGGATAGGAATGTAAAGAGGTAGTGGGTGTAAGTATAGGAATGTAAAGGGGTAGTGGGGGTGAGGATAGGAATGTAAAGGGGTAGTGGGGGTGAGGAAAGGAATGTATCTTGGGTGGCACAGTGTTGTAGTGGGTAGCACTCTCGCCTAGCAGTAAAAAGGGTCGCTGGTTCGAATCCCAACCTCGATACTACCTGCCTGGAGTTTGCATGTTCTCCCTGTGCCGCGTGGGTTTCCTCCGGGTACTCCGGTTTGCTCCCACACTCCAAAGACTGATGCTGATAGGTTAATTGGCTTCTGTCTAAATTGGCTCTTGTTTATAAATGTGAGTTAGGGACCTTAGATTGTAATCTCCTTGAGGGTAGGGACCGATGTGAATGTACAATGTATATGTATGTAAAGCACTGCATGAATTGAAGGTGCTATATAAGTACCTAAATAATAATAATAAAGGGGTAGTGGGGGTGAGGATAGGAATGTAAAGGGGTAGTGGGGGTGAGGACAGGAATGTAAAGGGGTAGTGCGGAAGAGGACAGGGATGTAAACGGGGTAGTGAACGGGATAGAAAGCCACTTGCTATGCGGTCCATTGACATACAGAGCACGGCTCGGCTCCACCCCCCTGCTGTCTGCTCACTGACTGTAATTGACTGCAGCAGGAGCCACTTGCTCTCACTGCTGCCTCTCTGTCCAGTGAGAGAGAGAGCCACTGCTCTAAGGCACATTGCTGTATTGAGATTGAGCTCAGGTATGCAAAGGGGGGGGAGTGCATATAGGTTTTTACCCTGCACACGCCAAAGACTTTCCCCGCATTGGTGGTGCAGTGGTGAGCATAGCTGCTTATTCAGCAGCTGACTCGGGTTCGATTCCCGGCCAACGCAATTGCCAAGATGGCTACTAACTGCTTTGTTTCCCCAGGGAGAAATCTGCTGTACAAATTAAATGCTGATGGAATAAACTTTAAACCAAAATGAATATGTTGTATATTTGTATGTATTTTGTATGTATTTTGTGAATACATTTTTTGCAGAAAGATATGATCATGTTGTATTCTCATTTTCAGGCAGTAGGTGGAACACTTGGCTCCTCTTCATGTATTTTCTAGGCTATCATTAGCAACTTGGATGAAAAAAAGGCCAACTGTTTACTACATAGCTCAACAGCTCTCTCTAACACTAGCCATTCATGTAATCCTAACACTAACCCTCCCTATAGCCCCAAGTATACCCCCCCCCCTGTAACCCCAATACGAACCCTCCCAATATCCCCAAGAATAACCCTTCCTGTAACCCCAATACTAACCCTCCCTAAAGCCCCAAGAGTAACCCTCCCTGTAACCCCAATACGAACCCTCCCTATATCCCCAAGAATAACCCCCCTGTAGCCCCAATACTATCCTTCCCTATATCCCCAAGAATAACCCTCCCTGTAACCCAAATACTATGCCTCCCTATAGCCCCAATAATAACCCTCCTGTAACCCCAATACTATCCCTCCCTATATCCCCAAAAATAAATAGGAGATACAGAAGTCTAATATATAACAATTAGAATGGTCAACAAAGATTTTTGGCCTGTGAATACAAATTTATTTGGAGTCCAAATAAATAAATCCAAATAAATAGTACAGTAATCTGTAAATGTAAAAAAAAATGGCAAGCCAAGGAAGAGAAATCACATCCGCACTTTTTTTATTGTTAATCAAAAGGTACAGGAAAGCCCAGCATCTGTATGACACAGAATCTGTTACAAGGATCCCATGTAATTGCACAAGAGTCCCACAGCCTCACCTCTGCTGAAGAAAAAAATATATATATATAAAAAAAAACATCCACGCTGGTAGCTCTCAACTCGCTATGAATAATGAGTACAGGAGATGAACACGACTCTATTAAACTGTTATCAGCCGTGTTGATTAATGACTTGCACCGTCACCCATAGTGGGACTTCATTATGTGACAAACACTGGCAGCCTGCGGAGAAAGCAGTGCCCCAGCTGAGTTTGGTACATGCTACAAAGCAATTAAGTTTCGTATGGCTGTGGGGAGGGAGAGGGAGAGTAATGGAACTTTCCTGAGGGTTTAAATCTCTATTATGTGTTCAGTCTCTCCGCAGCAGTACCTGTTCAGGAAAGTGTGACCATTGTTCTGTGCTCATTTAGTGCTGACTGAGCCTGCAATGCTCTGAATTTATTACCGTTGCCTGGATTGGGGCGCTATACATTTCATGCATGATACATAAGAGATGACCCTGTGATTTATGGGTGACAGATTTCACAAAAACTTTACGCATACGTATTACAACTGACACACGCAAGGGAGCCTGCTGGGCGGATGATTTAAATAAAGTGTTCCAGCGGTGAGCACTGTATGGCATTTGGCCTAAAGTTTATAAGTAAAAGATCACAACAAGTCTCTTTTCTTATTACTGTATATTTGAATTATTGTTTATGCATCGATTTACCGTCAGTTATACATTGGATTGGTTTTTAGAATATGAAATAGTGAAATTTAAAGAAAAAATATTTTTGATTTCTAGTTACTATTATTATTGTAGGTACTATTATTCACTCAACAATTTGATATTATGCGGGATGCTGCCGGCAGCAAGATCCTGTGCCAAAATTTGTCCAAATGGTGTATGAACAGTATGTTTTTATAATGTTTACATACGTACAGTATGAGATGTAAATGGACCTTATTGACTGCTCAAGGCCAACATGTGTAACTCATTACACTCTATTCACATTTACATATCCCACAAGTCATTCATACAGCAGCAACGCATTCACAGAATGACCTCAGCCTTCAGTCTATCAGAATGTTAAGTAGTGAAACTATTTTTTGGATATTATTCGCTCATTGTACGTGCTGCCACACACTTACATTAGATTATTCTTTAAGTGTCTAGCCGCATTATCAAGAAATGCATTTAGCATCTTTGATGAAAGACTGTAGCAAGAAAATCCTTTTTAGGATAAGAAAACGTGATTGAAGCAGTGAACATCCTATGTCTATGGGTATTTACACACTGAAGCCTCGTACACACGTCTGTTTTTCTCGGCAAGAAAGCTGCTTGGAGAGCTTTTTGCTGTGAAAACCGTGCGTGTGTATGCTTTCTCGTCGAGAAAACTGCCGGGAATCCCAATGAGAAAAATAGAGAACCGGCTCTCTATTTTCTAATCGGATTCTCGGCAGAGTGTTTCCTGCCAAGAAAACCATTCGTCAGTATGCTTACCTGTCCCCAAGTAAACCCGCGCATGCTCAACGAGACTTTGACGCATGCGCTGTAGCATACAAGGGTAGTGTAGGGTGTAGCAAGATGGCGGCCAAGGCATCGAATGTGACGAGCGCCTGCTCGTCGTAGTCGATGACGTCACCACATTCTTGCTATTCAAAAGAACGGCGGTTCTTTTGAATGGCCGTCTGTATGCATGGCTTTGCAAGACAAGCTTGCCAGGAATCCCATCAGGAAAACCAATGTTTTATTCCTGACGGTATTCCCGGCCATGTGTACAGGGCTTTACACAGAGATAAGAGGAGCAGAAAGATCTAATGAAATAAGCAAAGTTGGAGTATTTAATTAAATGTCGCTTCCCTGTGTACATACAGATTGTAATGAAGCAGAACAGAAACAAGGGGCCAGATTCATAGAGCGATTACGCCTGTCTATTTCGCGTTAGACTGGAGTACTTTCGAATTACGCGCGTTTTTTCACTACTCTGAACCCTCAAACCATGAATACGGCTGCGGGCTTCAATTCGACTGGCTTACGTGTTAGTACACCCTTTCGGATCTACGCTGCAATAAAATTGCGGCCACTGGGTGGACTTCCCGTCGTTTTCCGTGTCGGGGTATGCTAATGAGCTTTTGCCGGCGATCCCAGAAATTACGATCTTCAAAAATACTGGCAGGTGGTCTACCTTGTTCCATCCTTTGCTGTCTGATGTCATGGCTCAGACACAGAGCTGAACTGCAGCAGAACAGAGTACAAACAAACAGACACCCCTTATCCCAGCCCTGTTCACAGATGTCACCTCTTATATGGTGTCTTCCCAGGCTTTTCATTCAGGACAGTCTTGCATTACATATACTCTCTGTCTGAGCCTAGGGGTGTCTTAGCAATCAGGAGTCTGGCAGTTTATACATGTCTCACAGACATGTATACTGTAAACCTCAGCAAAAAATAAGAATATAAAAAATGCCAAAAAATAGCCACTGATTAATGTATAAATAAATATCACTGACAGGGAAGGGCTTTACACTAGGGGGCGTTCAAGGGATTAAATGTGTTCCCTGGGAGGTGTTTCTGTGGGGGCTGGAGAAGGAGAGTGATCACTGTTCCTAATCACTAGGAACAAACAATCTCTCTCTCTATTCCCCTGACAGAATGGGGATCTGTTTGTTTACATTGACAGATCCCCGTTCTGCCTCTCTGTGGAGCGATCACGAGTGGCCAGCAGACATCGCGGCCACCGGCCACATGCATCAGCTCATCTGCCATGCAGCGGGCATGCCTGCTATAGCTGTTTAGAGAGACAATATATAGCTTTTTTTTTTTGGTAAAAAAAACCCCACAATAAAGCGTTTATTGATTGGTTTGTGCAAAAGTTATAGCGTTTACAAATAGGGGATAGTTTTATGGCATTTTTATTAATATTTTTTTTTTACTAGTAATGGCGACGATCAGCGATTTTTTTTCGTGACTGCGACATTTTGACGGAAACACTTCGGACACTTTTGACACATTTTGTAATTTTCACAGCGAAAAGTGCTATAAAAATGCACTGATTACTGTGAAAATGACAATGGCAGTGAAGGGGTGATTCTTACTGTAGGGGGGTGTGGCTGTAGTTGTGATGTCACTGATCGTCGTTCCCTAAATCAGGGAACAGATGATCAGTGTCACTGCCACAAATAAGAATGGGGAAGGTGTGTTTACACACACCTCTCCACGTTCTTCAGCTCCTGTGACCCGATCGCGGGACACCGGCAGTGATCGGGTCCACGGGTCCCGCGGGCGCGGTCATGGAGCTTCGGACCAGGTCGCGAGCGTGCCGGCGTGCGCGACCCACGGCTGGGTTCTTAAAGGTGACGTACAGGTACGTGCCTGTGCCCAGCCGTGCCATTCTGCCGACGTATATCGGCATTAGGCGTCAACTCTGTACTACCACTTTTGCCTACAGGTAAGCCTATAATAAGACTTACCTGTAGGTATAAAGAATATCTCCTAAACCTGTACGATTTAGGAGATATTCCCCGGGTTCACTAGGTGACATCACCGGGTGGCCCCCGCCCCTTGGTTATTAAACAGCAGGATCTGGGGGCCACCTTGTTAAAGGGGGCTTCCAGATTCCGAAAAGCCCCCTGCCCGCAGACCCCCACAACCACCGGCCAGGGTTGTGGGGAAGAGGCTCTTGTCCTTAAAATAATTTTTTCCATCATGGGTGTTAGTGGGGCCCCATGTCAAGTTTTGCCTAAGGCCTCACAAAGCCAAGAGCCGCCTCTGTTGAAAGAATATTGTGGAAGGTGGGGGAGCATGCATAAATCACCAGTGGAGTTTGAAATTTGTATGATCACAGGATGGACTTTTTGGACTATATCATTTATTTCACACATACTCATAGGGTGTATTTTTAAGGACGGGTGCTGTATATGTAGTTGATGATGTTTATTTTCTTACATTGTTAAAAGTGTATATGATTTCCAGCATGCAAGTTCTAAATTATCATTTTGAATACTTTTGGGTATTGTTTGGGACATTAAATATTGTCTATAGGTCAATTAAGAAAACACACAAAGTGCTGCGCAGCACTTTAGTGAGAATAATATCTGTGGATATGGGAACACATGACAGTGTGTGCAGCAACTAGAACAACAGAACCAGGATGGGTGATTGAACAGGTGTTTTTCCACTTACAAAGCTACTACATATAGTGGATTCAATATTTGTTACCTATATGAAAAGCAGAATTGGCCACATAAGGAGTGAAATAAAAAAAGTTTAAAGTTTAGGTATGATTATTTTTGAATAGCTGAAATGGTCCTGTGTTGCATACCTATGGGATCCCTGTGGAAGCTGGAAGTCACTGTAGTACAGTCAAAGGCATCTGAAAAGCCATCCACCGCAGATCACTTTTCAGTGGTTGGCTTCCACACATGTCAACAAACCCTTAGGGAAGCAGGGTAGCAAAGTGTAGGACTTACAGGGACTGCTATCACTCCTTTTGCTTGGATACTTGACTCGGCAACCCCCCCCCTAGAAGTCATGGGCTCCATGACGCAGCTCTCTACCTACTTTCTCGCTATTGTTTGTAACCTCAAGGATGTCTCTTCTGCAATAAAATAAACCTACCTGCCTGCTCGCAGTCTTCCTTAGGAAGTACACTGAGCTGTGCATGCACAATGCAATACAGCTTGGTCAGAAACCCATCCCCATTCTGCTACTTGGACAGAGAAGGAGCACTGGAGTGGTCACTGCTTTGTTCTTCCCTCCTGTCAGCAAACTCCTTATGTTTAACTGACAGCACCATGCAAGACAGCACAGCTAATATAACAGATTCAGACGTTTAATACTATCTGTATTTAAAAATATAATTATATATTTTATTTATTATTTATATATATATTTTTGCTGAATGCATATCTGGATTAAATGATGGTCTTTTATTATCTGCCTGGTGTTGGTCTTTATTTCTCTGGATAGCTACACAAACATTCAACAGTGTTGCTTAAAGCATTTTCATTGAAAGTCAAAACGGAGATTTACTTATTAACTTACAGGCTTCTCTGAGCTTGTCCTTGTCGTAATTCAGTCCCTCGTACTCGTGCAGGCGGATTCGATTCACTCGGATACGCAGCCGATCGGGCACTGAATGTGGACTGCGAGGGAAATAAATCACAAGAGCACCATAAGTCTTTCAGAAATATGTCAGACAAAAGATAATCTCCGTCACTGGAAAACAGTGATAAGACAAATATGGCAACATCACCTTGAGGAGTTATTACAAAAAGTAATACTCTAAAAAGATAAACTAAATTATAAATGGCAGTCATAGACAAAATATGACCACAGTTGCAATTAGGTTTAAGTTGGAGAACCAAAAAGTTTTCATTAAAGTGATAAAAAATTGGAAGGGAAGTATGTGTGTTTCACATACAAAACAATCAGTGTCCAGATTGATTGCTACAGAGGAGGAATCTATTTCTCCTGGATTGTATAATTAATTCCAGTAAAGCATCACCAATGTCTGAAACTTTATACAGGCATACCCCATTTTTAAGTACACAATGAGGTTTATTTACTAAAGCTGGAAAGTGCAAAATCAGGCTTACTTCTGCACAGAAACCAATGAGCTTCCAGGTTTTATTACCAGGCTTAATTGAACAAGCTGGGATTAGAAGCTCATTGGTTTCTATGCAGAAGTGAGCATGATTTTGTGCTTTCCAGCTTTAGTAAATAAACCCCATTGTGTACTTAAATGTGGGGTATGCCTGTACTACCAAACAGAAAGAAACTCTGCAGTTTGTAACATCTCATTGTTACTCTCTGTCCACCAAAGACTTATTTGGTACAGTTTGTAAGTATCATGTGTGCAATATGCATTATAAATCATTGTATTTGGTATAATATTTTTTTCTTACATTTATCTATTACACAGTTTGGTATTTATTTTACATTGGCATAAAGACTACTGCTGTCTGAAAAACATTCTCTTTCTTGGTACTGAAAAAGTGGGCCTGTTCCAGGAAACCTGTTGACCTTGAATTCTTATATAGGAAAGTAATCTTACTTGCATGTTAAAGTAGTCCATGTTTTATGTCATAGGCGGTCAATGAAATATATTGCCTATTGAATGTACCAAAACAGCTCTTTTATGGAACATGTGCATTAGTCTGAATGCATTTCAACAGATTTTTTATACTAATATATATGATGCGCTTTATGATGTTTGGTAGTCACCAACTTTAAAAAAAACTGCAGAGCTTGTATTGCCTGAGGCCAGAGGTGCCAAGTTGTTCAGATCAGGGGTAAAGCCACAATACATTGTGTTGTTAGTCTCTGCCCCCAGTGACTAAGAACCAGACATGTACTGGCCATAGGGACTACCGGGAGTTTCTCGGTGGGCCAATGGCTCAGTGGGCCAGTGCTATGTCTTGACCCAGGGAGCTTTGCTCTAGTCACTGTCCGGTCTGTAATTTTTGATGGGTGGGAACAAGGTAAACTCCTGTGTCAAACCAGCCACTCTTATTCACCCTCCTGTCCTCCTGTGTCAATCCACCCACTCTCCCTCCTCTCCCCAGGCTGCTTGGTTTGTTCCACATCTCCGCTTGGCTTAGGGGGTGAGACAGTCCACTAAAGGGCTCAGCTTGGCTCAGGGGACTGGGCGGTCCACTGAAGGGTTTCGACTCAGCTTGGCTTGGCTCGGAGGAGGCAGGGCCGTTCGCTGACCCGGTGCACATAAAGGTACCTTTTCCACAAATTAAAACAATATGCAAGGAGGGGAAGTGGGGGGAGAAGAGGATCCATTCCTGCTTTCAGTGCCCTGGACTGCACCAGAAACTTTAGGCTAGTGCATTGCATGACAGCTCCATGCCACAGACAGACTGCCCTGTCACTGCCATCTGCTGAAAAGAATCTGCAGGGGACACTGATGTAAGACGGGAGTAGGCACCATAAGATAAGGTTGAACACTAATATAAAAGTTCCCTCTTGTATCAGTGTCCTCACTTGCCTCTTACATTAGTGTCCCCCCTTACCATAGTGTATGCTGATGTAAGGTGAGTGGCTCTGGTGAACACCCCCCCCCCCCACATCAGAGTTTTCCTTTACACCACAGTCCACAGAGTTCCCCTTTAAATTAGAGTCTGCAAAACAACCCTTTGCCCTGCCCTTACACTGTGAACTCTGATGCTGCAAATTTGATGCAAGGAGGGGGCTCTGGTGATCACCTTACATCAGAGTTCCCTTTTACACCAGCCTGTCTGTTTACTACCCTAGCCTGTCTGTATACTGCCCTAGTCTATCTGTATACTACCCTACCCTTTTTTTGCACAATTGCGTATAGTTTATATATTGTTTTTGTGCGTGTTTGCAAAATTTAAGTGGGCCGGTCTGGATGAAGTCCAGGGCCAAATTTTTGTCCCAGTTCAGCCCTGCGAACACAATATTATTTATTTAATACAATTTGTATGTATAATATAGATATTTTAAAGTAGTTGTAAACCGCTTTTGACTACTTCTACCTGCCGCAAATGTTAACAGCGCATGCGCGTGGAAGAAACAAAACAAAGTCCCGTTTCTTCCCCAGCCTGTGCCGTGAATTGCGGCTCTCGTGCGCATGCGATGCATACTAGCTTATTATGCTTTACATTTGCAGGCTGTTCATGTAGCAAAAGAGGAAGTAAAACCCATCAGGGTTTACTTCCTCTTTAATGTGTGTTGTAAATCATTATTTTTGTTATAGAATGGTTATATTTTGATTTTATATATCAAGTCAAAAAGGGAGAGTATAGCCTCAATTAGGTTCAATAAAGAATAAGTAAAATGTACCAGCATCCCGTAATTGAATTGAAAGATTGAAAGATTGGGAACATGTGGTTAGAGACAAAGGCTGCTTGAAACCAATTAGTCTAAAAGTTCACAGGTCTAGGGGTTTGATTGGGATTTTCAAGGCACTGAAAGGAGAACATGAATGTAGTAAAAAGTATTTATTCACATAAAACAATGAATATAAAAAAAATATTGGGACAAGCCCCACAAGTCAGAACAGATCAAGTATTGCTGGCTGGCTCCACTCTTTAGACCTACACGGTTTTGTTCTTAAAATACTTGATCTGTTCTGATTTGTGGGGCTTGTCCCAATATTTTTTATATGTTCATTGTTTTATGTGAATAAATACTTTTTACTACATTTATGTTCTCCTATCAGTGCCTTGATTTTATATATGTTTTCTATTATGTAGTATGCTATTTATTTTAAATGAGCATTAAGACCACTGACTGCAAACTGCTTGGAAACTGTTCTGCATCTTGACTCTTGAAAAAGCAGAGCTATTCCACGAAAAGTGTTGAATGATAATATTATAAGTGTGAAAAAGGGCAAACTTGTTATGTTATAGGTGGTCAATTAATTAGATTTGTATTTTAATGTATTTAAAACATATCTTTTATAAAACATAGACAATTATCCAAACTCATTTTAACAGACTGTTAATAACAAATGTATATGATGCGTATATATACATTTTGGTTGTAATTTGGTGCTGCAAAGAAAGTCCCATTTTCTTCATTGTTTTCAGAAAAGAATGTCAGCACCTTAACTATAACTAACTGCTATAATTACAGCATCCATTTTCATCAATATCAAACAGGTACCTTGTGGAGCATACAACCAAACAGGACTTTTACTTTTAAATATTAAATATTAAAACGTGGTTGGCGGGTACTCTTTATACACAATACTTGTAGCACCTACCTGCCCTTGTTTCTTTCACAGACCTTATTTTCTATCTAAGAGGAGTAACTTTTATACAAACTAGTTTGTCAAAGGGCCCTTTAATAAGCATATTTTCAAACCATGCAGGCAACATGAGAAGATAACAGTGGAAGGACAGAAGGCCCTTTGTGGGGGCACTGTGATGATGAGTCTATGTGGAGTAAGCAAGAAAACAAGTGAGTCACAGCAAGGAGTGGGCAGTGCTCTGGAAGTGGGGGAGTGATTTCGATAACCCATCGATAATGACAAAGCAGAGTGACATACTTACACAGTGAAGGAGTCTGGGGGAGCGGAGACGCGTCGGTGGTCAGCGGTGGGCACTTTATGGATGCTGTGCAAGACAGCACAAAGCCAGCACAAACAGACAAGGGGAAAGCCAGCGGTGAGGGCGCATGATAGAGAGAGAAAGAGAGGGAGAGACAGACACACAATAGTTTAACAGGGACAAAAGGAGTGTGTTACACAACTGATGAAGTGATCAGCATGCACAGTTGTACAGGACAGAGCCCAGCAGGAACAGGCATGTAGGTAAGGTCTATGTTATGACTAACTGTTATCAGAAGAGACTATTAGAGTTTACCCGTCTTGCTACACTTTGCAAAGGAAGTCAATTTATTTAAAGCTAAACTCCAGACAGATATAAAAGACACATATTAATGCAGATCTGTATTCATTAATACATTGCATAATATTTGTTTTTATGCAAGCAGAGTAAGCACCTAAATTTGACCTGGTATCAGCCTGTTGCAGTCCACTGTATAGCAGAGCTCAGACTGAGTGGGAGAAGCAGCACTGGGAGCAAATTAGCTATGCTGTGCCAACAAGTAACATGTTGTGGTAAAAAGCAGAGTGATATGGAGATGAGTTTATCAATGTACTGCTTCTCCTTTAACATGATGGGGTAAGGGGACAATATCTAAAGGGGTTATTAATTGCAGAAGACAGAAGTCAAGTCTTATGCCATGTACACACGATCAGGCTTTTGCCCGGCCAAAAGCACATCGGAATTCCATCAGAGTAAAATAGAACATGTTCTATATTTAAACTCTGATGGAATTCATTGGAATTTCCGATGGAATTTCTCCGATGGGGCATACACACGGAAAGGAATTTCCAATGGAAAAAGTCTGTCTGACTTTTTCCATCGGAAATTACGATTGTGTGTACGCAGCATTAGACTGGATTCACACCTATGCAGTTTTAGTGCTTTTAGCATATTTGCACTACAGTTCATTTACCATGGTTTCCTATGGAACACTTTTTGTAGTGCAAATTTGCAAAAAATTGCATAGGTGTGAATCTAGCCTTATGCCCTGTGTGGCAAAGCTTTGTGAATTTCATGAGAGAAAAGCAAATCCTTTGAAAGGTAAAACTTTAGGTTTAAAGGCCCTGTACACACAATCAGTCCAAACTGATGAAAACGGACTAAAGCTCAGTTTCATCGGTTCACTATCAAAAACCGATCGTGTCAGAACGCGGTGACGTAAAACACACGACGTGCTGAAAAAATTAAGTTCAATGCTTTCAAGCATGCGTCGACTTGATTCTGAGTAGGGATGAGCTTCGCGTTCGATACGAACGTATGTTTGACTCAAACATTGTCTGTTCGTACGTTCGACGAAATTCGAACAAAATCGGTCGTTCGCGCAAAATTCGAGTGACTCAAAAGGGCCCATAATTCACTGCACTGAAAAAACAACCATTTTTAAAACTTTTTTCCATTGATACATGTTCCCTCGGGCAAGACCCAAGTTCTTAAAGACGTTTTCACAGGAAAACTATAGACACCCAGCACTGCAGGTACAGTATTTAAAGGAATTTTTCATTTTTTTTAATTTAAACATTATTAAAATCACTGCTCCTGGAGCAGTGATTTTAATGATGCTTAAATAAAATAAAAAAAAATCCTTAAAATATTGTACCTGCTGGGTGTCTATAGCTTGCCTGTGAAAACGTCTTTGAGAACCCGGGTCTTGCCCGAGGGAACATGTATCAATGGAAAAAAGTTTTAAAAACGGTCACTGCTCCTGAAAAAACTACCGTTTTTTAAACTTTTTTCCATTGATACATGTTCCCTGGGGCAAGACCCGGGTTCTCAAAGACGTTTTCCAACAATAACTTGAATATTGGTCTTTAAAATGAGCGTTTTTGAATTTGAACGTTCGAGTCCCATAGACTTCAATGGGGTTCTAAATGTTCACGCGAACGGTCGGTCAGTTCGACGGTTCTGGTGCGAACCGAACGCGGGGATGTTCGGCTCATCCCTAATTCTGAGCATGCCCGGTTTTGGAACCGATGCTTTTGCGTACTAACCATCGGTTTTGACCTATCGGTCAGGCGTCCATCGGTCCAATTTCGGTCCAAGTTCTCTGTTTTTGGACCGAAGGACAACAGACTGATGGGCATACACTCGGTCGGTTTGGACCGATGAAACTGAACTTCAGTCCGTTTTCATCGGTTTGGACTGATCGTGTGTACGAGGCCTTAAAGGTATTTCATCTGTTCATTTAACTGTTGGCCTGAAGTTTAGCTTTATTACCCATCCTC
Source organism: Rana kukunoris (assembly GCA_029574335.1). Taxonomy (NCBI): domain Eukaryota; kingdom Metazoa; phylum Chordata; class Amphibia; order Anura; family Ranidae; genus Rana; species Rana kukunoris. Next base: position 438,012,526 of record CM056051.1, read on the forward strand.
CTGGAGAAATGCATAAGACGGTGCGCAATCCAGCTACTGAATATCTTACATAATGTAAACTAGGGATGCACCAATACCAGTTTTTTAAGACCGAGTACAAGTACTAAAACTTTTTCTCAAGTACTCGCCGATAACAATTACCAATACCTATTTTTAGTGTCATGTGACAGTTTTTTTTAGGACTCGTTCACACCATACATGCGTGAAAACTGATGGGAAAAACCACACAGATTTCATTTGCAGAGACATGTTTCACATTAGTTTTCATGAGGGTCTCAGTGAGTTTGTACAGCCTGTTCACATATTATTATGTTGTGATTGAAAAAATTACCCTTTGCTTTTTTCCTAAGAAATTAAACACATTTTGTAGAAAGTCTATAGTAGCCCTTTATATTAAAACCCATAATATGAAATCTTAGTGACTGAGGTTCTCTAGCAATCTGCAGTCTCTCAACTTAATTAAATGGGGTGCATTGACTTTTTGGAGAAGGACAGTTGCAATAACATGTTAATTCTTCTCTATGGCTCATAAATCTTTCTGCCAAATGAAAGCAAATTAGAAAATAGAAGATCTCATTAACAGCTTCATTATATTTGCAGAATAAATTGTTAAGGAAAATTCGGCCTAAACAGAAACCCATCAAGGGATTCAGACAACTGCTACCCAGATGGTAAATTGTGACATCAAGGTACGATCCAAGTAAAAAAACAGAATCTGTGCCATATATGTAAACAATTTAGATGTTCATAGCAGTATGTAAAATAATGGAACAAGTGGCCAGAATCCACTGATTGTGAAATGCTACCTTACTTTGATATACCAGTAGTAGATCTAATACTGCCCAGCATTAAAGTTGCATAATAATATAATAATATTCTTCTTTAAAGTGTAACTCTGGTTTTGTTGAACATTGATTTGACATATGTTTTAATTTAAAGCTAAAAAGAAAATTCACAGGTATGGCCACATTATTTACCTGTAATAAAATATGTCATGCATGTAGCTGGATCCTGGAGAAATCTTCATTGTAGGGATGGCTGTCCTCTACCTGTCTTTGATTTGGATAACAGCTTTGGGTCTTCAGACAGTACAGATTGTCCAATTGGGACATGCCCCCTCCTGCCCCCTCCATTGAAAAAATGTCTTTCACTGATTGCACCAAGTTTTTTCTCTGATTATAACAAGATTTGTGAATTGGGGAGAGAAACCAGTGGCTGATCAGACTCTACCCAATTCACAGATCATGTTAGAGGCAATGTAAATGGTAAAATATATATCTCTTTCATTGCATTGCTGTCCAGAGACAGGAAGTAGACAGGCAGTGAAGATTGTTGATTACTGCACTGGGAGTTTACTCAATGATTGGATGTCTATATTGCATATTAATATTTTATATTTTCCCTTTGAATGAGCAGTTGAACCTTTTGGCTTATTTTCACATGTTTATCTGTCTGCCATCATTTAATCATTTTCATTGTTGATGCCTAGATGCCCAGACCAAATTTGTCAGGGTCCGAATGTGTCAGTTAACTTAAAAACTAACACTAGGGCTAATTTGCACACCTAAATAATGTTATATATGTATATATAGACAAATAAGGTTTTTATGTGGTACATTGTTTTATGTTTGAACTGTTTTATTACTATTTGTAGTAGTGAAAGTGTATTAAATAGAATGCAATGCAGATGTTACTGCAGCATGAAGGCGGCAGTGTTTATCTGCAGGCTGAAGACTTTAATTTTTGTCAGTTAAGTCTTCAGCCTGGATATGATCAATATATAAGAAATGACGTAGTGACCATGTAATTGGAAACCACTCTGACTGGTTTCCGATCCTCAGTGGGGACCCCACATTTTGTTTACCTCAAAATAAAATGTATAAATCAGCCAGAGTGGTAATCTGAGTAGTCTTGTGTTGTCTCTGGTCTATTTAGCTAATCCAAAGCATCCTGTGATCCTCTGTAATATATATATATATATACTATATTGTCAAAATTATGGGGATGCCTGCCTTTACATGCACATGAACTTTAATGGCATCCCAGTCCTTAGGGTTCAGTATTGATTTGGCCCACAAATTGCAGCTATAACAGCTTCAACACTTCTAGTAAAATTGTTCCAAAGGTTTATGAGTGTGTCTATGGGAATGTTTGACCATTCTTCCAGGAGGGCATTTTTAAAATCAGGCACTGATCTGAATGTGAAGGCCTGGCTTGCAGTCTCCGCTCTAATTCATCCCAAAGGTGTTCTATCAGGTTGAAATCTGGACTTTGTGCTGGCCAGTCAAGTTCCTGCACCCCAAACTTGCTCATCCAAGTCTTTATGGAACTTGCTTTGTGCACTGGTGTGCAGTCATGTTGGACCAGGAAGGGCCATCCCCAAACTGTTCCCACAAAGGGGGGAGCATGAAATTGTCTAAAATGTCTTGGTATGCTGCAGCCTAAGCGTTTCCCTTCACTGGAACTAAGGGGCCAAGCCCAACCCCTGAAAAACAACCCCACACCATAATTCCCCCCTCTACGCAATGATTTGGATGAATACACAAACAAGGCCCACAAAGACATGGATGAGCGAGTTTGGGGTGGAGGAACTTGATTGACCTGCACAGAGTCCTGACCCCAACCCAATAGAACACCTTTGGAATGAAATATATTGGAGACTGCGAGCCAGGCTTTCTCGTCCAACATCAGTGCCTGACCTTACAAATGTGCTTTTGGAAGAATGGTCAAACATTCCCATAGACACACTCCTAAACCTTGTGGACAGCCTTTCCAGAAGAGTTAAAGCTGTTATGGCTGCAGAGGATGAGCCAACTCAATATTGAACCCTACGGACTAAGATTGGGATGTCATTAAAGTTCATGTGCATATAAGGCAGGCGTCGCAATACTTTTGACAATATAATGTGTGTATATATATATATATATATATATATATATAAAATTGTATAACCATAACCAACAGCCTGCTTTTTCTTAATTTCACTTAATTTAATCAGCAGAACCCACAATGTCATTCTGAACAGCTACCAGAGGTAGCGCTGTGACTCACTCATTAAGTAAGGGCATTGACGTCCTTCTCTTGCTCTTCTGTACCATGTTTGCTTGGTTCCTTAGGGATATTCGAATGAGGGAAGGGGCAAGACGGCATGGTTCTCCATCAACCTGCATGGGGATGGCCTTGTACGTCAACAAAGTCACTTCCCTGCACTGGTGAAGCCTCTCTCCATGGCCACCTACCTGGAGAGCAGCCTGTAAAAATAATAAAAGAAAAGAGAATGAGAATCAGTTTCAGGGATTTGTCTGAATTTGTAAATGCTTGTAAATGTTTGCACTTCCTGCCCCTGGCGTTGAAACCTCAGAAAGAGGAAGTGGAGAGAGAAAGTCTCAGACAAATGTTCTGTCCATGCTGCTAAATCCTCAAACACAAGAGACTATTATGAATGTATTCTTATGATTTAATGGGCCATCCGCTTTAATATACCCCTATAGTGACAGAACTGTATATGTCAGACAACAGACACCATGCAGTTCTTGTTTTTCACCAATTTCAGATGAGGTCCTATTTTAGGCTCTGCAGTGCCACCTACGGGCATAAATGTGTAGTTGCAGGTCTTGTTTGGAATCATTTTATGAACTACAATTTAGTGTTCTCCTCTTCATGCAAGGAAAGAAAGCTGTACTGTATTCACTATTTAAGTAATTGCTAATTCCAGTAGGTAAGTGCTTATTCCAACAGTGATTTTAAAACAACATTTTTCCTTTGGACCAAAGTCCACTTTTCTTACCAAAGATGCCATAGTGAAGCCAATGACTTCAATGTAGCCATCGTCATGGCGCTGAGGTTCAAAGTCTCTATGGTCACCAGGATTTCCCCAGGGCATTGTGCCAGCACAATACCTGCAAAATGGGAGAGAAGTGTAAGAAAGGAGAACTTGTTGTGTTGAGTTACAATGTATCTTGTATAAATATATCTTTGTTACTGTAACGGAATATGTGACCCCTGCAATACAGAGCCAGGAGAGTCATGTGAAAAGAAAGAAAACAAAAAAGAAAAGAAAGTTGGGACCAAGGATTTTTTTTTACCACTTCAGAGTCTTACAGCTCACCTGGGAATATTTAAGAAGACAATACACTGAAACTTCAGCTCTTGGATCTTAGGTGTGAGGTCCGTCCCATCACACTGCAATACGGAGACAAAAAAAAACGTATCAGTAAGTATTTTAATGAGCTTTTCAATATCTGACTCTTCATTTATTTTTTATATGAGCGCTACAAATATGAGAAGTACAACATGTTCATGGTAAACGCACAGAGAAAATACAAATATTATAAAAAAAATGTAAATAAAATATAAAAAGCTACCTCTGACATGTGTAGATCACTTCATTGCCAGCAGTAACGCTATTCTAGGGTAAGGAATGCACATTGTTGCTCAGTTTCATTACAGGGAGTGCAGAATTATTAGGCAAGTTGTATTTTTGAGGATTAATTTTATTATTGAACAACAACCATGTTCTCAATGAACCCAAAAAACTCATTAATATCAAAGCTGAATATTTTTGGAAGTAGTTTTTAGTTTGTTTTTAGTTTTAGCTATTTTAGGGGGATATCTGTGTGTGCAGGTGACTATTACTGTGCATAATTATTAGGCAACTTAACAAAAAACAAATATATACCCATTTCAATTATTTATTTTTACCAGTGAAACCAATATAACATCTCAACATTCACAAATATACATTTCTGACATTCAAAAACAAAACAAAAACAAATCAGTGACCAATATAGCCACCTTTCTTTGGTGGACACTCAAAAGCCTGCCATCCATGGATTATGTCAGTGTTTTAATCTGTTCACCATCAACATTGCGTGCAGCAGCAACCACAGCCTCCCAGACACTGTTCAGAGAGGTGTACTGTTTTCCCTCCTTGTACATCTCACATTTGATGATGGACCACAGGTTCTCAATGGGGTTCAGATCGGGTGAACAAGGAGGCCATGTCATTAGTTTTTCTTCTTTTATACCCTTTCTTGCCAGCCACGCTGTGGAGAACTTGGACGCGTGTGATGGAGCATTGTCCTGCATGAAAATCATGTTTTTCTTGAAGGATGCAGACTTCTTCCTGTACCACTGCTTGAAGAAGATGTCTTCCAGAAACTGGCAGTAGGACTGGGAGTTGAGCTTGACTCCATCCTCAACCCGAAAAGGCCCCACAAGCTCATCTTTGATGATACCAGCCCAAACCAGTACTCCACCTCCACCTTGCTGGCGTCTGAGTCGGACTGGAGCTCTCTGCCCTTTACCAATCCAGCCACGGGCCCATCCATCTGGCCCATCAAGACTCACTCTCATTTCATCAGTCCATAAAACCTTAGAAAAATCAGTCTTGAGATATTTCTTGGCCCAGTCTTGACGTTTCAGCTTGTGTGTCTTGTTCAGTGGTGGTCGTCTTTCAGCCTTTCTTACCTTGGCCATGTCTCTGAGTATTGCACACCTTGTGTTTTTGGGCACTCCAGTGATGTTGCAGCTCTGAAATATGGCCAAACTGGTGGCAAGTGGCATCTTGGCAGCTGCACGCTTGACTTTTCTCAGTTCATGGGCAGTTTTTTTGCGCCTTGGTTTTTCCACACGCTTCTTGCGACCCTGTTGACTATTTTGAATGAAACGCTTGATTGTTCGATGATCACGCTTCAGAAGCTTTGCAATTTTAAGAGTGCTGCATCCCTCTGCAAGATATCTCACTATTTTTGACTTTTCTGAGCCTGTCAAGTCCTTCTTTTGACCCATTTTGCCAAAGGAAAGGAAGTTGCCTAATAATTATGCACAGTAATAGTCACCTGCACACACAGATATCCCCCTAAAATAGCTAAAACTAAAAACAAACTAAAAACTACTTCCAAAAATATTCAGCTTTGATATAAATGAGTTTTTTGGGTTCATTGAGAACATGGTTGTTGTTCAATAATAAAATTAATCCTCAAAAATACAACTTGCCTAATAATTCTGCACTCCCTGTATATTCTATTTGTAGTGAGCCTGCACCACTGATCAGCATTTTTCTACTTTGTCTGCAAATTCAATATTTTTCATCATGTTCTTTGCAGAACTTGATTAACTTGTGTTAGGCTTTAGAATTAGATTGTTTTTTGGGGGAAACAGCTTTGTGGTGCCCAGTGGAGCAGAGAAAATTAGAATATAAAGAAAGAAATTGGCATTTGCTCTCTCCTTTGAGGATTGCAAACTTTTTAAAACCAAAACAAAGTGGTTGTAAAACAGGGTGCTTCAAATTATATTATTCACAGGGTCTGAGAGAGCATCCTCAGCAGGTTAGAGATTATTGCTGTATTTTTAGAAAAGCATTGCTTGTCAATAACTAAATATGGGCAAGTGTCCATATAAAGGGACTGACGTTGACAGAATCCCACCACTTTATTTGCTTTGGGTCAACATGCAGGTTTCATGTGCACACAGAGATGATTTTGGAGGACATCCGGGTTCACCTCTACTCACAAGTGTTGCTCCTTAAAAAAAATGGTTCTCTTGTACAAGAACGAATACCTTTTCATTTGTAGCATCAGCATCCAGTTAAGGTTTATCTAAAGACTTGGACATGGGAGTGGACATGGTAAAAGCAACAATCACACTTCATGCCATCTCTGCACTATCCTACTTGTTTCCACAGAACATGGCCAATATACTAAAGCAGTATTAAAACCAAAGACAAAAAAATGTAATATATTGCAGCTTACCCAATTTTAGACGCAGTAGCTGCATCATTTTTTTAGGCTTTTTCCTCTTTCTATTACCTGTTCATCTGGCCAGTGAGTCTGTTATTTTCCAACTTCTTTAACAAACCACGTTGTCCAGCAAAAGTGGCACTTGGGCCTTGTTCACACATGGAGATTACCTCCATTGCCAAGAAAGGCTGTGTTTACCCACACAGGGATATACAAGTGTTCCATGCATCCCCGTGGCACCCCGTGGCCGGAGGCACAGCTGTGTCAGTAAAGCTGATGCGTCCCAATGAACAGCTATGGGGCTACGGGCATGGGGATACACAATAAAACATGATACTGTATGGGGCATGGATGTAATCACCTCATGTGAATGAGGCCTTAGAGTGTTGAGACATATTGACAGGGTGCTTACAATGGTACGTTTTTATTCATGTATGTAAAAACTTTATTCCAAAAGGGGGAAAAAAAAACAGTTGCTGTAACTACTTAAAAAATGTTAGGTGGAGTTCTGCTTAAATTTGTTAGCCAAGTCCATCTAAATCTGGTAGTGCATCTAACCATGCACTCTCCCAGATTGAGAGCTGCTGTTCAAATGTGTCTCCATTGCTCCTCCAGTGGAGTGGAGACACCCTACAACAGGAAGTGTATTACTGGCCGGATTACACACATACAGCCACCACATTTAAGAAATGGTAGGCTGTAAAATACTAAATTCCTGTTTTTGGGTTTAAAACTGCTTTAAATCTAGGTGAGAATATACATTTAAAGCGGTAGTAAAGCCGCTGTTTGTTTTTTGTTTTTTTTACATCTCTGAAATGCCTTATTATAGGCTTACCTGTAAGTGAAAGTGGTAGTATAGAGTATACTACCACTTTAATAAAAATAGTCAATAAGAAAACAAAAGCAAACATCCCCATAGAACATATGTTTTAGAAGAGAAATATAGTGTTAATTAAGATTTTGAATAAGTACTCACCACAACTTTAACATGTTTGGCTAAATCTCTGGAGCTCCTCTGTAGGAAGTCTGAGAAAGCTGCCTGTAGAAAAAACAGAACAGGGAAAGGGCTTGGTTGTTGACAAAGACAAAAGGTACATGGAGATCAGCTGGACTGTCTGTCTCAGCTCATAATTACCATATGTTTATATGTGTATATATATATATATATATATATATATATATATATATATATATATATATATATACACACACACACACATACACAGGTGTTGATTGACAAAAAGACCTGGAAGCCACCTGGAAGCCAACTGGAGCTGCTCCAGATTTTGCACTCTCAGTTTTAGTAAAAGTTTAATTGAAGAAGCTGAAGTCAGAAGATTATTGGCCACCATGCACAGCTGCACCAGATTTTGTAATCTCCAGCTTTAGTAAATCATCCCTACTGTATATGCTATATTGTACTATATGTTTTCAAGAACGCACCTCCAGTATTCTTACAAGGGTAAATGAACAGTAGATTTGTCTTCCTTAGGCCTCTTACACACAGATCAGTTTTTCTTCAGGTTTTTCTTTTCAGTTTACCAAATCCATCTAATATGAGGTCAAACCTCAAGAGTCTCAATTTGTATGCAATCAGGCAGGCCCTTGTACTACATAGTTTTGGTAAACTGAAAAGAAAAACCTGAAGAAAAACTGATCTGTGTGTAAGAGGCCTTACAAATATTCCTCTTGGTCCAAACAATTGGTTGTGAACATTTGAAAGAAGATTTTATAGACTGGTTGTCTCCAATGGCTCCAATCTCAGCCCTTTTAATCGGCTGACTTTTTTTCCACCTCACTGATCATGATGCATCAAAGTGTCTGTGTTTACCATGGGTCTCAACTGGATTTTCTCTTTTACTGTGTGCAATTTGCTTTTGGCTGCTTTAAAAAACATTGGTACTTTCCCTTTAGCTATTTGATGCAACAGGCCCAGTATGACTTAATACGCTAACTGCAGGTTAAAAAAATTACTAACATTTTTGTTCAAATAGTAAAGACCCAATTTTTTCTGCATTATCAAAAATGATGACGCTGTTGGCCTATCGCACAAATTCAAGATTGTTATACAATGTACACTTACCCCTGCATAGAACATCTTGTTACGAAAACGACTGTTGAATTTTTCGGGATTTGCTTCTGCAAGAAAAAAATAAAGAAGAGGTCACATAGGTACTGCCACTAACGGTAACTTAAATCCTACTAGTCACAAGGCCAAGCTGTAGTACAGGGTCATCATAGGGGGTCTTCAACTATTTCATTGTAACCAGACAAATGCAAATTTGTCAGTTTTGCAGTACATACATTTAAATGCTAACAACTTTTTAACCACTTGTGTTCTATTAACAAAAACCATTATGACTTTATTTTGCTTGTATACATTAAAAAAAAAAATATTTTGATTTAAATGTATTATAGGGCAATGTCTCTTTGAATAAAATAATCAGTCACAATTATTTAATTTTTTTAGCAATAATAGCATTATTAATTCTGCCATTTACAACAGCAGACACTCATATACATTAACATATGGAAGTAGAAATTTAAATGTAAGGTGATACCATTTATTGGCTAACTAGAAAGATTGTAGAGCATCTAATAAGGCCTGCTATAGATTAGATATTGGTTTCAGGGGAAGTTATACCATAGCATGAATTCTAGCTCCATATTGAACCCTAGAAGACTAAAAACATCACTGAAATGTACCTTTGTAGAAAAGAAGACCCCTTGAGCTATACTATATGGCCAAATTATTGAGGTGTTTCCAGCGAGCCCGCACGACTGCCCCCATTTGAAGAGAGAGAGGTAGAGTATGTGCCACTACACATGATCTGCCAGGCTGAAATTCAGAGCCATACAGCATGCATGTCCATGACACATTATTAATGTTTGACTTGTTTTTGTCAGGTTAATAGTAAATTAAACAACACTGTGGGTGAGAAGAGACAAATTATTCACAAGGCAACGTAGACAGGAGCCTGAGGCCCAGTGGATGTCCAGGGGTCTTAGTTGCAACCTTATCATCCTTCCAAAACAGGGAAATAGCATGAATGGTTAAAGTTGATACCTGCTTGTCACTTTACAATGGAGGATACACTTGTAGGCATTTGGTGTCTGATGAGGTGGACTAGGGATGAGCTTCGCGTTCGAAACAAACGTATGTTCGACTCGAACATCGTCCGTTTGATCGTTCGTCGAATTTCGAACAAAAACGATCGTTCGCGGCAAATTCGAGTGAAACGAAAGGACCGTTTTTAAAACTTTTTTTCCATTGATACTACTATCAATGGAAAAAAAAGTTTTAAAAACAGTCGTTTTTTCAGGAGTCCTGCTCCTGAAAAAAATACAGTTTTTAAGACCTTTTTCCATTGATACATGTTCCCTGGGGCAAGACCCGGGTTCTGAAAGACAATTTCCAACAATAACTTGAATATTGGTCTTTAAAATGATCGTTTTTGAATTCGAACGTTCGAGTCCCATAGACTTCAATGGGGTTCTAAATGTTCAACGGTTCTGGTGCGAACCGAACGCGGGTATGTTCGGCTCATCCCTAAGGTGGACCAAGACAATACAGACAATTTTAGTGGGGCAGCTAGTGCACTTATAGCAAACAAAAATTTGTGTCAATTGAATGGATGGAGGGTGGTAGTTGCTACCTTGCCTAGGACCCCATTCTGCTTTCTCTGGGTGAGAAGCAAAAACGTGTGTCACACATCACAGCGATGGGGAAGTCACAGAGAACTTGTCTCACAGGCAATGGCATCATTAATAAAACTATAAAACAGGCTATGTGTGATAATAAGTAGATCAGGTACTGCGGATATGTCCTTTAATACGGGGGAACCAGCCTTCTTCATTGTAGGTAATGAGGAGAGCACCCAACATTTTCTATATTACGCTTTCTATATTACGCACTTAAAAAGTGCACATCGTGTAACGGTCTCCTGGGGGCTTACTATACATGTCCAACTGCTCTTTTCTCGTTGTTTGGACCCATACAAGAGGAGGGTTGAATTTCATCACACCAGTTTGGTATACCTTTTTGGACCTCTGGCTTGATTCTGATATTTGTGGATCTTATAAGCCCTCGTTTGAATGCCCCCATTAAGTGTGATGCTGGTTATTTATTAAATGATGAACAGTATGTCTACCAGTGTCTAGTATATGGCATTTCCTATATTGGATATTTAACACAGGGGACGTTTGCCAAATGTTTTATCTGACCTGTAAGCAGAATCTTAGTTATATATGATATCTCTACTATACTTCCTATGGAATTTTCTTTGTTTATATAAAGCCTCCAACATTCGGATATTTATATATCAGATCCTGTCCATTTCAACATAGTGAAACTTGTTCTCTGTTATTGTTAATTGTGTTCGTCCTGAAGAAGCCTCATGGTGAAACGTGTAGACGCACAAGGGACTGAATCTATACTCTGTATCATCTTGTATAGTTTTAATTTTTGAACACTATGCTTGTCAATTGGTATTTTCTTTAATAAATATATATATATTTTTTTGTTATCTCTATTGTTTCCTTGCCTTAAAAGTCCGACCATTGGTTACCCTTCTGGGTAATTGTTCATGTTTTCCTCTTAAATTATACGGATGTGGCATTGTGAGTGCCTTCCCCCCTCCTTTTTCTATTATTTCCAACGGTATGGGTAAGAAGAGACAAATTATTCACAAGGCAACATAGGCAGGAGCCTGAAACCCAGTGGATGTCCAGGGGTCTTAGTTGCATCCTTCCAAAAAAACAGGGAAATAGCATAATTGGTTAAAGTTGATACCTACGTGTCACTTTACAATGAAGGATACACTTGTTGGCATTTGGTGTCTGATGAGGTGGACCATGCCAATACAGACAATTTTAGTGGGGCAGTTAGTGCACCTATGGCAAAAAAAATGTTTGTGTCAATTGAATGGATGGAGGGGGTAGCTGCTGTCTTGCCTAGGGCCCCATTCTGCTTTCTCTTGGTGAGAAGCAAAAACGTGTGTCACACATCACAGCGGAAGTCACAGAGAACTTGTCTCACAGGCAATGGCATCATTAATAAAACTATAAAACGGTCTATGTGTAATAATAAGTAGATCAGGTACTTCGGATATGTCCTTTAATACGGGGGAACCATCCTTCTTCATTGTAGCTAATGAGGCGAGCACGTTTTCTATATTACGTTTTTTATATTACGCACTTAAAAAGCTTAAGTTTCGCTCCATTGCACACAAATGTAACCCATTTCTAATAAAGACAACAAAGCGATAAACTGGATTGGAAAGTGAACACATGATTTAAGTAATGAACACACAATTTACTGATAAGCTATACAATGTCTCATGTACACATACAGTACATCTCATTTATTTAGGTGTACATAACAAAGTATATACCTCATTCACCCAGGTATAAACAGTGGGCCAGATTCAGGTAGATGAGAGTATCTTTCCTCTGGAGTAACGCTTCTCATTTACGTTACTCTGAAGACCCTTTCAGCGCAAGTCCTGTAATTCACATAGCAGTTGCGCGTAAACTTGCGCCAGAGTAACGATAATGCGCTGGCGTAACCCGACGCAAGTGGAAGTGGGTGTGATCATATGTAAATGATGGGCGGAGCCCAGCGCAGAGGCTTACGTTCAGCGCATCAACCACGGAGCATGCGCAGTGAGTGCGGCTCCACTCGCCCCCCTTGTGCGCATGCTCACAACTTCCGTCGGCACCACTTCCTGGGAAACGTCAGCGCAATGCGTTCCGCTGGGCGCTTAAAAGCGCTGGCGGAAACGCCATTCCGGCGCAAAAGTATTTCCGCTTCCCCCCACCCCAGGGAAGATACTTTTGTGCTGTGATGGCTGCTCCCGCTACCCCCAGAGAGAGGAGGAACCTCAACTTTAATTCACAGGAGGTCTCAGTGATCATTTCGGCAATGGAGACGGATAATGATTTTCTCCATGGCAAAAAAAGCCGGAAGACCAGCCGGGAGAGGAAGCAGGGCATCCTGGAGTCGATTGCTGCCAGGGTCAATGTCCTGGGCTACTCCACCCGGACTGCTGGGGACATACAAAAAAAAATTTATGACCTGCGGCGCAAGGTGAGGGACAAGGTGGCCTCCATCAGGAGGTATGAGAGGGGCACAGGTGGTGGTCCCCCATGTCCTGTCACCCTAACCGCAGAGGAGGAGGTGGTTGCTCGCTGCCTGGAGAGGGAGCAGGTGGAGGGGGTCGCAGGCTATGACTCCGTGGAGGAAGGCACAAGGACAGGTAAGTGTTTTATAATCCCCTATTTGTTGTTTTGCATTTGGGGGGGGGGGAGGGTCCATGTGCCAAGTGTGTGGGACCACCAACATGTGTCTGCTTTGTGTCATCCACAGATGACGGAGCTGGGCCATCATCTGTCAGCGTGCATTCCACCCCATCCCCCCCACGCCATCGTGTGCCCGAGCCACTGGGTGGTGAAGAGGTTGTGGAGGAGGAGAGTGGCCACACCACACCTGCCGAGGTGGTTGTGGAGGATCCTGCTGTGGCAGAGCAGGACTTTTCATTAGTGTTGTCTGTCTCCTCCTCTTCTCCTGGGCCGTCTGTCGTCCCCTCCCCCATCCTTGGAAGCCCCTCAAGGGCGACTCCTTCCACCCGAGGACAACCATCTTCTGGCCCCAGGAAGGCGACCCAGAAGACCAGGGGGGTGTCTGATGGTATACAGGACCAGTTGGCGAGGGATCACGCCAGGCAGACGGAACAGATGGGGGCCATAGCGGTGCACTTGGAGAAAGTGTCTGACAGCCTGGGCTCCGTTGCCAACCTCAGCAACGCAGTGCAGGATGTAAGCTGCAACTGCGCTGCAGTGGTCACCACTTTGGGGGAGGTGCAGGGGGATATTCGGCACCTTACTGCAGCCGTCCAGGCCAACAGTGCTGCCATCCGGGACCAGGGGAGGCTGAGTCGGCGGGCCCAGCATTATCAGGTCACCCGTCAGCTCCGGATGCAGGCCCAGACCAACTCCTACCTTGGACGGATAGCCAGGGCCTTGGAGGGCACGCAGGCCACACCTGCCAGGAGTGGCCCACCTGGGGATCAGCCACCTCCAGATGCCCCCCCACCCCCACCCACTCCATCCAGGCAGCTGCGGAGTCAGAGAGGGGCCCCCAGAAGAAGCCCCCGGCATCCCCGATGAGGCCTTTATTTATTTTTTGGTTTTATATTTTTGGTTTGGACATACTCAGGTCATGAGTTTATTTTTTCTTTTTCTCAGGTTTTGAGATTTTGTTTCTTTTAATTATCAGGATATGATATTATTAATTTATTTTTGTACTGCACACAGTCAGGAGTGCAGGGGACAGTGTGAATGGTGTGTGAATGTGAGGGGGTGGCACTCCTGAAAGTAAGGGGTGTCACCCTCGGCCGTGGTGGTGAAGTGAACCCCACGGCTGAATGAATGACGTGTGAAAGGTGTGTGAATGGACAGTGACATCATTGGGGCCTTGACGCTGGCGTTACTGCTCCCAACTCCTACATGCTGGACTTGGGCTAATCCAATGTGATGTGCATGTGGTGTGTGTGATCTAGGGACATCAGTGGTGTACATGCGTGCATTGTCTGTGTGATTAATGTTTTGGTTTAGTGTCCAAAGATGCCTACAGCAAGGACCCTCCTGACTGCTCTTCCATCAGCAGACTGGGTGTCCTCTGGCAGGTGGGGACTGTGTGGGTCGGGGGTCAGGTCATCACGTATGTCAATATGCAGGCCTTTTTTCATAGCAAAGTTATGTAGTATGCAACATGCACCGATGATCTGACACACGAAGGTAGGTGAATACAATAGGGCCCCCCCGGACTTATCCAGGCATCGGAAACGGGACTTCAGGAGCCCAAATGTTTGCTCCACCACTGCACGGGTTTTGATGTGTGCTTCATTGTATTTTCTCTCTCCTCTGGTTTGGGGGTTCCGGAAAGGAGTCATGAGATGGGGTCCCAGTGCATATGCAGAGTCACCTGTAAGGGAAAAGACAGGAGAATGTTAGTCATGCATGTGCGATTTCTGTTGTGCATCACGGGAGGGGATAGTCATGCCTGACTCCCATGTCACTCACCAACCAGCCAGCTGTCCCCATACATGTTCTGGTTAAATTCTGCTGGGATGGGGCTCTGATTGTATATGAAACTGTCATGGCTGGACCCGGGGTGTTTGGCACGGACGTGCCATATGAGGCGTTGGGCATCGGCTATCACCTGTACGTTGATGGAATGCCAATGCTTCCGATTGCGGTATATGTGCTCTGTGGCACTGGGGGGCTGTAGGGCCACATGTGTGCAATCAATGGCCCCCACAGTGCGTGGGAATCTGGCAATGTTGTAGAAATCTGTCATTGCCTTCTGCCGCAGCTCCTCAGTGGTGGGTCTGATGAACTGGTTGGACATGCGTCTGAGGATTGCAGGGACAACCTGGTGCACACATCTGCTTATGGTGGATTGTGACATCCCAGCCACCACTCCACTTGTACGCTGGAATGATCCACTTGCAAGGAAATGGAGTGTTGCCAGGACCTTCACCAGTGGCTGCACTGCTTGTGAGCGGTGTGTTGGGCTGGTGATGTCACCCTGCAGGGTTGTGGTTAGTTCAAGTATTGCATCTGGGCTGAATCTGAAGAGGCGATACACCTCCTCATCCCCCATGCCAAAGAGGTTCATACAAGTGCGGTATATCCTCTCACGTGGCCGCCTTCTTGGTTCCAGGGGACCCATCAGTAGTTCTAGGACCACAATTGCCCCTGGCATGTTGGCACACAGAGGTGTTGTCCTCCTTGCAAGTGTTGTTGTTCAGCAAGCTCCTATCGTCGGTAACGCTGCTGTAGCTGCTCTCCTGCTGACCCGTGACCGTCTGGAGTAAAGATAAAGCAGCCTTTTGTAGAAATAACTTTGCGCCGGACGGACCAGATACGCGTGGCGCATGTAGCCAGCGTATGGTGCTAATCCGTTCGTGAATTGGGAAATCTCCCTCATTTGCATATTTGCAGGGGAAATCAATGGGCGCGACTGATGCGCCCAGCGAAAATAAACGCTGACGATACTCTGGCGTCGGAACGTTCCGCCGGTCGCAAATGACCCGTTATTGGGCGCATCTAGTTTGGTGGGTACGGGCACATAGAAACGACGGCGCATCATCACAGTTACGCGGCGCATATCCAAATACTCCAGCGCAAGTGTTCGTGAATCTGGCCCAGTATATTTTATATCATATTCATTCATATACTCCTGATGAATGTTTTATCTATCCATTCATATACACATAAATCATTATCAGGCTTATTGAATAAAGCACTCCTAATTTTTACAAATCAGCACTGGCTCTTCTGAATTCAGATCAGTACAAGACATATTCCAACTGATTGCACATAGAAAATTAGCATTTAAAGCAGGGGTTCTTAACAGGGGTGTAGCCACACACTTTGGTGGTAGGAGAAACAAATGACAGGTATAAACTAGAGCTCTAAATAATAAAAAATCATGTTGACAGATAAAATCTAACTAATAATCTAAGCATTCGCTTATTAACTATCACTGTGGAGCCTAATTAACGTTAAGAAGACTTAACAGCCATTTTTACACTTCCCTATATTGTCAGTTGATATGCTCGCATAGTCACAGTTAGAAGGTTTGTTCCTTGTGTTGATGTGTTAGATGACATGCGAACATTGGCCCAGATTCAGGTACATCTGCGCATTATTGGACCGGCGTAGCGCACCGCCTTTACGTTAGACTTGCGCAATTTTGTTGCGTAATCACCCTATTCTCGTAGCTTTTGCGCAGAAAATTGCGCATACGTAATGTTTTTTCAGAGGCGTAAGGAGGAGTAATACAAATTGGGAAGGACGTGGGCGTGTTACATTGAAATGAGCCGTGACCCCATGCAAATGAAGGGCTGGCCGGCTCGCGCATTCGCGCTTGAAGGAGACCATGTCAGCTCCGCTGTGCGCATGCTCACAACTCGGGAGCGGCGCAATCAGTGAAATTGGAAATGGACTAGAGCAACTTTGTGAACTACGCAGACAGCATAAATAGACACACACAAACGCACTTGCATTGCAAAAGTACATCCCTTTGTCCCTTCCCATTTAACCAAGTGCTTTTGTCCTGTTGTTCGTTGCGGTGTGTTTTGTAGTTGTCAGATTAGTGTTCTGTGTGATCAAGTGTTTGCTAGTAGATTTTTGAAAGTGGTTTTTGATAAGTGTTTGAGAGACTGTTTGTTTGATTGATATATTTGTGTTTGTTTCTTTTCCTGCTGTATTTTTGTTTTGTTTTTTGGTGACTGTTTCTTGCTCAGTAGTTTTCTCTCTGTGTGTGTTTTTTTTTTTTGATTGGTTGTGCTTGTTTGTGTGCGTGAATTTTGTTGACTGGGACTGTTTTTTTTTGGAAGGATGACTGAGAGAAAACGAAAGCTGAATTTTACAGTTGTGGAAAAACAGATTCTTGCCCGGGCCATTAGCGAGTATGGGCGTTACCTCCACGGCCCACAGAGTGCCAACACCACCCCGGCCAGGAGGAGGGAGATTTTGGATAGGATCACTGACCAGGTGAATTCAGCGGGGCAGGGGGAGACACGGACCCGGTCTGGGATTGACAAAAAAATCAATGACCTCCGGCGTCTGGTCAAAAAGAAGCTGGCCAGAATGCATGCCCATGCCAGGGGCACAGGAGGGGGCCCACCATGCCGTATTAGCCTGACAGCGGAGGAGCGTGCGGTGGCCCTGACCTTTCATCGGCATGAAGTTGCGGGCCTGCCCGGCTTTGACTCAAGTCCGGAGCCCGTGGTGCCAGGTAAGTTTTTTTTTTTTTAATATCAGGTGTGTAGCATGTGTGGGGGAGGGGGTAAAAGGGAATATGTGGCAAGTGTGTGGATCCTCCAACCTGTGAATGTTTTGTGTCATCCACAGATGTGCAGGAGGGTGCAGGGCCATCTGGCCTGACTGCACCAACCCCAGGACAGCAGCCTAATGAGGCCCCCCCAACAAGGCCGGAGTCCGCGGAGGAGGTTCAAGAGGAGCAGGAGAATCATGAGGAGAAGGAGAATCATGAGGAGGAGGAGAATCATGAGGAAGAAGAGTCCATGTCAGGCACTGGACGTTTGGGTTTTGAGGACTCTTCCTCTCTGGCTGGCAGCAGGCAGGCCTCCCTAAGGTGGAGCCCCCCCCTTCCTCCCCCAACATGGCTCCCCTCACAAGGGCCTCCCCTTCTCCCGGGCCACAAGCATCAGCTGGAGGCAGGATGTCATCCCAGACCACCAGGGGGGTGGCCGATCTCCTGCCCGCCACTCTGAGAAGGGACCAGTTCCTCCAGACCCGCCATCTGGGACAGGTCAGCCAGACATTGGTGCGGATGGAGGAGAGCCTGTCCTCCATCAAGGATACGCTGGGGAACCTGGACTCCCACTCCCGGGCTTTCACAACCTGCCTAAATGAACTGCAGACGACATCAGCAGGTGTTGGGCAGGATGTGAGGGCCCTTACCCTGGCTATCCAGGCCAACACGGCAACACTTGGTGCTGCCCTGGACAGAATAGCCGTGGCCTTGGAGGGCAGGCCGCCAGGTGGGCAGAGATCAGGGGCTGCTCCTCCTTCCCCGGTTTTACCCCTCCCCATGAGTCTCCCCTGAGAAGCCGGGGCCGTGGCCGGGGGCGCCCCAGGCGTGGCTCACGCACAGGGCAATAATTTGTTTTTCCCCATTTTTTTTTTTTTATTTTTTTTATTTTTTTTTTTTTTATTTTTTGCTGGAAATTTTTTGCTTTTGCAGGTCATTTTTTTTTTGGGTTGTGAATGCTGTGTGAATGTGGGGGTGACATTCCTGCCGGAAAAGGGGTGTCACCCTCTATTTTGGTGGAGAAGGGTTCCCCAGGACCAGGGAGAAGTGATCCCCAGGTCCGTGTGAATGGTGTATGAATGTACAGTGACATAATTGGAGCCTTGGCTTGGCGTTGCTGCTCACAAGTCCAGCATGGTGGACTGGTGCCAATCCAATTTGATGTGGATGTGGGGTGTGTGTGCTAGGGACCACAGTGGTGTGCATGCATGCATTCTCATTGTGCCATGATTAATAGGTGTGTTTAACGTGCAAAGATGCCCAATGTGAGCTGTCTCCTGGCTGCTCTTCCCTCAGAAGACGGGGTAGCCTCGGTTAGGGGGGGATTGTCTGGTTCAGGGGTCAGGTCATCACGTAGGTCAATCTGCAGGCCCTTTCTTTCTGCGAAGTTGTGCAGCATGCAACATGCACCGATGATCTGGCACACGAAGTTTGGGGAATACAAGAGGGTACCCCCAGACTTATCCAGGCATCGGAAACGTGACTTTAGGAGGCCAAAGGTGCGCTCCACCACTGCACGTGTTTGAGCATGTGCTTGATTGTATCTTTCCTCTCCTGGGGTTTGGGGGTTCCGGATAGGAGTCATGAGATGGGGTCCCAGTGGATATGCAGAGTCACCTGGAAGGGAAAAGACAGGAGGATGTTAGTCATGCATGTGCCCCTTGTGATGTGCATCATGGGAGGGGATAGTCATGCCTGCCACCCATGTCACTCACCAACCAGCCAGGTGTCCCCATACACGTTCTGATCGAATTCCATTCGGATGTGGCATTGATTGTATATGTAGCTGTCATGGCTGGACCCTGGGTGTTTGGCACGGACGTGCCATATGAGGCCTTGGGCATCGACTATCACCTGTACATTGATGG
This sequence comes from Rana kukunoris, assembly GCA_029574335.1. NCBI lineage: Eukaryota > Metazoa > Chordata > Amphibia > Anura > Ranidae > Rana > Rana kukunoris. The sequence continues at coordinate 438,031,980 of CM056051.1, forward strand.
AATGCCAATGCTTCCGATTGCGGTACATGTGCTCTGTCTCCTGGGGGGGCTGGAGTGCCACATGTGTGCAATCAATGGCCCCCACAGTGCGTGGGAATCTGGCAATTCTGTAGAAATCTGTCATTGCCTTCAGCCGCAGCTCCTCAGTGGTGGGTTTGATGATTTGGTTGGCCATGTGTCTGAGAATTGCAGGGACAACCTGGTGCACACATCTGCTCATGGAGGATTGTGACATCCCAGCCACCACTCCACTTGTACGCTGAAAAGAGCCACTGGCAAGGACATGGAGTGTTGCCAGGACCTTGACCAGTGGCTGCACTGCATGTGAGCGGTGTGTTGGGCTGGTGATGTCCTCCTGCAGGGTTGTGGTTAATTCCAGGATGACATGAGGGGTGAATCTGAAGATGCGAAACACCTCAGAATCACTCATGCCAAACAGGTCTATGCGGGTGCGGTATATCCTCTCCCGTGCCACCCTCCGTGCCCTCATCCTTCTTTGTTCATCTAAAGTCAGTGATATAGCTATGTGCGACGATGCCCCTGGCATGTTGGCATACAGATTGTTGTGCAACACGTGTGACTGCTGAGCTGCTCACTAACAGTGTTGCTTTATCTAACAAGTAGACTTTTTTTCTCTTTTTAGACCAGCTTTTATATGCTCTAATTTTAGACAGGACATTTTGCTGTTGCGCACACTGCGTCGCCTGCGCTGCCCCAACGTTGTTTTGTGGATCCCCGTAAGTCCCTCATTAGCATATTTGACTAGCAAATCAATGGTGTGTCTAGCGCACTTTTGCGCGGAAGGATGCGCCAGTCTAACGAAATTACGCTTTTTTGCGTATCTCGTTCTGTGGATGCCGCGCAACGAAACGCATTTCGACTTACGCACGCGCATCTCCTGTTGCGCAGGCATAAGCGCTCTGTGAATCTGGGCCATTGTGTACAGGCATACCCCACTTTTAAGTACACAATGGGGTTTATTTACTAAAGCTGGAAAGTGCAAAATTGGGCTCACTTCTGCGCAGAAACCAATGAGCTTCCAGGTTTTATTACCAGGCTTAATTGAACAAGCTGGGTTTAGAAGCTCATTGGTTTTTATGCAGAAGTGCCAGATTTTGCGATTTCCAGCATTAGTAAATAAACCCCATTGTGTACTTAAAAGTGGGGTATGCCTAGCTTGTGAAATTGTGATTTGCAATTGTTTTATATCTATTTTTATTTTAATTCTATTACAATTTTCTTCGAGCTGTTCTGTTTCTAGATATCCATATGCAAAGTAAAATGGCACTATTGATATCTTTGAAGTTATACTAATATCTAATAGACTAATGATTTCAACAGTCTGTCAATGCTTCAACACTGCCCAGCACTGCTCTAAACAGCAGTGGTACTCAGGGAGTGACCACACTATTAATATATATTTTTAGCAGAGACCCTAGAGAATAAAATGGTGGTTGTTGCAATATTTTATGTCACACTGTATTTGCGCAGCGGTCTTTCAAATGCAATATTTTTGGAAAAAATACACATTAATGAATTAAAAAAAAAAATGAAACAGTAAAGTTAGCCCAATTTTTTTCTATAATGTAAAAGATGATCTTACTCTGGGAGAATCGTGAACTTCATTCTAAGCAAAAAAATTGTGATTCTCATTTTAGCCAGAATCGTGCAGCTCTACTGTGTTCTAATATACATTGCTGAACACAGCTGGAGTGAGGACGGCATACTGCGCACAAGTAGTTTAAACAACCTGGAGCAGCTGCTAGGGGGTTCATTACTGTAATGTTCAGCCTGTCCTGCAAATGGCAGGATGGAGGGGGATGAGAGGCCAGTGGTTTTTGTGGAGAGACCCCCAACCAACAGTTGCATCTTTAATAGGAGGACATGCAGCATTCACAACAGGATGCTGTTATACATGTATACACTAAACATGTATGTTATAGGGTATACAATTCAGAGGACATGGAATTTCATAGGGGGAATTTGGGGAAATCTTCCTGAATGTGAACCTACACTTTAATTTCACAACTAAAAGTTGGTACATGTTCAGATTGTTAATTCAATACTGGACACACATAGACTTTGTTTGAAACTTGATTGGACAAAGCAATTCAAAATCACCAGATTCACTGCATATGGTTAGAAAGGACTGTGTAGATAGGCTGTCACACTACATGCAGTTCACGTCAAATTTTGTCGATTTGATAGATAAAATCTGAACTATAATCTGATTGTGTGTGGCAATCTTAAACCACAGAAGAGAAGGAAATAATAAAAGTAATCTAAGGACAAAAGCTGAATGCAGGGATCAGTACACAGTGACATATTTTGTGAAGGGAGCTCTCCAATGTCCTTCCTTCCACTGATTAGACTCCTTGTCAGAGAAATTACAAGTATCTCACAGAACAAGCTAGAGTGTCCATCACAAAGAGAACTGTGAAATCTCTGGAGAAATAACTTTAAAAGAATCATTCACTGGCCTGCTCATCAGCAACTTGTAAAAGAACTGCCCCTGTCAGTAGATTCAGCTTTAAATGTAATTTGCCAATAAAAAAGGGGGGGGGGCGGGGAAATGCCATATCTTCTTAAAAGAAACACAATTTGTTTGTACATAATGTACTATCGATTTGAGAAAAACAGTTTCCAATGCACCAAAGGAGCCTCCAAACATGGCCATAAACTGAAATTGTTATCTAAACCGGCAGCTTACCAGTTCTTGTTGTGGCTGCATCATTTTTCTTTTACTTAGAATTCTTTTTCACCTGGTGATCCTGCCAGCAACAGGATTGGGTTCTAGCGGTCCCTAAGCATTTTGGACGCCAGGGACCGATTTTATGACAGCCCTGACGGTTGGGGCCTACTGTCACTGTTTATTTGCATGGGTAGTGCTGTCACACTAGGACAGAAAGTGTGTATCTCCTTTACTATGCCAAAAAAGAGATGCTGATGAAATGGTCATCCTCAACGCAACCTGAAGTGTCCTTGTGGGAGGCTCTTCCTCTGTATAAAATAAGGTAAATGAATAAGGGGTGCCCCTGGAAGTTTGACAAGGTATGGTCCCCCTGGACGCTGACCTTAGGTGGTCCTCTGTTCTCCTGGTTGAGTGTAGGGTCTTGTACTAGATGGGTGTGTCCTTACGATTGGCCCTTTCCTCTCCCCTCCCTGACTGTTTATTTGTGTTTGTCTCCTGCCCACTCCCTCCCCTTTCCCTTTACCCCTCTTTTCCTCTAACCCTCCAACCCCCCTTCACCATAAGATGGTCCTGGGTACAAGATGTCTCTCCTTCTTTTGAAGGAGATATTCTTTTCTGTTACTTATGTGTGTATCCTGACCATGATTTGCTATGTCTGATCTACATCTACTGCTTACCTGCATTGCCCCAGTAATAGAGGGAACATAACGGTACATAGACACAGTTCATTCTACATAAAGGTACTGTATAAAAATGAAAGTTCCACTCACCTCTGGACTCGTGAAACTCCAAGGTCACATGTGCATCAAACCCCAGACTGAAGTAATTATTAAATACATTTAGTGGTAGCTGAAAAGAAGAATGGAAAACACCATGAGACAGCTTAAAGCAGCAACAAAAAGAAAGGAAATAGAACAGTAAGTGTGTATTATGGGCATCAGTTGTTTAGGTGCGAAGATCACGCATGCAGAATAGGGCTGGGTTCACATGAATTGGCTCCTTAATTCACTAAAGCACACATAAAGGTGCATGTACCATTTTTTTGAAAGGCAGCCCACCACAATGCACAGTTTATTGTAGTGCACTAAAATGAAATGTTTTACCAAGGTGTGTTGGGTTGCCATTAAGAATGAATGGCACTACAGCACCCCAACATGAAACACGTGCATTTTCACAGATTGCCTTAAAGTGGAGTTCCGCCCATTTTTTTATGTTTGTCTGTGCTGCATGCCCTAATCTCATAGTGTTCAGAAGGGACAATTTTTTTTAATTTTGTTGCTTGTAAATACCTTTATTTTGTAGTCCTTCATTATTTCCTCCTTCTTATTAGCCTAGGCTTTTAAGTCACAAGGTTATTTGCAAGGGTTTCTGAGATAGGCATCATGTTTCCCAGTAGTCCTTGCAAACCTGACTGAAACCTGACTGAAACCTATTACATTGCTTGTGCAGCACTGAGCATGTGCGAGATATGCAAAGCTGAAATCCAGGAAGTCATACAGTCTGGTTTCATGATGCCCACACTTAAGATGGCCACGGTCTATTTCTAGATTATAAACTAATCTAAATGCTGTAACAACCTAACAAAACGGACCTTAGTTTACAGACTAACTTTACTAGAATACATTAAGCTTGTGTGATACAGGGGTATTTATATTTAAAAAGTGAAATTGTGGGTGGAACTCCCCTTTAACATCTACATTCTTGCAGCGCAATGGTGTGAACCCAGCCTAAGCTAAGCCAAAATTGTATCCTTATTTGTATAGCGTGTGGAAGAATTAGAGCCAAATAGGGATTTCCCCTTACTACTGTCCTGCTGAGAGCATTTTACCAGACAGAAAGGGAAGGGAAACCCCAACTGCAACACAGGCAGAAATAAAATAAAAATCTTTAGTGTCTGTGTAATTTTTGAAGATTTTTCTGGCCCTGCCTGGTTAAATTGTAGTCACCGGGACAGAAAGCAAAGCAACACCTCTCTAACAGAGCACCAGACCAGATAGCTGTAAAATCTCAACAGGGGTTCTGATTCTTCTGAAAAAAAAAAAAATAGGATTTTTTATGACAGCTTACCTGTAAAATCCTTTTCTTGGAGTACATCACGGGACACAGAGCGGCAATCCATTACTATGTGGGTTATAGAGTCTACCTTCAGGTGTGGACACTGGTGTAATTAACTACACAGGAAGTTCCCTCCCTATATAACCCCTCCCATACTGGGAGCTCCTCAGTTTTTGTAGCAAAGCAATAAGTGTCCCAATATCCCCAAACAAGAGGGGCGGGAGCTCTGTGTCTCGTGATGTACTCCAAGAAAAGGATTTTACAGGTAAGCTGTCATAAAAAATCCTATTTTCTTTATCGTACATCACGGGACACAGAGCGGCAATCCATTACTATGTGGGATGTCCGAAAGCAATGCTTACTGAGGGGAGGGAGACACAAACAACGCAGGCCGCCATCAGATGTGAGGATCTATAATGCTGCCAGATGCATACTGCGCCAAAAAGCTGCATCCTTTTGCCCTCCTATGTACATCTGACAAGAATCAGTGAACCTAAGCATAGACGCCAAGTTGCGGCCCTGAAAATCTGCGTCAAAGGCTCGGTAAAGCATCGCGCATAAAGCGCTTACTATCCTGGTACGGAGCACCCCCCCCCCCAAGAAACAGGGGGAGTCCCACTCTCCGAACCACAAGCCTGAATAATACCCTGATGAATCAATCTTGAAACCAGTTGATTTTAGACGCTGCCTGCCCCTTCCTGGGGCCTCCTGGTAGCGCAATAACAACATCAGCTTTCCGTATCCGAGCAGCCGCTTCAGATAGGCCTTGACCCTTCTACTCCAAAGGAGTCTTCTAGGGTCTTCTGGCAGCACAATAAAAACTTCAGATTTCTATATCTGAACCTTCAGATAGATATTTAACTGCTCTCATCTCTACTGAGAGAAAGCAATAACCTTTCCTTCCGAAAACAAGGTTTCGAAAAAGGGGGAGGTAAGAATATCTAGATTCAAATGAACACTAGATCCTTCTAGTAAACAAGGCTGGGTGAGGATTAACATCACCCTACTAGTAAGAATAAGTATGGTTTTATACCAAGAGGTTGCCAATAGTGAAACTCTCTTGGAGGCTACCACAACCAAGAACACCAATTCCCTTGTTAAAGGCTGAAGGGAAATATGGTGCATCGGCCCACAGAGCTGACCCTGTAAGCCGACAAAACTAGAGCCAATCCTCCAAGCACAAGGCCGACTAAACTGGTGGACTTATGCGCGTCACCCCTTGTATAATGGCTCGGAACAAAGAGTGTGAAGCAAGCGACCTTTGGAGGCAAGGCCGAGATCGGATCCTTGATGTAACTTAAGGCTAGCTCCGTCTCCTTTCCAAATGCAGGAAGGCAGGAATTTTATCTTTGACAAACTTCCAAGGATGCCACCATCTGTTTCATACCAGGAACATGGGCTCTCCCGATCCTGGGATATCTGGTCCTGGAGGCCAGCCTTCCTGTATGAATCAAGGAAGTGCCGTTGATTCTAAAAACCCTGATCCTGAAGAATGTGGGCTAAAATAGCCAGACCATTAATTCACCTGTTGCACGACAGGATGTAATACCCCCTTCGAAGTAGGCCTGGACAAGATGTAAGGGACCGTGGGTCCTCTACTACCACCCCTACTGTCCCTGCACAGAAAAGGTCGTCAGGGCTATGCCGGAGTAATCAGGCCAGCTTCCGTCATCCTCTAATGTTGCATGGAAGCCACAAACGCTGCGGCACTGGGGGGAGAGACATAACCAGTGACCACTGGTCCCACCAGATTACCAACACATCTGCCCCACATGCGGGTGGATCCCTTGTCCTTGACCTCAAGCTGTTCAATTTCTTGTTGAGCCTGGACGCCAATACATCTTATGTACAGGGTACTATTTCTGTGGCCCTTGGTCAGGAAAACAGTCGGGGTGTAGAGGTCCTTCTCCTGGAGACACTTGTTGACGGCTACAGCGAATCGCCTGCCAATTCTGCATTTCATGAAATGACGAATGTCAATAGGCAAGGCACAAGCTCCTCCTTGGTAAATTAAGTAAATCACTTAATATGGTATAGTCTGATTGAACTCTGACCGAACCAACCAGCCCCTGAACGTTCAGGCCCCTAAGCCAGATGCTCCATCGGTAGCTCTAGCTGACAGATAAGGCTCCCTTGGAGCTCGACTATCAGGCCAGCTTCCGTAATGCTAGGTCAAGATCCACTCCTTCTAGGCCAACACAATACTGTTTATAGCAGTCCTGAATAAAAGTATAGGGAACTGTCTTGAATGAAGCCAGCATCTTCCCTAGTGCCTTAAGCAGAAGGCCAAAAGTAAGGAACTGTTCCTTGCCGTAACCACCTAGACCAGCTTTCTTATAGCGATGGTCTTGTCTTAGGCCAAAAGTACTCTCCTGGTGCAAAACATACCCAGCTTCTTGGCAATGAAGAATGTATCTTTAGACTGGAATCCTAACCCAGGAGATCCAGATACCTGACCATGCTGGACACCCTTAGGTCCAGCCATGCTGCTGACTGATCCTTCAGCAGGAGTCTGCTTCCGTATGCCATTACTGCTATACCCTGGGCCTACAGACCTGCTAGAGGCGGGCCCTAGCACCCTGACAACCCAGACACGGAGGCTAAGCCAAAAGGGCAAGACCACTAACTGGAGATAGTGCTGTTCCCCTGCACAACGCAGACAACCTCTGCAGTCCCGAGTAAATAAACACATATGCAACTGGCTCCCCATATGTGTATGTGGCAAGTGTTAAAGCCATATGCCTCAATGGAGGCGTGTGTACATGGCAGTGTGTTCATTGAAGCATGAAATCATATAAATATGTCTCACGCCAAACATGCATATAGCATGTGTGCTCTGGAACGAGCATCCTTGCAAGCAAGCAAGCATGTGCTATAAACGTGTTATGCAACAATGTGCAACATGAACCCATGCAGACACGTATCTCTATGCAAACACAAGGCATCCTGTATTGCTTAATTAAGCCACCATGTGCAACTTTAAATTAACCATGCATGCGATTCAGCATCTTCCATGCGATCAACATCTTATACATTTTAAGCACTACTGTGCGGACAAGAACCCTTGTGTGACCAAGCACCCCTGTGCGTTCCAGCATCCTTATGCATCCAAGCATCTTAATGCGACTTTAGGCATTTCTGTGAAACAAGCCTCTCTATGTGATCAAGTATCCCTGGGTAATCCAGGACTCTGTTGATCCAACAACCATGTGTGATCCAGCTTCTTTTTGCATTCAAGCATCTTTAAGCGATCCCTTTAGGCCTTGAGTAATCCAGGACTTGGGTGATCGGGTAATCCTGTGTGATTCAGCATTTTTATGCCTTCAGGCCTCTTTATGCGATTCTAGGCATTTCTGTGGGAACAAGCCTCTTTGCGTGACCAAATATCCTTGGGGAATCAAGGACTTGGGTGATCATGTAATCCTGTGTGATTCAGCATGTTTATACCTTCAGGCCTCCTTATGCGATTCTAGGCATTTCTGTGGGAACAAGCCTCTTTGCGTGACCAAATATCCTTGGGGAATCAAGGACTTGGGTGATCATGTAATCCTGTGTGATTCAACCTTTTTATGCATACAAGCATCCTTTATGCGATTCAGCATTTTTATGCATACAAGCATCTTTATGCGACTTTAGGTACTTTTGTGGAAACAAGCCTATTTGTGTGACCAAACATCCTTGGGTAATCCAGGACGCTGATGATCAGGTAACCATGTGTGATCCAGCATCTTTTTTGCATCCAAGCAACTTTATGTGATTTTAGGCCTTTCTGTGGAAACAAACCTCTTCTGTGTAACCAAACATCCTTGGGAGAAACAAGGACTTGGGTGATCAGGTAATCATGTGTGATTCAGTATTTTTATGCATACAAGCATCTTTATGCGACTTTAGGTACCTTTGTGGAAACAAGCCTATTTGTGTGACCAAACATCCTTGGGTAATCCAGGACGCTGATGATCAGTTAACCATGTGTGATCCAGCATCTTTTTTGCATCCAAGCAACTTTATGCGATTTTAGGCCTTTCTGTGGAAACAAAACCTCTTCTGTGTAACCAAACATCCTTGGGGGAAACAAGGACTTGGGTGATCAGGTAATCATGTGTGATTCAGCATTTTTATGCCTACAAACGTCTTTATGCGATTCAGCATTACAAGCATCTTTTATGCGACCTCTTTTGTGGAAACATGCAGCACCATATAGACAGAAACATGTATGTTTATGCGATCCACAATAGAATCTGCTCTGTTACTTGTTTTTATCCCACATGCATTTCAAACTCATGTATGTTATGCAACATGCGGACTGGTAAAGAGGAAATTATCCTCTGCAGATGTGTGTTTCCTCAATTAAGAGACATTAGCAATGTGTGCCCGCAACTGTGCATCCCTCCGATGCATTTGGTTAGCCTGAAGCCGACACCAGGCTGAGGATTATATGGAGGTCTTACTAGCTACCTATAGGAAAACCTCTCTTTACACTCTAAGGAGAAGATAGAGGTATAATCAGAACCTGTAGGGCTTTTGATAGCTTCTCCTTGTTAGGCTGCAGCTCCTGTCTCCTGTCCTCTGACAGTGAAACTTTTATCCCCAAGCTTTCTAATCCCTTTGTTTCAGGATTAAAGCAGGAAAAGGGGGACACCCCTTTTTTTTTTTTTTTGCAAAACACAAAACACATGCAGAGTGATTGCAATGTTGGGGGAAGGCTGCATTGCCCGACAGGTCTGATGGCTCAATCTATGAGCTGTTTAAGTCTCTTCAGAGGAGAATAAGGGTCCACCAGGTTCAGGTGGCGATCCCTCTTTATATTCCTACCCCTGACCTTATTCAATGGGGAGACCAAGTCCTAAGCTAAAGCAGAGGCACTTAACCCAGGTGCATCAAATAGCTGAATTTAGTCTGACACAATGCCTGCTAATCTGCACAGCTAGATGCGAGTAGGCGTCTTAGATGAATCTGTATCCAACTCACACAAGGTGCTTACGTTTGTGTCCCCCTAGCTTTACAGAGCTCTGACGTCCGGGCCCTTTGAAGAGCCTTCTCTGCGACTGCACTGAGCCGGTGAGCACGTGCAACATGGTAGAGCCTGAAGCGGAGGAAGTGGGACACAATAGATCAGCTAACACTTAAGCTTCCATTTTTTGGAAAGCATGGTAAGCAAAAACATCAGGCATGTCTTCTACTGCCCATAGTAGTGTAAACCCAGATAAGACTTGCAGCTACTCACGGAAGACAATCCTTTGTATAGGATTAAGGGCATATTTTTTTTTTTTTCTATTTATGTACCGGCCCCTTCAAGGGGAGATATATAGGTACTGCAGCCATCCTGTCTAACAGACATGGTGGGCCAGGCTGCATGCCGGCTAGGGGAGGTATATGGGTGCCCTGAGCCATCCTGTCTCAGAAGACATAGTGGTTTACATTGCCCATGCATAGAAGCATAATATAGGCGAGACCCAAGTCCCCCACGGAGGACCTACTGTTGAACCAAGTCCCGTAGGCCCTCCTCTTACCTTCTCCATGCTGCAGGGTATTGCCAAGCAAGAGGCCCAATCTTCCCCCTTCACCGTGGGTATTGTCCTAGACCTTCAGGGACCGGGGTCCATGGCAGGAACACCAACTCCCCTGGACCTATATAGCATCCTGGCAGCAGAAAAAACATTTGGTCCTTAGAAGGCACAAAGTTCTGGAACCCAGGATCCAGCCCTCCGCAGAGAGGCATTATAGGCTAAACCTCGTTCTTCGTACCGAGGCCCGGGTACCGTCCACTTTGGCTATGAAGCATCTTGGACGGATCCGGATTTATGGAGGTTTTTTACATCCAGCATGGATCCCTCCAGTGGAGCTCCTAAGAGCACATGTTCATTCGTGACCAACACCTTAGACACTGATGAAAAAACTGAGGAGCTCCCAGTATGGGAGGGGTTATATAGGGAGGGAACTTCCTGTGTAGTTAATTACACCAGTGTCCACACCTGAAGGTAGACTCTATAACCCACATAGTAATGGATTGCCGCTCTGTGTCCCGTGATGTACGATAAAGAAAGAATATTTTGGATTGATACAGTATACACTTTAATTGAAATTGCAATTATACAAATGGCTTGTTATAAAGTATAATCCTGTGCCACCCAGAGATACCACACACTCCACTTGTTGATCCCAAAACTCTTTTTACCTTCAACTATCACTGACACTGACTGATACCTACTTTTACCACTGGCCTGGTATGAGAGAATTGTTACATAAAAAATACCAAAACTTTGTGACATCGCAATTGACTATTAAAGGTTTTTCAATACATGTGACCCAGTGGGGAAGATTTACTAAAACTGGAGAGAGCTAAATATAGGGCAGCTCTATGAAGAAACCAATCACTGATTGCCTACCATGCACAGCTTTACCAGATTCTGAGTTCTCCAATTTTAGTAAATCTCGCCTAGTGTGTGCCTAGACAGAGTTTGGTAAAGGATGTATAAGTGAACTGTAAGCTCCTCTGGGGCAGAGACTGGTGTGAATAGATGTGTACACACAGTTGTAAGGTCTCTACCAAAATCTGAAGCTAGACATTCACTCTGTACCAGGCTTTCTCAAGCACGGCTCCATGAAACCCTAGGGTTGTTCTAGAAGTTGCTAATGGTGTTTTTAGCCATCCGTAAGGTAGGCATTCTTCCCACTGACCACCATACTAATGTACAGTGAGCAGGGGCTATAGTAAGTATTGCCAAGCTCCCAACTCTCCCTCATTTGAAACCTAATCCCTTTGTCAATCTTTCTTCTTTAGTTGTCTCTCCTTTTGACCTGGTGTATAAACCTCTGACCAAAAATGTTAAACTGCACTAAATTGTTCATTCTGAAAGGGAAATGTAGTGGCAGGGGTTCCCTAAGATTTTAAAGTTATACCAAGGGTTCGTCCTTGTCAAAAAGGTTGAGAAAGGCTCTTCCAGACAGTCAAATACAAATGTGTGTTGGGCTTTTTTTTTTTTTTTTGCAGTTACAGGGCAACCGAATGTTGACCATTTCTATGTCTATGGTGCCAAAAAAAAAAAAAAGCGGCACATCCAGAGATGAAGAAAAATGTGTTGGTTTATTGTAGAGTCAAATGTTTAAAAAAAACATGACACACGAGGGATCCACACTGTTTAGCAGACGCGTTTCATACAAAGTGCTTAATCATTGTTATGGTGCCATCTAGTGTACAAAATGCAAACTGCATAAATTACAACAAAGTTAACAATGCTAATACAGACAGCTCCAAGGTTTCTAAATTAGGGTTGTGTTAGTTATTTGCTGCATCAGAGAGTACCACCAATTATTTTAGCCTGAACTTCAAGCAAATAAAAAACACCATTTAATTAAGTGTGTGTTTCTAAATAATTAAGGCCTCTTGCACACGGGTGGCTAAGCTCATTCAATGTAAATGCCAGCATCTTTTCTCTGCCAAAGAAGCCCAGGTGCAGTGTATACTCTCCCATATACCTGAATATCTGTGCGCTGCTGAACTCAGGCTTATGCTATCATAAAGTCAAGTATAGCATATAGGCGCATTAAAAAAATAGAACATTAAATGTTGTAAGAGCTCAGTTTTTAACATACAGCTTCATTAGTCTGTCTTAAAATCTTAATATCTCACACAATATGGCCCGGATTCACATACATCAGCCCACATTTATGCCGCCGTAGCATATCTCCTTTACGCTACGCCGATGCAGAGCAGAGAGGCAAGCATGGAATTCACAAAGCAAATGCTCCTAACTCTGCGCCGGCATAGCGTATATTTCGTAGGTGTAAGCTGGCGTAAGTGCAAGTAGGTTAGGTGGGCTGTAAGTGGGCGTGATCCAAGTTAATGAAGTGTGACCCCATGAAAATGATGGGCCGGGCGCCAGACAAGTACTTAAAACTAATTGCGCATGCGTCGAGACGTGGACGTATCCCCGTGCGCATGCGCACAACCACGTCGGAACAACTGCCTAAGATACGCCGGATCACTGTGTACGCCCAGTCAGACCCACGTCGGCCCATATTCACAGACGTCCAACGTACAACAGGCTTGTGTCCCCTGGTCCATACCTTTGCATGGGTTGTGCCTCATCTATGGGGAATAACTTTACGCCAAATGTAAAACTAACGCAAACCGTGTAAATCATGCGCCGGGCACAAGTACGTTCGTGAATCTCCCTCATTTGCATATTTAAATAGAAAATCAATGGGAGCGCCACATGCGTCCAGCGTAAATATGCACCCACTGTACGCCGGCGTAGGCAAGTTACGTTGGTGGGATGAAGTCTGTTTTTAGGCGTATCTTAGTTTGTGGGTCCGGCGCACAGATACGACGGCGCATATTTGTACTTACGCGGTGTATCTGGAGATACGTCGGCGTAAGTGCTTTGTGAATCCGGCCCAATGCATTTAGAGAGGGAAAAGAAGTGGTAGCACTAGGAGATAATCAGGGCTGCTTTATGCTTGACGGCATGATAACGTATCAGTGTGTTGCTACTCACTCACGGTTCAGTCAATCAGCAGTCCGTGGACTGAGAAATTACAGCACTGCATTCTCAAACTCAAAGGGCACAACAGCCTCATTGGTCTGCATTGGGCAGCCTTGCTCAACAAAATCTCAAGGCATAGACAAGGAAATTTGCTTTATGTCCTGATGCTTCAGTCCACTTAAAGTCCAGTTAAAAATCTCCATAGACGACACTTTACATTTTTTACAGTTACTATTTTCGAATTACAGAGGAGGTTTAGTGCTAGAACTGTTGCACACTCTAACGCATTATAACGTATTATAACGGAAAACAGAATAGGGCAAAGAGGAGGCGGCCTGGCGGTGATCCACAAGACTCATCTTACGATCACCAAACCAGTCCGCCAAAACCCTCTTCCATTCATGGAAACCCTTACTCTGCAACTGCAAGCAAATTCAAAGGAGACCGTCCACGTTCTGCTCTGCTATAGGCCGCCCGGCCCAAAATCGCAGCTGCTATCATCATGGACGGATTTCTTCTCCACTTACACCCTCAACAGCAAACATCTTTTGCTGCTCGGGGATTTCAATCTCTGGGCCAACTCCTCACAAGACCCCATTGCCGACGCCTGTATTGACCACCTGGAAGGATTAGGATTGCAGCAATTAGTATGTGGGCCCACACATGCTTCAGGTCACACACTTGATCTTATTTTCAGACAAGCTCTGGAAATAAAGATTTGGGAAAATGAAAAGTTGCCATGGACAGACCACCATGCAATTATATTCAGTATTTCCACCATTCCCCCTGCAACAAAAACATCAAATCCAGTGACAACACACTGGACTAGATGTCAGAAGAAGCTCCACTCGGAACTCTTCAAAACGACTTTAAGGAAAAAAATAGAAACAACTCAGCCGCATCAAATGGCCGTTGAAACATTGGAAGCCATTAACTCGGCCATGCTACAGTCAGCCGACTTGGTAGCGCCGAAACGACGAACCCGCATTCGGAAAAACAACCGCAGCTGGTTTAACAACCAGCTGTCGTTACTGAAGCAAGAACGCAGAAGGGCAGAATCTCCCTGGAAAAGATCTTCTTCAGAGCTAAACCTGTCCATCTACAAGGCGGTGACAAGAAAATACCACAAAGGAATTTTCCAAGCCAAGAAAAATTATTTTTCGGAGGCTATCAACGGGGCCATTAACCGCCCCCGCGAACTCTTCAAGATGGTCACCCAGACCATGGAACCAGAATGCATTGAAGCCCCCAGTTCGGACACACAAGAATTTTGCAATGAACTATCGGATTACTTCATTAATAAAATTGAAGCAATCCGTGAAAGCATTCAGCAAAACAATTCCCCCCTCAGCCCCCCCTGCAGCCTCTCACACAGCACCCATAGTAATTCTCCTATATCAGGTAAGTTTATCCTGGAACCCATCTCCATCGAGACCACTAAAAATGTCATTGCCGCTCTGCGTAATGGCACAGCGCCAAATGACATTATCCCCACAAAACTGCTGAAGGAATGCGCCTACATCCTGGCTCCTCCCATCACGCAATTTATCAACCAGTCTTTTCTGGAGGGCATAGTGCCCTCACAGTTGAAAGAGGGTATAATCCAACCTATCCTGAAGAAACCCTCCCTGGACCCCAAGGACCCACTCCACCGCCGTCCCATAACAAGCCTCAACGTACTCTCTAAGATAATGGAGAAAGTAGTGGTACAACAGCTGCAACAGCATCTAGATACCTACAAGCTACTTGATCCATTGCAATCAGGCTTCCGTCCCGGACACGGGACGGAAACAGCATTGCTGAAAGTATGGGACGATGTTCTCAAGTCCGCAGACGAAGGAGAATCTTGTCTTCTAGTTCTGTTGGACTTGAGTGCAGCTTTCGACACTTTAGATCACAATCTGTTACTGACTCGGCTTGCTGAAGTAGCCAGAGTCGCAGAAGGCGATTTATCTTGGTTCTCCTCTTTTCTGGAAAACCGGTCGCAAACAGTAAAGTTAGGACCTTTTACGTCTGAAAAACGCACAGTAACATGCGGAGTCCCTCAAGGATCGCCTCTGTCACCAGTGCTGTTTAACATCTATCTTCGTCCTCTTTTTGAGATTATCAGCAGCAAAAAACTGCTCTATCACTCATACGCAGACGACACACAACTGTATTTCCGCATCTGCAACAGACAGGATCACCACCTCAATCTAGAGACATGTCTCTCTTTGATAGAGGACTGGATGACAAAGAGTTATCTTAAACTCAATGGAGCGAAAACAGAACTTCTTCTGTTTCACGCCAAGCGTAGGAATCAACTTTCAACCATGTGGACCCCCCTCCCCCGCCTATTTTGGGCAAGCTCATCACCCCTAGCACCAAAGTCAAAAGCCTAGGGGTCATTTTTGACTCCTTTATGACAATGGACGCACAAATAGGGTCAGTAGTCAGCGGATCTCACCATCTACTGCGCCTACTACGTAGACTCACTCCGTTCATCCCGAAAGAAGATTTAGCGGTCGTGGTGGGAGCAATTGTAAACTCCAGACTGGATTATGCAAATGCCCTTTACCTCGGCCTCCCCAAGTACCAAATCGCTCGTCTGCAAGTCGTTCAGAATACGGCCGCCAGACTTGTGACTGGGAAAAAACCCTGGGAATCCATCTCACCTTCACTGAGAGCCCTTCATTGGCTGCCAGTTAAAGACAGAATCGCTTTTAAAGCTCTCTGTCTTACGCATAGATGTGTCCACGGGAATGCCCCCCTTTATTTATGCAAAATAATAAAAGCGCATAATCCCAATCGCGTTTTGCGATCCACGAATCAGAACCTGCTCCAGGTTCCGAAAGCCAACTTCAAGACCAAAGGAGAAAGAAGATTCGCGATCCAAGGTCCCAGATTATGGAACGCGTTACCAACCAGCATTCGGTTGGAGGAGAACCACCTAGCATTTAGGAAAAAGGTCAAGACTTTTCTCTTTTGATATCAAAGGAGACAGGAACAACAAGCGCCCAGAGGCGATTCAGTTCGCATGTGCCGCGCTATATAAGTTTTCATTCATTCATTGATTCATTCAACGCACGCAGCGTTTACTTTTTTTTACATTTTTTTTTTTTGATCACTTTTATTCCTATTACAAGGAATGAAAATATCCCTTGTATAAGGAATATATTGTGACAGGTTCTCTTTATGGAGAGATGCAGGGTTATAAGACCCCCCATCTCTCCTCCAGGCTGAAAGCATGAGATCGGGAAAAATAAATTCACTGATCTCATGCTGACAGCCGCAATTGTTTACTTCCGGGTACCCGGGCATAACATCACATCACATCATAGAGATGACCGGAAATCTCTATCGTCATGAAATCTCTATCGTCATGAGCCGGCACTGGCCGATTTGTTCTCGATGGCACGGGAGATCCCGGAGAAGCACCAGATGGCGGCGGGAGGTGGGGAACTCCCCTCCCACCGCCTATAAGAATGATCAAGTGGTGGAACTGCCGCTATGATCATTCTTATCGTGCACAAAATCGCCGGCAGAAAACAATGATATCTGAATGATGCCTGTAGCTGCAAGCATCATTCAGATTTCACCACACAAATTCGAGGACGTCATATGACGTCCTCGGTGTTGAAGTGGTTAAATGGAGTGTAAGTTAAATTAAGTTCAGAAAGAGGAGATAAGCAAGCACAGCAATGTGTTTTAACAATGGATCACAACATGCAGCGTAACGCACTCCAGGGCTTGCAATGTGCGCACCTTAATGCATACTTGCTGGCGTGTATGAGCCCTAACAGAGAAAATGGTTTGTTGTCTGGCAGGGATGTGTAAATCACAAAAGTGGCCAGAAAGAAATACAAATCGTTTGGCAAAGAAGATGATTTACAAATAGGTATTTGGCAGTTTGCCTGGAGTTTGGCTTCTATGTAACCCAGGGCGCCTTTTAATCTTGTGTTGGTCTCTTGTCAATTGGTATAAACAAGATCATAGCAGAATTGTATCATAGTTAAAGGGGTTGTAAATGAAAAAATGTTTTTCCCTAAATAGCTTCCTTTACCTGTGCAGTCCTCCTTCACTTACCTCATCCTTCCATTTTGCTTTTAAATGTCCTTATTTCTTCTGAGAAATCCTCACTTCCTGTTCTTCTGTCTGTAACTCACCACTGTAATGCAAGGCTTTCTCCCTGGTGTGGAGAAAGCCTCTTGAGGGGGGGAGGCGGCGAGCAGGAGTGTCAGGACGCCCACTAACACACAGCTCCTTTCTCTATCTGCAAAGTAGAGATTGTCCTGACTTGCCTGCCCCCCCCCCCCCCCCCAAGAGGCTTTCTCCACACCAGGGAGAAGAACAGGAAGTGAGCATTTCTCAGAAGAAATAAGGACATTTAAAAGCAAAATCGAAGGATGAGGTAAGTGAAGGAGGACTGCACTAAGGTAAAGGAAGCTTTTTAGGGAAGAAAAAAAAATCCTTTAAAACCCATTTAAACATACTGTATATGTATTACAGGAGAAAAACAAAATCTGTTAAAAGTGAAAGAAATATCTAATTTATTATCCCCATAATTTTTTAAGAAATCTTCTTCCCTGGATCTCAAAGTCGTATGTCAAAAAAGAAGGGATAACAATTGAAAATGCAGTGTAATCAAATACTACAGCACTTGAATGTTTTACTTTCTTTTTTTTTCTTTTTTTTTTCTTTTTTTTACTGTTTCTAAGCAATGTTTTGCTTTCTTGTATTATTATTATTTTTTTTCTGGGTATTTTCACAGAAACTAGATCCCAACCCCATCTAAAATACATCTGGGTGGAGTAGGGAAAGAGCTGCTCCTCTGTCACATAAAGTGGTATAATACATGGATCTTTGCCCCTTTTTTCAGCAAGAAATACATGTGTGGGAAGCAAAGGTGTACATCCACTTTCAGCTATACTGGGTATCCTTTTAAATAACTACCAAAAATTGTACAGTTTAACCTAGCAAACAGAACCAATCATTCCTCTATACAATGCCTTGAAAAAGTATTCACACCCCTTGAAATTTTCCACATTTTGTGATGTTCCAACCAAAAACATAAATATATTTGTGAAGTGGAAGGAAAATGATAAATGATTTTCAACATTTATTACAAATATGTGAAACATGTGGCGGGCATATGTATCGAGCCCCCCTGAGTCAATACTTTGTAGAACCCCCTTTCGCTGCAATTACAGATGCAAGTCTGTTTGGGAGTGTCTCTAATAGCTTTGCACATCTAAAAAGTTACATTTTTGCTCATTCTTTGCAAAATAGCTCAAACTCTGTCTGATTGGATGCCATAGATTCTCAATTGGATTTAGGTCTGGACTTTGACTGGGCCATTCTAACACATGAATATGCTTTGATCTAAACCATTCCATTGTATCTATGGCTGTATGTTTAGGGTCGTTGTCCTGTTGGAAGTCAAACCTCTGTCCCAGTCTCAAGTCTTTTGCAGACTCTAATAGGTTTTCTTCTAAGATTGCCCTGTAGTTTGCTTCAGCCATCTTCCCATCAACTCTGACCAGATTCCCTGTCCCTGCTGAAGAAAAGCATCCCCACAACATGATGCTGCCACCACCATGTTTCACGGTGGGGGTGGCGTGTTCAGGGTGATGTGCAGTGTTAGTTTTTCGCCACACAAAGCATTTTGCTTTTAGGTCAAAAAGTTAAATTTTGGTCTTATCTGACCAGAGCAACTTTTTTCCACATATTTGCTTCGTCCACATGGCTCCTCGCAAATGGGACTTCTTTTGGCTTTCTGTCAACAATGACTTTCTTTTTGCCACTCTTCCATAAAGGCCAGATTTGTGGAATGCATGACTAATAGTTGCCCTGTGGACAGATTCTCCCACCTGAGCTGTGGATCTCTGCAGCTAATCCAGAGTTACCATGGACCTATTGGCTGCTTCTCTGATTATTGCTTCTTTTTGCCTGGACTGTCAGTTTAGGTGGATGGTCATGTCTTGGTAGGTTAGGAGTTGTGCCATACTCTTTCCATTTTCGGATAATGGATTGAACAGTGTTCTGTGAGAGGTTCAAAGCTTAATAATCTAACCCTGCTTTAAACTTCTCCACAACTTTATACCTGACCTGTCATGATGCTGTGTGTTCACTAAGGTACTCTAAGGCCGCATACACACGACCAAATAAATCCGATCAAATCGGTCTGACAGACCGTTTTGATCGGATTTGTCTGCTGGGGTATATTGGTTTGATCGTGTACACACGATCAAACCAAAATCCCCGCCGGCAGACAGCGCGGTGACGTGGCGGTGACGTTGACGCCGCCACGTCACCGTCACCAGGAAGTAAAACACTTCCGCGCATGCGTCGAATCCAATCCAGCAGACATGTCGGACGGACGGGTTCCCAGCAGACAGATTTTACAGCATGCTTTAAAATCTGTCTGCTGGAAAAACCCGTCTGTCCGCCCGTACACACGATCGAATCTATCTGCTGAAACGGTCCGTCGGACCGTTTCCAGCAGATAGATTCGATCGTGTGTGAGCGGCCTAACAATCCTCTGAGAGATTTTCACAGAACAGCTGTATTTATAAGGGCCCTTTCACACTAGCGGACAAACGGTCCGCTCATTACAAGTCCGTTTACGGACTTGTAATGGGTCCCTATGGGAGCGGATCCGTTAGCGGATGATGCATCCGCTAACGTCCGCTCGATCCGCATCCGTTTTTGCGGACAGAAGAATGTCCTATTTTTCTTCTGTCCGGCCAAACGGATCGGATGCAAACGGACAGACGGTCCGTTTCCATCCGACTCCCCATAGGGGAGAGCGGAGGAGAGACGGGGCGGTCCCTGCACAGTGTGCGGGGACCGCCCCGTCCGCCCGACAGCTCAGCGAAGACCCCCCGCTGAGCTGACGGACACACGGAGCGGACCGAAAAACGGACCGCTCCGTGTGTAAGGAGCCTTAATGAGATTAAATTACATACAGGTGGACTCTATTTACTAATTAGTTGACTTCTGAAGGTAATTGGATTTTAGTTAGGGGTATCAGAGTAAAGGGGGCTGAATACAAATGCACCCCACACTTTTCAGATATTTATTTAAAAAAAAATGTTGAAAAACATTTATAATTTTCCTTCCACTTTACAATTATGCACCACTTTGTGTTGGTCTATCACATAAAATCCCGATAAAATACATTTAGGTTTTTCGTTCTAACATGACAAAATGTGGAATATTTCAAAGGGTATGAATACTTTTCAAGGTACTGTAGATGTTCAGCTTAATGATAAGACATCTTTAATATTTTCTGTTTTGAGACTGTAAAACCTTACAACCAGGGGTGTATTTAGGTTTTGTGCTGCCCTAGGCCTGACTAAACTCGCGCACCCCCTAATTTAAATATGACCCACCCCTTCCTGTCAAGGCCACACCTCTTGTGGTTTAAGACCCACCCTGAAATTTTCAAGTGGGGACACTAGTTCTGATGGCCGGGGGGGGGGGGGGCAATGTATTCCCTTCATTTGCATAGATTTCCTCTCACTTCCTGTTTGGCTATGGGACAGGAAGTGAAGGGAAATCTCTGCAATGGGACAGGGATGATAAAAAATTTGAAGCGACGCAACCCCCCCCCCCACAGTTGCAGAATGCCAACCATCCACATACTGGAAGCAGTGCGGCAGATTTATAGGGGTGCTAAACTAATTTGCCTAACAGTGTAGCTCAAGCCGGCGGGGACACTGTCCGTGCTGCCCCCCTACAAAGTGCTGCCCTAGGCCTGGGCCTTGTTGGCCTAGGCCAGGATACAGCATTGCTTACAACCCCCAGATCCCAGGGCACAGCCTCTGACCTCTGACCTTATGAGTCCCATCATCTAGCTCCTCGTGAAGAAGATCCGGGTTCCTCTCTACTTGTAAGTTCCAGCGATCCAGTTGTACTATGGAGCCATCTTCCACATGGCAGAGGATTTTGGATACAGGTTCATCTGTGTAACCCTGATCAGGAAGAAGAAGAGTGTGAAGGATCGCCAAACCTAAAGCCTTAGACACTGTACACACCAACAGTATAAAAAGACACATATGTATATTTTAAAAACATTTTTACATCATTCATTTATTTGCTTTTCACTTAACTTGTAGGAGTCAAGGGGAAGCAGACAAAGAAGGTTAGGCCAGACATCTTAGCTTAGCCCAGACTCCAGTTTCATTTTCCAGATACTAAGGTGTTCTCAGGTCATTTTGGAAAAATACCAAAGACAACAAATGCTATTTTCCTTGTATTTTTAGGGTAATTCAATTAAATATTGATCATGTTGTAATTAGGATCAATATTTTATTCAAAACACATTAAAAGTTTGTTTTATATAAAATGGGCTAACATTCACTTAAACCAGCACCTTACTGTAAGTAAGCACCTTTGCAAAACCCCACAACATCATTGGTTCATATTCCCAATATTCTATAACATAGATATCTTGGTGTAGCTTGATGGCAGGGTTGGCTTGACATGTATCGTAAATACTTCTCCAGTAACCTAGGAGGGTGCTTAATTTAGATTATAATAGAGTCAGAGCCATTCAAAGTGAAAACCCTTTTGGTCAGTTGACTTTTGTGCACATGTGCTGAAGTCACAAAGCCACAAGGGACTCAGAGATACTCCACTGCCTCGATTGTATTTGTCAAGATAGGGATTTCTATATGCTCTCTGAATACAATTGGTTACCAATGTATGAATGCTTCAATCCTTTCTTTTAAAAGTATAATCCCAGACATGAATCCCAGATCCCAAATTGTAAAGATGTGGGTATATCCCTTAATAGAGGATTGTTCCTCTCAGACATCGAAGCTGTGTCCGATCTTTTCCACTGAGATACAAAATGCTACCTTCAAGCAATTAATCTTTCCTGGATACTGCTCACACATAATTTTCTGGCTGTAATTAGACACAACGCAAAGAAGCAGCCACTTCCTCCATTAGCACTTTCCTGTGTGAAATGTCAACATTTATGCAGAAATTTCAGGAAAGCAAAAACTCCTAATTTCACTAAGCTTTTCTTATCATTTTTCAATGAGTAAGACTAAAAATCCAAAGAAGAAACCTAATTTCTGCTGCTTGCACCCACAATGTTATACTAGCCTGCTAAGGACTAATACTACTATGGGTGACAATTTTTCTTCCAGTATTTTGCTTCTTTTTTGCTAATTTTCCTTCATGACCAATTACATACTTACCCCTCCCCAGTTAAGTGTTCGAGCAAGGTCATTTCCAGTACCAAGAGGCAAAACAGCAACTGGAGGTTGAGGGATCATCTGTAGTTCATCCAAGACAGAAAGGATCCAGCCTACCTGTTACAGAAGGAAAATTGTATTATTACCAGACCTGGACAGATGTCAAACACATCACAATGGATTGTTTGTCCAATCCTAAAATGAGAAAAGTTTGAAAACAAAATGAGGAGCTTTGTATATTGCTAAACATTCTGATTAAAATGATCATAAAGCCTGATGACCGAAAGAAAGATGAAGATAGAGAACATTGGGGGAGATTTACTAAAACCAGACCACTCAGAATCTGGTGCAGCTACTGTGCATGGTAGCCAATCAGCTTCTAACTTCAGCTTGTTCAATTAAGATTTGACAATCAAACCTAGAAACTGATTGGTTTTTATATCATAAAAAAGTGACAAATGTGGTGCCAACAAAAACCTTAACCTCCCTGGCGGTATGATTCTTTCAGATTTTAGGTGCTTAAAGCGGTACCATTATTTGCAAGGGAATTTGGCGTTTTATACTGTAGGCCTGTAATTCTTAGGAATAACTCACTGAAATCTATCCAAACAAGAGTCTAATAGGCATCCCGGGTATGATTTTTTTTTTTTTTTTTATTAAAAATTATAATATAATAAATAATTATAAAAAATTATAACAAATAATAATATAATTATAGTAAAAATTATTCAATAATGTAATCAAATCAAAATCACTAAATTTTGCTCAGTTGCAGAATTTTTGCTGTCATTATTTTATTTTTTTTATGACGAATTTCCCCATAAATCGCTATCGCTAAATTCTGCAAGTGATTCTGATTTATTATCGCTGTTTTTTAGCTGATCTAAAACAATTTTTGCCATAAAGGGACACTTTTGGTTGCTATGGGCAATCTACAGTTTGCAGGCAGAAAGAACAGTTTTTATTATATAAAAGGACATGCAGGGCACTGGGCAGACCACTAGGGACAGGGGGGGTGTGTATTTTTTACATACAGTACTGTAATCTATAAGATTACAGTGTACTGTATGTATAGTGTTTGTTTACTTTTTTGAATTTGGCGCCGTTCCCCCCCCCTACGTCGCGACGCTCGCAGGGAAGGGAATCGGCGGTACACACAGCATCAGGCGGACATCCGGCCGCCGTGTACTGCGGAGATTCATCGCTGGATCGCAGAGAAAAGGTAAGTAAACTTTTTTCTGCATCCAGCGAGGCAAGTACGTGTGTGGCACGGGGTTACCGATCTTAGCTTAAAAATCTCACCCCGTGCCACACACGGGAAGACCGCCAGGGAGGTTAATCAACATATATAGCATGAACTAATAAAAAAAAAAAAAAAAATAGCAACATCAAAAATGCAGCTGCCCCTTTAAGTGGCAAAACCATCGTCAAAACTGTGAAATTAGCAAAAGTAGAGATCTTGTGGTAGTATAAAGGGTTCACCAACCCTGACCCTCCAGATACCTCTCTCTCATAAAATATTACAGAAGACACCCAGAGAAAGTGATAAAAATGATCATAGAGTAGTATTTTAATGTAAATTTACCAGTACAAAAAAGTGACAAAATGTGAACTTACATTTAATGGTATATAGTCAGCACAATGCTGTATCCTGGCCTAGGCCAACAAGGCCCAGGCCTAGGGCAGCACTTTGCAGGGTGGAAGCACAGAAAGAGTCCCCACATGCTTGTGCGACACTATTAGTGTAGTGCCAGTCTTATGGGGCGGACTGGGCTGAGAGGCAAATTAGTATAGCACTCCCATAGTCTAGCGCTGCTTCTAATTTTGACTGTCCTATCATCCTGGACCAGGGGATGGTTAAAGCCCCTGTCAGTTTATTTTTTACCATCTCTTTCCCATTGCAGAGATTTCCTTTCACTTCCTGCCCCATAGCCAAACAGGAAGTGAGAGGGAAATCTATGCAAATTAGGGTAATTCATTCTGCCCCCCATCCCCAGGCCCTCAGAACTAGTGTCCCCACTCGAAAATGTCAGGGGTGTGGCCTTGACAGAAAGGGGTGGGTCATATTTAAATTAGGAGTGACGCAGAGTTGAGAATTGCATTGAGGCTCCGCCATCGTTGACGTCCCTTCCAATTTGTCCTGGGCTCAGCTTCCGGTCATTGGAACGCAAGCCAGCTAAGAGTGAATGGTTGGGAATACACTGAAGGCTGTTTATGTTGGTGCTGACTATACCACTATTAAATGTAAGTGCACATTTAGTCACTTTGCTCACCTCTATTATTCTTGAACCTAAAGTAGCCATCTCTGCCCATGCATCTGGGTGCAATGTTATAGTGAATTTTATGAACTGCTACAAATATTAAATGCTTACCGTCCCATCACCACCACAGGCAAGAATACGTATATTTGGCACTTTTCTATACAATTCCAGCCTGAAACACCAAAATTGAAAATAAAGTGATTTTTTTGTATATCAAATGATAAAACAGGATGCTTAAAATAAAACTTCCATATAAAATGCTAGTGATTTAGGCAACATCTGCAATGTGATAAGCCCATAGTGAACAAATTATAGTCTGTCCCAAACTCCTCCACCCAGTCTCTCCAACTCCTGCTAGGGGTGGGGAGAGGATGAGCATAATAAAGCAATTACCTGGCTAAGGACACCACAGGTCAAACTATTTTCAACAAGCAAGTTTACAGTTATGCTCTACATCAGGGGTCTCAAACTGACAGCCCTCTAGCTGTTGCAAAACTACAAGTCCCATCATGCCTGTGCCTGTGGGAATCATGCTTGTAACTGTCAGCCTTGCAATGCCTCATGGGACTTGTAGTTTCGCAAACAGCTGGAGTGCCACCAGTTTGGGACAATTGCTACATACTTGATTTTTAAATTGGCAACTATATTTCTCTCCTCACTTTTTATTTTTGAATAATAAATATATAGTCTGTTTTTTATATACTGTATGTTTAATTATTATTACCGTAATATACATATACATATATATATATATATATATATATATATATATATATATATATATATATATATATGTAACACCCATGTACTTTTAGGTACCGGTGCTGTTCTAAATTTAAGGGGGATGAGAGAGTTAGTTAGCTCTCATCCAGTTGATTTGCTCAGATTGGGTCTCGGTCTTGTACCACCCCGGGGCGATAGGTGGGGGCAGTGCAGTCCAAGCTGGTGGGCTCTCTCTCGGCAGCCAATCGGGAGGGTTGAGCCTCGCTGGGCATGCCGGGAGTGGGTACATAAAAGATGGGACGCTCTAGGTTCGGGGTTCTGGAAGTGCGTCACCCACCTTCAGGGTGTCTGCGCTGCGTGCCCCGGCATTATGGCCTACCAGGCTGGGGCACGCTTTGGTTCAGAGCATTTGGGTCGTGGCTGGGCCCCAGTGATCGACTGGGTCCCTATGATCCATTGGGGATCGAGGTGGCTGGACACTGAAAGGCTGGACGTCGGTCTCCTGTCAGTCAGTAACATAACTACAAACTACCTAAAGTGAGTCATGCTTAAAGCTTACTGAGGAGAATATTCTCTGTGATCGAGATTCTAGAAAGGGGCCTGTGGCAGAGGTTCCTTTCTCTCAAAGTTTCCGAGTGATACTCTGGCTGCCAGGCCTGTGGCAGAGGCCTGTCCGGGTACGCTAAACCCACTCTGGCTAGAGTGGTGAAGAAGATAAAAGTGCTATTGGAAGCAGGACTGTCTTCCTCATTGTTACGCCTGAACCTGCTATTTCTTCTTCTGATACATCTTTACCTTCACTGCACGTTTTACCGTTTACCATGTTGGGTAAATAAAAGCACAAGATAAAAGACACCTGCTGTTTGGACAATCCATTATTACTGCTCTCATCAACTACCCTAGACGGCGGAGCTACAGAGGTACCAGGCCATAGCAAATTCCAGCAGCTCCTTCGGGGGTGAGTGCTACATATATATATAGAGTTTTAATATTGCATAACTGTATTAGTTAGTGAATCATTCAGGGATTGCAAAATGAAAAATGTTTTTCTATAATGACAATAAAGTCTTCATTTTATTATTAAATTATGACAAATAATAATTTAAAGAAGTGAAAAAGCCCTGCTCAGCACAAGTTTACAATAACATATGATGGAGCCAAGAGGGTACTCACGCTTCCCTAGGCCCCTCCTGAGAGAGGTCAAAGACTTGCCGTGGATTTAAATACCACATGAACATCTGCATCACTTTTGTACCCTAGAGAAACATACAAGGCAGGGAATCAAGGACAGAAATCAAATAAATAGTAATGTTATCTAGTAGAGAATAAATATAGTTAAATATGTTTTATGTGAGTTATCTTTACCTGGTTTCCTCCACTTTTTGGGTTAACGAAGACCAGCAACGGTTTCATGAGGGGCGAAGAGATGGGTTTTATAACAAAGGCCCGGCCTTTTATATCCTGTATAGCAGAGGGGAGAGTTTAGCCCAGCTTGTGTGAGGTTTAATAACACAGAAACAACTAGTTGTTACTTAAAGCGGGGGGTTCACCCTAAAAAAAAATTCTAACATTACATTGAGCCGAGTTGTGCTAATGAAATTATGCTGACCTTTTTTATTTTTCTCCTGTACATAGCGTTTTATCCATAGTTTTACCGCGGCTTCCGGATAGGTAATTCTGCGGGACTGGGCGTTCCTATTCACATGCCAATTGATTGACATGCTTCCCACCGGCGCATACATTGCGTCACAACTTGCCGAAAGAAGCCGAACGTTGGTGCGCAGGCGCCGTATAGAGCCGACCAACGCTGTATCCTGGCCTAGGCCAACAAGGCCCAGGCCTAGGGCAGCACTTTGCAGGGGGGCAGCACGGAAAGAGTCCCCACCAGCTTGCGCTACACTGTTAGTGTAACGCAAACTGCATCTAATTTTGACTGTCCTATCATCCTGGACCACAAACCTACTTCACTGTGCTATGTTTTCTGCTGCACCATTGGCATGGTTATATATTCTTCGTCCTCTCCATAAAATTATCAGAAATTTTTGCTTAAAGTAGAACTATAGGCAACACTTTTTTTTCCATTTTGGATAGAGTAAGGGAGGGTTATAGCTCATGTCAGTTTATTTATTACCATCCCTGTCCCATTGCAGAGATTTCCCTTCACTTCCTGCCCCATAGCCAAACAGCAAGTGAGAGGAAATCTATGCAAATTAAGGGAATCCAATCCCCCCAGGCCCCAAGAACTAGTGTCCCCACTCGAAAATTCTTAAAGTCTTAAATAGAGAGGGGTGGGTCAAATTTAAATTAGGGGGTGCATGAGTTTAGTCAGGCCTAGGCCAGCACAAAATCTAAATACACCACTGGAGCGACCCGACATTCGGCTTCTTTCGGCAAGTCATGACGCGCTGTATGCGCCGGTGGGAAGCATGTAAATCAATTGGCATGTAAATAGGAACGCCCAGTCCCACAGAATTACCTACACGGAAGCCGTGGTAAAACTATGGATAAAACGCTATGTACAGGAGGAAGATAAAAAAGGTCAGCATAATTTCATTAGCACAACTCGGCTCAATGTAATGTTAGAATTTTTTTTTAGGGTGAACCCCCGCTTTAAAGTATATGTTAACCCTCACCTTGTAAAAATCAATTACATTTAAAATAGAAATAAAAGGCAAAACATTTGTGTATAGATATAAAAAAAAATCTAAAACTTTTTTCCCTTTTTTATAAGTGATCATATTCCCTCTGTTCTCAGCTGCATAACAGCTGGGGTGAGAAGAAACAGCAGTACACCGAGCTTCTCAATGAAAGGCTGTGCAGGACAAGTCTGATCATTGGAGGAGAGCAGGCTGAGTTCCCAGCACAGCTAGAAAACTGACCATGGTGTGTTCTCCTGCCTAGGATGGTACATTTTTAATAGGAGAGCAGAGGGACTGGCAGGATTACCAGGGATTTCACACAAAGAAAGCAATACAAAGAGAACAGGATACTTTTTCATACAGGGTTAGTTTACTTAAATAACCATGGGAGTCAGATATCTGTGTCTGAGATTTCAGGTCAGGAGGGAGCTGGATGTTCTCTTTTGGGTTTTTATTTTGTTTACTAACATAAGAAAAATCCCAGCATGGCCGATGACACCCAAGACTTCACAGTGTGCGGAAACACAATGATAGGGAATGTTCACAGTGCAAATTACTAAGAGATATAACTTTTTGGTGGACTATTCATTCTCTTCATGACTAGCTAGTAAGGCACTAAAATCTAGTTAACTCTGTATAACATAAATTGTTAAGTCTTGGATAGAGTAGAGAAGGGTTATACCTTGTGTTAAGTTTTGTTTTTTTGCTGTCTTTGTCCCCATTGGAGAGATTTACCTCTCTATTTGCCCAAGTGACTATTGGCACTGAGACAAAAAGTAAGGGAAATCCAAATATTCTGAGTTGTCATCATAGTGTCATAGCACGAGCTGAGGGAAAATGATCTAATGGGAGCCTATTGCAACTCTCCAACATAGTAATTCTGTTCACTTTGGAGAGATATCCTCTCATTTCTTATTGTATCTCCAAGACAAGACTTAAAGGGAAATCTCCCCAGCTGGGCACATAACTTGATGTCAAATATCTTGATATAAAAAAATTTGATAGGGGCATTGACCCTTTAGTATTCTATCTAAAATAAAAAAACGACATACACTTTAACCATGCTACTACTGCCATAGAGGAAAAAAAAGAAAAAACCAGCCAGTAGATTTGGAGCACAATTTATGACGTGTGATGCAGAAAACAGGCATGGGAAGCCAGTGGACCTTTGTATGCCTAGAATTAAATGGTCATTAGAAACTGCAGATCACAGGCAAAATGCAGACAAACAGAGTGGCCGTTTGCCTTGTGATCCTGGCCACAGCTATATTTTCCTGTATTTACATTTGCAAGCCTTCCTCTTCCATTCATAATGGAGAAGATGAAGCACAATGGGATTGGAGAGATTTTAAAGTGCAATTGACCAATGATTTTGGGATCTTTTTAAAGGGGGGGGGGGTAGGTTAAAGTGCCATTGACTACTAATGAAAAGGGGGCAAGTTAAAATACCACCGATTGGTGGGAAGGAAGGATTTTGTTGTTACTGCTTGGTTTCAGTGAGTGATTTTTGACCACCCTAATACCAGGATTTTTCATCATTTCCAAAAAATGGTGGCAAAAATGAGACACCTTGAAGTGTCTACTTTCCAAAATGGGTCATTTTAGGGGTGTTTGGTCTTTACTGGCTTTTGTATTTGATGTTTTATAACAGAAAGTAAGGAAAACATTGTTCTTTTAATGTTTTGGTCTTTCTTCCCTTATATAGTAAGTAATTATTATTTTTTTTAAAGATGTATTATATTACAGCTTACTAATTCATAGATGTGGTGGCTGCATTAGTAAGTCTGATATTTTTCAACTTCCTTTAACAGACCGTGTTGTCCAGAGAAAGTGGTAGTTAGACCAGGGGTCTCCAAACTTTCTAAACAAAGGGCTGGATTACTGTCCTCCAGACTTTAAGGGGGCCGGACTGTGGCCATCAGGATTACAAAATCAAACACAAAATCATTGGTGTCATAGAGAATTCTGCCCCATCACTGGGAGGAATTCTGCCCCATCACTGGGAGGAATTCTGCCCCATCACTGGGAGGAATTCTGCCCCATCTTTGGGAAGAATTCTGCCCCATCATTGGTGTCAATGGGAGGAATTCTGCCCCATCATTGGGAGGAATTCTGCCCCATCAATGGGAGGAATTCTGCCCCATCACTGGGAGGAATTCTGCCCCAGCATTGGGAGGAATTATGCCCCATCAATGGGAGGAATTATGCCCCATCATTGGTGTCATTGGGAGGAATTCTCCCCCGTCATTGGGAGGAATTCTGCCCCATGGTGCCAATGAATAAAAAAGCACCCCAAGGGCCTGATAACATCAAGCAAAGGGCCACATCTGGCCCCCGGGCCGCATTTTGGAGACCACTTAGTTAGACAATTGGGACTAACCATTTAACACTGAGAGGGGTGTTTTGAATGATGAGGTTTTATTCATTTATATAAAACCCTTATCCCAAAAGGAAAAACGCTGCCCCATCTTTGGGAAGAATTCTGCCCCATCATTGGTGTCAATGGGAGGAATTCTGCCCCATCATTGGGAGGAATTCTGCCCCATCATTGGGAGGAATTCTGCCCCGTCACTGGGAGGAATTCTGCCCCAGCATTGGAAGGAATTATGCCCCATCAATGGGAGGAATTATGCCCCATCATTGGTGTCATTGGGAGGAATTCTCCCCCGTCATTGGGAGGAATTCTGCCCCATGGTGCCAATGAATAAAAAAGCACCCCAAGGGCCTGATAACATCAAGCAAAGGGCCGCATTTTGGAGACCACTTAGTTAGACGATTGGGACTAACCATTTAACACTGAGAGGGGTGCTTTGAATGATGAGGTTTTATTCATTTATATAAAACCCTTATCCCAAAAGGAAAAACTAAACTGTTGCTCTAACTGCTTAAAAGTGCTAGCTGGAGTTCGGCTTTAATTTTTTGTTAGTCAAGTCCATCTAAATCTGGTAATATATCTAGCACTACCCTCTGCCTAGGCTGAGAATGCTTCTACCCAATGGTGTCTCCATTGGTCCTCTATCCAGAATAGACATCCTAAGATAGGATCACCAGGTCAGATCACCAGGTGAAAATAAAGGAAAATAAGCCAATAAAAAACAAAAAACAAATGTAGTGGACCACACTTCAGTATTGGTTTAGGCAGCATGAAAATTAAACCTCCTGCTATGGACCCCTCTGTACAGTGTCCAAGGGTGTCCAACTTGCATCTCCCCTCTTGAAAACAGCATTAGGAATGCTATATTACTGTTTAAAGCCCAACTGAACATTTAGTTTGATTCAGCTGAATACATTGTGTAACAGACATCTGCAGAGAAACTACTGCTTTCACATCCTTCTCTGTTGGCCAGCTTGTTGGCCAAGAGATCTTGACCAAGTTGGCCAAGCCGAGTTAGCCAAGAGACAGAGATGTTGGCGGTCAGCTTGTTGGCATGTTGGCAGGGAACAGGCTTTTCTATTCAGGCTGTTGTAATGCCCCGTACACACGATCGGACCAAATTCACATCGGAATTCCATCAGAGGAAAAGAGAACATGTTCTCTATGTAAACTCCAATGGAATTCATCTGAATTTCCGATGGAATTACTCCGATGGGGCATACACACGGTCGGAATTTCGATCATGTGTACAGGGCATAGGACACTTTGTTTTGATGCAACTAGAATACCTTTAGCTGATTTAAACTGAAAGTTTAGTTGGGGTTTATTTTACTTGGATAAAAATATAGAACCAATACAGCATTGTAAAATTCAGATTTTTCTACGCATTGCTGCATAAAACAAATGTAAAAATGTAAAAAAAAAAAAAATTGCAACCCCAAAGAAATGTATTTATTCATTTGTTTTTACCTCAAAGCCTTTTTTGCTGGCTTTCCTCTTAAAAGATGTCCTTTTCTTCCGCCTACTAGAATTTTTTGAGTTGACCTGCAAAATTAGAGGTGAAACATGGATATTATACAATCAACCTGACATTATTGTTGAATTCTTACCTCTGTCCTCCTATGCACAGCTCCATTTTTTTAAATGTACACATATACTATACGAGGTGTATAGACACATACCCAGTGGGAGGCACAGTGTGATTTTAATTAGCTGCAGGGACTTTGGCTCACATACTTTCTTGTGCTTTCCAGTTCTTCAATTATTGAAGAGACATTGGTAGCACAAGACTAACCTGCGACAGAAATTAAAGTGCACCTGTAATTACTAACTCAATGACTATAGAGGCTATGAAGGGCTTTCAGCTCCTGTGGCTTCATAATACATTTTTTTCCCCTAGGTTTGGGTTGTTATCCCAAGGTCCAACCAAACCTAACAAGGAGGCCTCATTATTGTTTGTGAGAGACATCATGATCATTTGGCCACACAAGCCCTTTATTTTTTTACTTCTCTTGCCCTTACTTGCCACAGCACCATGATTATTGGCATAGTACAGGTTTTTTTAATATAAGAAATTAGGCCCCATAAACACTTGCAAATTGGGCCGCTAAAAACTAGCTGCAGTAGACCCGGTGGGAGTTCAAGGTAATAAACTGTGGGCCCCTGAAAGCAATGGGAGGCGAACAGCTCCTGCAGCTATTCGCCGCTGCTTACATGTTAACGTTTGAGCAGCAATTACCTGGGAATGATCGGTCCTGGAGGCGAACAGTCTCCGTCCAGGGCCAATTATTTGCAGGTAACCGCTGCTTTGGCTATTATATGCCACTGGTCATGAATAGCTGTGGGAGCTGTCAGCCTCCCATTGCTTTTAATAGAGATTTTGTCAGCAGGTAATCGCAGAGAACCCCTGCTAGGTCTCCCAAATCGAATCCCTAACAGCCCAATTAACAAGTGTGAATGAGGCCTAGGAGGGCTTTTACAAAAACAAATGCAAAAAAAATTAATAAAGCTGTTGCAGATTATTAATCCTGCTGTCCTAAATCTGCAAGTTTAATTAGTTGCTTTCCTGATGTTTTGTAAGTCAGACTATGCTTACACAAAGTTTATACAAAAAAAAAAAAATTACAATATTAAACACAGAAGATAGCATTTTCCTGTGCTAAACTGATTGACGAAGGAAAATATATGGAGACATAAATTACTTTCTTGTGCCTTAGGCTGCATTCACATCTAGGCGACAAGTAAACGCCGCAATTCGATTCTTTTTTTTTTTTTTTTATCAAATTCTCTCCATTGATGTCTATGGCCGAACGCCAATGTCGCCTGAAAAAAGGGTCCGGGACTTTTTTTCAGGCGGCAGGCGTACGGCGTTTCAGAGATGTGAACCATCTCTATAGACATCAATGGAAATTCGCCCCTCTAGCGGCACGAGCGTCAGGCGCCGGGCGTTTGGTCGCCTAGATGTGAATGGAGCCTTACAGGGGTCATTTTTTTTCTTGCAGCATGTAAGTTACAATGTAATAATATTGGTTCTCAGTGCACAAAATGGCTGCCTCTTCTGTGTGTGACAGGTACACTTTAACTTGATATTTCAACATAAGGTCCACTAAACTGGAAATACAAATTAGCTGATCCAATGTGAGAAATTGTAAGCTCCAAAAAATAAACTCATGGCTACAGCAGTTTAGAACTTGGATTTATTAATTTATTACATTTGTTTGTGGAGTAAAGTCAAAACTTCTACTGCGTACCCATAGGTCTCCACTTCTGAGCAGTCAGTGCAACTACTTAAAGCTGAAGTTTAATCTGCTCATATTTTACCTTCCCTGGTTTTTCTCCCTACCCTCATCAACATGCTAGAAGCAAATAAAATAAGCAGATTTTGTTGAACCTATGATTTTTTATCTCCTCTCTTCATTTTTTGTGCTGTTTGTTTACAAGTCTGTGATTGTTTTGTGGGGACTCGAGAGTAGTTTTGTTCTATAAAATGTCACATGAAAATAAAATTCAACTTCTTGTCATTTTTTGCAGGCTTTGTGCTGCTGTTCTTCTTCCACTAGGTGGCGCTGCTGTACAGCTAACAGGAAGCAGCATGTTAAACAAATCTAAAAAGAGTATCGCCGCGTACACACGACCCAATTTCTTGACAGAATCCATCAAGAGACTTGGTGGCAGATCTTTTTTGCCGAGGAAAACGGCCGTGTGTATGCTTTTCATCGAGTAAACTGTTGAGGAACTCGACGAGGAAAAAAGAGAGCAAATTCTCTTTTTTCTCAAAGGGAGTCGTCGTGTTCCTTGTTGGGCTGGCTTTCGATGAGAAACACGTTGGTGTGTATGCTTAGAAAACCGCAGGTAAAAGCAGCGTTTGTAATGAAAATAGCACATTGTCACACTGTAACAGACTGAAAAGTGAAAATGTCTCTTACCAAACTTTTACCTAACACGCAGTAATATGAGATTAGCAAAAGCAGCCCCAAGGGTTGTGCCAGTGGAATCGAACTTCCCCTGCCGTAGTATGTGTTAAAGTCAGCGCGTTTAAAAACGAGGCAATGGTCGTGACTCTGAGCAGATAATGTTATTTGGAAAACACTAGAAATCACCAAATTGATGAAGGTTCATCAAGTTCACCTTAATCAGAGTTCTCTGTGATGCCGCGTACACACGATCATTTTTCGGCATGAAAAAAAAAATGTTTTTCGGCATGTAGAAAAAACGTTTTTCCAACTTCATCATTAAAACGACGTTGCACACACACCATCGTTTTAAAAAAATGATCTAGCAAAGCGTGGTGACATACAACATGTACGACGGCACTATAAATGGGAGGTTCCATGCGGATGACGCCACACTTGGGGCTGCTTTAGCTGTGTTAGTAAAAGACGATTCATAAATCAAGCAAGGGAAATGAGCAAAGTGTAATTGGCCTAAGTGGTTATTGTCTCAGGTGACAAAATGGTCACCTCCACATTAAGAGAGACCAGGGCAGACTGAAGAAGAATCTCTCCACACAATGTTACCATTTTCATCTAGATTAGCTACACGGGATATAACACTGATTAGATAATGTCACATTGGATCAGCCAGTGTTCTGAGTTCAGCATTCCGTCAGTGTCGGTATCCAAGAAGTATAAAGAATTACAAAACCACCACATGCACACAGCCCATACACAAGAAGGATATTCAGTGACACAGACATGCAGGATTAATAAACTCCAACCATCACACGTACATCCAACTGCTCTAGAAGGCACCATGCCATACTGTATTTGTCACTTTAAAGTGTATATATAGCTTTGTTACTATGTTTGGCAATGGCATCATTTCTTACTGTTTGAACCTGCTGCAAAGTTTCCTACCTGGGGATTCTGGCAGTAACATCACTTCCTGACCACACTAATCCACTACACTAGAATTGTGCAGCATTGCTGTCAGCCTGTCATTTTCATTCCTTCAGCTGGCTGTTGGACTTCCTGTTAGGTCTATCGGATAGGCAGCCCAACCACCAACTCCAGGCTGATAAAGGCAAATCTTAAAAGCTGAGCTTTGCCTAAAGCGTATCTTCTTTACATATCTATATCTATTCATTGCATGGAGCTGTTTGGTTTATTACAGATTTAAATTAAGGGGGGGCGTAGAACGCAACAAAGTAGAAATATATCTGATTTAAAAATCACTATACTTAGTTTAGAACAGGTGTAGAGGCTAAGGGTAGGGTGACCAGACATCCCCGATTTCTGGGGACAGTCCCCGGGTTGAGGACACTGTCCCCGGACCAAGTCTGTCCCTGGTTTTGTCCCCGGATTGGATTTTAACAGGGGCTGGGACAAAGACAGTCAGTGCAGATTAAAAAAAAAAAATCTCAATTACACCCCCTGCTCCATTATCTGTGCCCCTTTCTTATGATCGTGTGCTGATCGGAGGGGAGGGAATAGTTCTTTAATTTCGGGTGCATGCCCATTCAGCTCCGCTCGCATGTTCTTCTGCCTTGGCTCAAGTCCTGGCCAGCTGCCTGCCTGTTTATCTCCTTGCCTTCCCTTACGGAGTGATCTTCCTCCGCTCCCCACCCAGTAGAGTAAGACTTGACAGGCTTTGAGGCGGGCGGATGCGACGGGCAGAGAGTCGCTGATTGCTGCCATTACTAAACTAAGGGCCCTTTCACACGAGCGGACCGTATGTCCGCTTTTTCATCCATCCTTTTACAGATGAAAAAGGGACAGATGAAAAAAAAATACATACATGTATTCCTAGGAGATAGCGGGTGTCAGCGGTCCTCGCTATGCTCTGATTCTGCAGACGGAGGAAAATCCTATTTTTCCATCCATCTTCAGAGTGGATCAGGTGAACACGGACAGACAGTCCATGTTCATCCGATCCCCCCATAGGGGAGAGCGGAGATCTGACAGGGCAGTTCCTGCACAGTGTGCTGGGACCGCCCTGTTATCTGCCGGCTCAGCGGGCATCAACGGAGCGATCCCCGCTGAGCAAGCAGATGAGACATGTACGGATCCTCACAGGACCTGTACATAAGAAAGGGGTCTAAGGGGGTTTATTTACTAAAGGCAGAGCTTTTTTTCTCAGAAAATAGGTACAGGAACTCAACCACGACCCGTTCAGATTTCACAAACAGTAGAAGGGTCTTAAAGGGGCATTAAATACCAGAATTGCATTACATACAGAGTGCAGAGTTCAGGGTGTTACAAAGCTGTCACTTGTAAACACAGAAACCAGACTTCTGTGTTTACAAGTGCTTGTGGTGAGCGGGCACCAAAGGGTCTGAGCCAAAGGTGGTGGAACTGAGTTCCCCCAAGTTCCCCCAGGAAAAAAGGCCTGACTAAAGGCAAATCCACTTTGCACTACAAGTGCAAAGTACACTTGAAATTACACTGCAAGTGCACTTGAAAGCGCAGTCATTGTAGATCTGAGGGGGACATGCAAGGAAAATAAAAGTCAGCTTTTTGCTTGCACATGATTGGATGATAAAATCAGCAGAGCTTCCTCTCATTTCAGATCTACCCCTCAGATTTACAGCGACTGCACTTCCAAGTGTACTTTCAGTGCAATTTCAAGTACACTTGTAGTTTGCACTTGTAGTGCAAGGTGGATCTGCCTTTCGTAAAAAAAAACCCTAAGTGTTAGCTGTCATAGGAACTAAAGTGTATTTACTAAGAGGGTTCAAAGGAAAGACAGTTAATGTAAAAGAAGAGGTTTTGTAGTGAGTGTAACAATGAGCCTTGAACCTTCGCCGCCTGGTGGTTAGAAAATGCAGCTCAGGCCACGCTGTGACACACACCCGCCTTCATCAGTAGCGCTTTAATGGACTTCAGCACATTCAGTCTGTGCCTGAACAAATGCTAGCCATACATTAAATGTAAAATCGTTCTAACACACTTTTGAAAAACAGACAAGAGCTCATGTCTACCATCGTGTAGTGACAACATTTTGAAAAATAAATCGTTCAATGACATAAATTAATCGGTTTATCGGTTGGCTTGTTCACAGAGATAGGAAGTGACAAAATATATTTGACCTTTCCACTTCCTTTCCCGTGTATTC
Source organism: Rana kukunoris (assembly GCA_029574335.1). Classification (NCBI taxonomy): domain Eukaryota; kingdom Metazoa; phylum Chordata; class Amphibia; order Anura; family Ranidae; genus Rana; species Rana kukunoris. Next base: position 438,069,451 of record CM056051.1, read on the forward strand.
CTGCTGTGTGGAGGAACAAGCATTTGTTACGGATAGATCCTTTTTTGCCCTGCTAGATCAATGTATTTTTTTTATTTTTTTTTGTGTGTAGACGAAAGGCCATTGAGTCAGAATTGCTTGTTTGTTTAAATAAAATATTTTACTTCCAGGTTACTGTTTTTTTGCACATGCGCATTCAAAAATCAAACAATTTTTACCACTCATGAAACACACAAACTCTTCGATTTTTCAGCTTGGGAAATATGAAAACAATTATCATTTTTTTACCCACTAATTATTAAAAAATCTAACAAACATAATAATTTATACTATTTAGTGTATGTATGGCTAGCATTATGCTCTGTCTGTCTGATAACTGTCTGGTCATTTTACAGTATATCACAAAAGTGAGTACACCCCTCACATTTTTGTAAATATTTCATTATATGTTTTCATGCGACAACACTGAAGAAATTACAATTTTCTACAATGTAAAGTAGTGAGTGTACAGCTTGTATAACAGTGTAAATTTGCTGTCCCCTCAAAATAACTCAACACAGTCATTAATGTCTAAACTGCTGGCAACAAAAGTGAGTATACCCCTAAGTGAAAATGTCAAAATTGGGTCCAAAGTGTGAATATTTTGTGTGTCCACCATTATTTTTCAGCAGTGCTTTAACCCTCTTGGGCATGGAGTTTGCCATTCATGGCTCCCTCAAGGAATTGTAGCTCCCCAGTGCCGGCAGCACTCATTCAGCCCCAGACCATGACACTCGCACCACCATGCTTGACTGTAGGCATGACACACTTGTCTTTGTACTGCTCACCTGGTTGTCACCACACACACTTGACAACATCTGAACCAAACAAATTTATCTTGGTTTCATCAGACCACAGGACATGGCTCCAGTAATCTACATCCTTAGTCTGCTTGTCTTCAGCAAACTGTTTGTGGGCTTTCTTGTGCATCATCTTTAGAAGAGGCTTCCTTCTGGGATGACAACCATGCAGACCAATGTAATGCAGCATATGGTCTGAGCACTGACAGGCTGACCCCCCACCCATTCAACCTCTGCAGCAATGCTGGCAGCACTCATACATTTTTTTCCCAAAGACAACCTCTGGATATGACACTGAGCACATGCACTCTACTTCTTTATGGCGAGGCGTGTTCTGAGTAGAACCTGTCCTGTTAAACTGCTGTATGGTCTTGGCCACCTTGCTGCAGCTCAGTTTCAAGGTCTTGGCAATCTTCTTGTAGCCTAGGCCATCTTTATGTAGAGCAACAATTATTTTTTTCAGATCCTCAGAGAGTTCTTTGCCATGAGGTGTCATGTTGAACTTCCAGTGACCAGTATGAGAGACTGAGAGCGATAACACCAAATTTAACACTCCTGCTCCCTATTCACACCTGAGACCTCGTAACACTAACGAGTCACATGACTCTGTGTTGAATGTGGAAGGGGACATTTTTGACGCATGTCATGTCTTATGTCAATAGTCTCCTTCCCAGGCGCTTTGTTTTCAATATTCAAGACTCAGGTTTTCTTTAAAGCACAACGTTTATTCTTCCATGATAGACGAGCAAAACGACAATGCTTACATAATTACAGCTGGTAACACATGGCAAGATGGTAATTCAGAAGGTTTCAGACGGAATGATATGATGGTACATCATTTGCTGGATAGGGTCCCTTCCCCCGATACTTCCATAGTGAAGGCTTCCCGCAGGGTGGGCTTCCTACCCCTATCTCCCTGTAGGGTCGGGTGACCCCAGCGTTCCTTCACTAGCTACTCACACCACATGGATTCGTATACTGTTTTTAAAGCCGAGCTAAGCATAATTTCTTTTAGAACAGCTCCAAGAAAGGTGGTGATGCTCCTGTTACGAACGTCACACCCACTTGTGTATATTAAGAAACACATCTCGACCCATTGTCTTGACGTAGAACTCCGAAAATACATGTAACCTACAACAGATGACCTTTCTCTTTCCTCATCAACCTTCAAAATTACCATGTTTACATATTGATTCTCAGAAACCTTTATCACATAAAATAGTAATAAATTAAAAATCTAACACTCGGGGAGGGAAAATGGCTAATTTGGCTGAATTTGGACATTTTCACTTGGGGTGTACTCACTTTTGTTGCCAGCGGTTTAGACATTAATGGCTGTGTATTTTGAGGAGACAGCAAATTTACACTGTCATACAAGCCGTACACTCACTACTTTACATTGTAGCAAAGTGTCATTTCTTCAGGGTTGTCACATAAAAAGATATAATAAAATATTTTAAAACATGTGAGGTGTTGGTACTCAATTTTGTGAGATGCTGTATTTGTGGCAATAAGACGTTTAACCCTCTCTTTCAAAATCTACAGAAATGTTTTAGCTCTAGTTGGGTTTTATGATGCAGGAAAACCTACAAAACCTTTGACAGCACTCTAGACTAACAATTCGCCACATTCTGGCTTTACTGTATCATCAAGAAAGAAATGCCACCGCCTCTGGAGGAAGAATATAAGTTATCAGAATTAGGCACTATCACCCGAGTGATCAGCACTGAGACTACCAGAGGCACTTGGCAATTATCAGCAGGAGAGCTCTTGTCATTAGTCTCATGTAATAAAACATTCCCTGGACAGTGCCATTAGGCACTTATGATTGCCAGTAACTGTAGGGGGTGGAAATGTGTTTTCCTTGTGTAAGGTCCCCACACACGCTACAATCTGATTTTGAGATGTTTTCAAAAATAATCTTTTGGACATAGTTTTTTTTAAATTAAACTAGAAAAGATGAAAATGAATGGTACCAGATAAAAAATTGAGTAATGGAGGCAATAAATCAACAGCACTTGAATAAACACACAACAAAGGCCTACAGCCACGGCACCGGATCTTCTCCCACTTCTATGCAAATATAAGCAAAAGCGTGACAGAATGCACAGCAAGTAGGCTACGTGACAGTGGATGACCCCTTCGGCCTGGGTGCTAACGGTCCAAACAGTATATAAATGCCTGCATGCAGTCATTATTTCCAAACTCACAAAGGATGTGGAGGGGCCAGAAGGAGGGAGCCACACAATCTTCCACTGCACTTACTACATCCAAACAAGCCGGGAATGTCAAGGAAAAGGGAGTACCCACAATGCAACAGTGACAAGGCCACATCACTGGGAAAGAGAAGGTGCTGCTGGGTTAGTCCCTAGAGGGATCATGCGACTGCTGTGACACTCAGGTCATACATACGGGTGCTGTCCTGGGCATTGTCAGGGCAGATGGGCCGACAGTAGGTAGAGAGACCCTCACAGACAAAGAGTGACATGCAGTTACCTGAGGTTTCTTCACCTTAATGATCCAGCTAGGAGGGATGATGACAGCAGCATGGGCGCCCAAAGAGCATGGTTCTTCTATGTGATGGAGCAGAAAACAAGTCACCTTGTTGTGAAACTAAAGGAGAAAAAAGGAGTAAGTACAATAATGAATACAAATGAACTAACTCCAGCTTCACTGTAATACTGCTTATACTACTGTATTACACAAATGGCAAATTGGGGGTTGATTTACAAAAATTGGAGCGTGCAAAATCTGCTGCAGTTGTGTATGATTACCAATTAACTTCTAATTTCAGCTTGTTCAATTAAGTAATAATGATGAACGCTAATTGCTTTCTTTGCAGATATGCACCAGATTATGCACTGTCCAGCTTTAGTAAATCAACCCCACTGTGTCCCCATCAGGGGCGGACTGGAAACTTATGGGGCCCCTGGGCAATAGAAGATTATTGGGCCCCCAGGCTTACAGGTGGCCACCAAGCCAGTTGGCAGTACAGAGGCAGGGCAGCTAAAATCTCGGGATTTTCACATCAAAAGCATGTAGGTTTTGGACATATCAGGGACAGATGTAAAGAAAACACAGATTTTTACATACTGTCCCTGGTTTTAATGAGCCTGGCAGCCCTGATGGGGCCCCCTAGTGGCATGGGGCCCTCAGGTAGTGCCCGAATTCCTCAATGGTTAGTCCGCCCCTGGTCCCCATTTAAAACATTTCCCACCACTTCCCGTCTCTAGGATCACACAGAAAGTGAGAGCAAATCTCATAAAGGGTCTGCTGATTGGCAACTCAGGCCTGAGCACTGCATTCTGGAAGGATGTGTTTTTCTGCACCCTATCTGAAAGCAGCTGGTATTTACAGAGGCTCTATCTGAATAACTTAAGCCCCATACACACGGTAGGACTTTTTGACAACAAACCTCAAAATGAGCAGGTTTTCCTACCGTGTGTATGCTCCATCGGACAAACTTTTTCCGTTTTCATCGGACAGAAAGTTCGCTCTGCAAAAGGACAAATTTTTCGGCAACAAAAGTCCTACGGTGCAAAGTCCTATCATGTGTACAGAAGTCCATCGGACTTTTGTCCGAAGTACAAATACGCATGCCCAGAACCAATGTTAAAATCAACCAACAATAACAGAAGTTGGGAACGTTTTGTGAAAGTTTGCAGAAAAGTCCTGCCGTGTGTATGCTATGTGTGCCCGGCCAACTCCTTTTGGACAAAAATCCACGGAAAATTTTGTTTAAAAATCTGGCCGTGTGTATGAGGCTTAAAGAAACACTAAAGGTTCATTTTTTATTAGATCAATTGATTGCTGTAAGCTGGAGCATTTAAATATCACTTACCTCGTTTTTCCTTTTGACCTCCAAAATACAGTAATCCAGGTTTGAAAATGCCATTTCCTGTCTCTCCTCTTCTTGCTTTCCACCAGCACCTGAGCTGTTTGGCATGGTGGAAAGTAGAATGTTCTCACCCCCTCCCTATGACTACAGATGCTCTCTTATCCCTCACAGGCATGGAGGCTAAGCCTGATGGGAACTGTAGTTCCCATTAGGTCGTGATGTAGCAAGAATGAATCGCAAACCAGGAAGTCAGTGATAATAACGATTCAGGAGTGACAGAGGTGAATTAAACAGCTTGATTTCAACAGGTATCAAACTAGTTATAATGCAAAACATTACTTTTTACTTTATCAGCTACGGTCAGACTTTAATTTAAGAGGAAAATATTTTTGTCTTTACAACCCCTTTAAGTGGCAGAGAAACATGGGAAAGGTGAGTATAAGGAAGTGGGAGGTTAGGCTGCTATGAGACACCCTCACTTTGCCTTGACAGAGTCTTTTTGAAGCTGAATTTTAGGCAGATGCAAGCAGTGTAAATCCCCAAATCAGCCTCTTGCACTTCCTTGTAAAGCAAAGCTCAGACTGGGTGAAGGGAAAGCAGTACAGGAAGTCAGTCAGGTAATGTGCCAACAAGGGGCTCATAGATAAGAGGAAATACAGGGGACAGAAAGATAAGCTTGTTAGTCTGCTGCTTCTTCTTTTACTGTCCAGTCACAAGTTGGAGGAAGTTAAAGCCCTAAACAAAAAACGCCTCCTGCACTGCCAAACAGGACTGTGCTGCGTGGCAGAGCTGTGTAAATATCATAACTGGATAGACAGAAAAGCAAATTGTTTGGCAGGTAAAACAGCTCCCCTCTGTGTACACGTTCAGCTTTAAACAAAAACATGGCAACATATTTTCACAGAAGCCACATAAACCAGCAGGAATAAAGTGTTGGCATAATGACGAGGAACATCTTTGTACATATTTGTAGAGAAAGTGGCAGCCCTCGAATTCTATATATAGAGGGAGGAGGTGCACTGTGACTTTGCACAATGTTTTTTCTGAGTAAACAGCGATGTAATTACAACACACAAGGGCTGTGTGGGTATTCAGTGGGTTTTCTATGAGTAATAGCTGACTGGGGAACAGAGTGAGACTATCATTACACGGCATGGCCCATGGTAATTCCAGGTTACAGTTATCGCTCTCTCTGAGCAGCGTCTGGAAGACAGATGCTTTCAGTGCGTTCTTTTCTTGTACAGACATGATACTAATAATTCCGGCGGAAGTGTTTTATACCTTTCCTAGGCCAACTCCAACTACTTCTGTAGTTTATAGGATAAAGCTGAACTCCGGGATAAGCCAAGATTGTCTAAATACAAGAGGCATGTGTATTCCTATTTTAATCTCAGTGTGTTTTGTGTATTTATTCCAGACCTATACAGTAAAGCAGTGTGAAAATTCCCCTCTGTAATAAAGACTGCTTACTGCTGCTCTATCTCCTTGTGCAGGGTCACTGGTCTTGTCCCTGCCCTTCCTGTAGTTAGCTGTAGGAAGCCTGTAGTGGGTGGGGCCTGTTGAGTCCCTCCCTCAGCCCCTCCCCTTCATGCTTCCGTCCGCCCGGCGCCGATGGCTGAGCTTGGCAGGCAGCTGGGTGGCCCAGAAGAGGCTGGATGAGCGGCGCGGGCTCAAAGAGCAGCCCAGCTGCTTTGGGCCTCGCAAGAACTTGCGGCCTGGCAGCCCGGTGGCAGCGGCCCGCCAGGCAAGTGCCCGGTTTGCCCTAAGGCCAAACCGGGCCTGTCATCTGCTGATCTGAGAACTATAGTGGGGACTTTTAATGGCAACTATAAGCACAGGTAGTGTTTCTCACTGTCTCTGACTTTGTGGCATCTCATAGCAGTGACACCTATGCTGAAATCAGGAGATCATGTTTTCTCCGGCCCCTCCCACTTCACATTCCTCACCAGTCAGTGGACCACTAGTCTCTGCCCCCCAGCCATGCCTTGAACTGAATGGGCGGCTGTGGGCTCCAGGAACAGACCAGAAGGGCAGCCACAGGCTATAAGGACAGCCCTGGCTGGGCAGCAGCAAAAAGGCAGGCAGAGCGATGCAGGCTTCAGGAACAGCCCAGGATTCGGTGACCCCTGGCAAATTATCATATAACCCCCAAGGGGGTCCCGACCCCAGGTTGAGAACATGTGATCTAATGCATGGTGCAAAACTGACAATTTTACAGTCGTGGCTGGTGTTTTTTTTTGGGGGGGTGGCAAACGATCACAGACTCTGTTCATTTATAACTATGTTTACTATGCTTCAGTTTATGAATAGACAGGAAGCTATGTACTTCTTCTCCTGTCTCAAGGGCAAAACATACACTAATATTTCACCAAGCCACCCAACAGGGCTCCTAACTTTTTTTAAAACATGTTAAAAAAAAAAAAATTAAAAAAAAAGCAAAAAAGAACTACTGACACCAGTGCCAGAACTACCAGGCTGGCAAAGGTTGCACTTGTGACCAGGCCCTGGCATCCTGTTACTGTAGGGGGCCCTTTATGTTTTTTTGCACAAGGGCCCTGAAGGTTCTAATTATGCCTCTGTCCTCCACCCTGTACTGAACAATAAAGATTTAAAAACAAACAAAACAAAAAAAAATTGTTTTTTTTAGACAGTATGAAGTCCAGTTGTGTGGGGATAACATGTAAACGTAGAATAAGCACTGTTAAGGCCATAACTTACCGCCAGCTTACACCATGAACAGCTTATAGCCACAATTTCTTTACTGTGGAATGAGAACTTCTGTTGAAAACCCTGTAATAAAGGAAACAGAGGCAAGCTTTAGTAGATCCCTGACACAGGAAAGGAGCTCTGTGGTTGAGGCCAGAGTCTGCTATAAGTAAGCTGCCTCAACAAGAAATGTCATTAAATCCACCTTTCTTGAGCTAAACTGCTCTGTCACATTCTCCAGTGACCAATCATTCAAGAAGACATCAATCAATAAAATCAATCAATTAGAGATCAATGTCCTATTAGTAGCAATACAACATACAATGCATTAACAACACATTACATATCAGCTACCTAAAAAGATGTATCTATATATATATATATATATATCTATATATATATATATTTTTTTTTTCTAACAAATAAACACTATATCTGAAAAAGTGAAGATGGTAAAGATCATTAACAGGTAAAAAAACAGTAGACAGCAGTTAGGTGACGTCATCACGCAGATCGCAATACACGGAAGTGGTGGTTTGGCTGGACTACAGAGGCACGGAAACATCGCCTCGATATGCTCCCGCTGCACCAACGTGATGTAATGTATTGCCTTTGATTTTTTTATATATTATAAGTGCATTTTTAAAGGGGAGAGGTTTTAAATAAAAAGTTTATACGGTATTACACTTTTGTGGCTTTTTTTACCTCTATATCTGAGCACCAGTCGCTGGATGCGTTTATGTACCCTTTTGAATCTGAAGAAGTGGAGAGGCATTTTTGAGTTCATACAACGCTGTATATACAGTATCTTTTGGTAAGAGCAATTACAACAGGGGTGGATTTAGACCCCAAATTATCTTCACAAGTGGTGGTTCTGGTGGAAGAGGATGAGCATTTCAAGCTGTTGAGCTCTATTTTGCTTTTCTTTGAAAATGGACTCTTGTTTCTACTGTTTCTTACCTGTTAAAGATCTTTACCATCTTCACTTTTTCAGATATAGTGTTTATTTATTAGAAAAAAAAAATATATATATATATATAGATATATCTTTTTAGGTAGCGTCGCCTTGATATGTAATGTGTTGTTAATGCATTGTATGTTGTATTGCTATAAATTTGTAGATGGGATAAGGTGGCAGCTTTTTACCATTATTGTTTTTTTATATCGTCCTAGAGGGAGGTGATTATAGTCCCTCTGTGTATTTTCATTTAGTTTCTCTCCTCTCTTCCACAAGCGCCTTTATTTTAGGAAGGGTTAGTTGTTTTGTTTGCAATGTCCTATTAGTGCCAATCCCTCCTTCAGTGTTTATAGCCTGTTCTGATAAAAAAAAAACCTTCAGCACTGGTTGATTGTCATTGACTTGAGTAGAGCAATATATTGAGACTGGAGATCCAGTGGCAAACTTCTTGGTCCACCTGCCTGCTTAATATACTATAAATGGGCATTATTACGCTGTTGAAGTCGTTTTCCCATCCTGCTGCTTCTATGAAAAGACCATGCTAAAAAAAGGCTGGAGGTATAAAGTGCAGGTACTACAGACCAGCAGCAAGATCCATAACCTTTTCATTAAAGCTAAAACCCAGCTTGTTCCTATTAGTGCCAAAGCCCTTGCCTGACCCTTCATTTCTCCTACACATTCCTATTGGCCAGTGGCCCAACCCCATCATAGTAATGGGCCAGTAAGAATGTGTGTGTGTGTGTTGGGGAAGGAAGGGAAGGAGGTAGTGGTATGCTCTGACAGGATGATCCAGAGGTGCTGGAACTTTTCTTGATGGAACAGCACAGAGTTTTACCATACCAGGAACATTTGGAAGGCTGCTGAAGGTATTGGCACCTCTGGGTGCCCTCACCTGTAGAAGCTTACTTTTTTATGATAAAGTCTCTGTTACTGCCTAAGCAACTCTCCTCAAGATCAGGGTGACTGATACATATTATGTATATGCAATTGTGCCCAATAGTATATATTAGAGCTGCATTAATCGTGAAGAATCAAAATTGCGATCTTTTTCCCTTTCCGATCTTGTCACAGTTCTCTATAACAAGTGCAGAGAGTTCTCACAGCTGGATAAACAAAATCCAGGCAGCCTGCCAAGTTTTATGACAACAGGCAAATAAGTGGAAACAAAGTATCTCTTCCTTCTTTTATCAAAGGAAAGAACTCTGTAGATGAAGGAAGTTTAAACCATTTCAAGACCATTTTTTGATATTTGTTTCTTACAAGTAAATAATCCTTATTTTCTGCTAGGAAATTACTTGGAATACCCAAAAATGATATATATACCCTAGAGAATAAAATGGGGGTTGTTGCAATATTTTATGTCACGTATTTGCGCAGTGGTTTTTCAAACGCAATTGTTTAAAAATAAATACACTTTAATGAATAAAAAAATAAATAAACAGCAAAGTTAGCCCCATTTTATTGTATAATGTGAAAGAAGATGTTACACCACGAGAATCGTGACAGAATCGCGATCTTTATTCTAAGCAAAAAAATCATGATTCTCATTTTAGCCAGAATCGTGCAGCTCTAGTACAGTAGAACCTCGTATTGCGAGTAACACAAGACAGAATTCAGAGAGTTGTGGTTAATGATTCTTACTCTGAATGGTCCAAGGTTATCAGCGGTGTACCCCAAGGTTCAGTGTTGGGTCCCTTACTTTTCAATATATTTATAAATGATATTGGGTCTGAGATCAAAAGTAACATTTCTGTTTTTGCAGATGACACCAAGCTATGCAGTGGAATAATGTCCTTACAGGATGTCTCCAATTTACAAGCCGACCTCAATGCTCTGTCTAATTGGGCGACTAAGTGGCAGATGAGGTTTAATGTTGATAAATGTAAAGTTATGCACTTGGGGGCTAAGAATATTCATGCATCATACATGCTAGGGGGAGTACAACTGGGGGGATCTGTAGTGGAGAAGGATCTGGGTGTTTTAGTTGATCATAAGCTCAATAATGGCATGCAATGCCAAGCTGCGGTTTCCAAAGCGAGCAAAGTCCTTTCTTGTATTAAGAGAGGTATGGACTCCAGAGATAGAGATATCATTTTGCCCCTGTACAAATCATTAGTAAGACCTCATCTGGAATATGCAGTCCAGTTTTGGGCACCAGTTCTCAAAAAGGATATCGGAGAACTGGAGAAAGTGCAGAGAAGGGCAACCAAACTGATAAGAGGCATGGAGGAGCTCAGCTATGAGGAAAGATTAGAGGAACTGAATTTATTCACTCTTGAGAAGAGGAGAATAAGGGGGGATATGATCAACATGTACAAATACATAAGAGGTCCATATAGTGAACTTGGTGTTGAGTTATTCACTTTAAGGTCAACACTGAGGACAAGGGGGCACTCTTTACGTCTGGAGGAAAAGAGATTTCACCTCCAAATACGGAAAGGTTTCTTCACAGTAAGAGCTGTGAAAATGTGGAACAGACTCCCTCCAGAGGTGGTTCTGGCCAGCTCAGTAGATTGCTTTAAGAGAGGCCTGGATTCTTTCCTAAATGCACATAATATAACTGAGTACTAAGTTTTGTAGGTAAAGTTGATCCGGGGTAAATCCGATTGCCTTTCGGGGGATCAGGAAGGAATTTTTTCCCCTCCGGTAGCAAATTGGATCATCGCTCTGCTGGGGTTTTTTGCCTTCCTCTGGATCAACTGTGGGTATGGAGTTGGGTGTATGGGAGGATGTACTGTGTTTTACTTTGTTTTATTTTTATTTATTTTTATGGTTGAACTGGATGGACTTGTGTCTTTTTTCAACCTGACTAACTATGTAACTATGTAACTATGTAACACGGTTAACAAGCGTTTTGCAATACGAGCACTGTATTTTTAAAAATCGCAAATCGGTTTGCGAGTGTTGTCTCGCAAAACAAGCACGATTCAGGCCAAATCAAAGTTGATCAGTGATTCGGCTGCTTCCGAGGCTCTTCCGGTGCCCCTCGAAACTGGCAGCATGCGGTATAGTATTATTGCATGTCATTGAAGTCAATGTGGAACAAATTATGTACGTTTCTATTGACTTCAGTGGGGAAACTCGCTTTGATATGCGAGTACTTTGGATTACGAGCATTCTCCTGGAACGGATTATGCTCGTAATCTGAGGTTCCACTGTATATATTGATTGCACATATTTATATATCGCCAACAATTTATGCAGCACTTTACATATATATTGTACATTCACATCAGATCCTGCCCACAAGAAGCTTACAATCTAAGGTCCCTAACTCACATTGATACTTACACATACTAGGACCGATTTAGAGAAAAGCTATTTAAGCTACCAGCATGTCTGGAGTGTGGGAGGAAACTAGAGTACCTGGAGGAAATAAATGCAGGCACAGGGAGAACATACAAACCCTTTGCAGGTAGTACTGTGGTTGGAATACAAACCAACTACTCTAGTGCTAACCTGGCAGAAGTGCTAACCACGTATATAGAATAGTGTCTGTATAGAATAGTACATAACCTTCTACTGTTAGTCTGATTTTTTTGTGCAGGGGGTTATGGATAATGATATAAAGATAGATCTCAGTTCATTATAGTGGTAGTATTTTAATTCATTATCCAATATATAACTGGGCTAGTGTTTTTTTATATTTTGGAAAAATATTAAATTGTGCTATCCCCGTTGACCATTCAATGATTATTGAAAGGAAAAACCATCAATCACCGATGCAAATCAGTGACCCTTAAATGAAAAAATGTGACAATACAGTGAAAATTTCATTATATGATCTATCAGAAGGTGCAATAAATAATGATACTGAACCAAAAATAAAAAAATTAAAAAAATGTGTTTATTTTGGGAAGGATATTCATGACAGATGGACTCCACTGAGCACTGGTGTTCACTATATTATTCAGAGTTTATTGCACCAATTAGTTTATAGACATTTTCTGGTTTATGCACTAATCATCTTATGGACATCAGAAATTTAAATTTTTACATTTTTTAATTTTTTGATTTTTGGTTCAGTATCATTATTTATTGCACTGTCTGATATATCATATAATTACATTTTCACAGTGTTGTCACAATTTTTCATTTAAGGGTCACTGATTCGCATTTGTTTTAAGTTTTTAAGCGCAGTTTCTTTTTTCCATTTTCTATGTTTATTTATATTTACCTTAGTACAAAACATATTGCACTATCACCCTACATTTTCATAGCCTTACCTCCACTTTCCTGTTACCACAGTTGTACAAAGTCTATATGACTGTGCAGTACAATAGACAACAGAGGTAGATCTAGTGCCCTCAGTAATCGGCAATCAGTTAACAGACCTGTTGAGAAGCCACCCCTGTCTTCCTCTACATTACAAATTTATAAGAGGATACCTGTGCTGAAAGATGTGGTTGTTACTGTTACTCAGCACTGCCAGCACAGAGCACTGGAGTAGGAGAGAAAGGAGAAAGCTGTATTTAATTTCAGAGAAAGGGGTATTTCTCTAGCAAAATCAGTCATAAGGTTAAAGGGGTTGTAAACCCTTGTGTTTGAGATCTCCTTGTGAATACGATTTATCTGCGTACAGCATTGCATATGTGCAGTGCTGAGCTGCAAAAAATGGCCTGGTCATGTGGGGGGTAAAATCTAAAGTGGTTAAAGAAAGTTGTGAATTTAAATATATTGAAAATAACTTATTAAATTAACATGTAAGGGCCTGGTTCACAATGGGTACGATTTGAGATGTGATATGACATCGCATATCAAATCGGCGGCATTTGCCGGCAATTGTCGGCAATGGCACCGTCCTGCGACGCTGCACCGATTTCAAAAAGTAGTTCCTGTACTAATTTTTGCGATTTCGGGCCGCGATTTACATTGACATCTGTGCAGAAACCTGCACAGATGTCTCTATAATCGCAGCCGAAATCGGGACTGACAGCGGCAGTGAAGCCGTGCGAGTTCATCTCAACTCGCACAGCTTCACTCCCGCAGCCCAGTGTGAACCTGGGCTAAAGGTTACAGTATATGAGATGTTAGTCATTCTGATTAGTGGGATCTCAGCCTTTTGAGACAATGTTCACGCAACTTTCACCCATGATTCACACATTTTACTAATTAAATTGAATGTGTTAAAATATGTAGAAGTTGTGTGAAAACATTTATAGACCCTTTATGGTCTCAAAAACAATAAATCAGTTTAATTAAAAATGACTTAACATTATGAAATGTAACTCAAACATACAAGGTTCTAAAAACAGATTATTTCTTCAACAAAAATCATGTTTTTCAGGAAATGACAAATCTAATTAATGTTACCGCTCTCCTCGCTGTAGATAAAGCGATATTATAAGGCCAAGCGGTTCACTCAGTGATGACTCAATGCTCAGCATCTGCCTTAATAAAAAATAGAAATGTAAAATCAAATTTTTTACATTGTGGCAAATTAAAAAGTTCCAAAGCACTGGTGCCAAAAATTAGAGTGTCTTTGCACTGCAAGGTGTGTCACCATTTAGGGGTTTCCTGCTTTAATCAGAAGCAGTCGGCTTCCAGTTCCTACCAAGCTGTAATATACAGCACTGAGCCCATGTTATACTTCAACAAAAATGATTCTGTTGTTAGGGTCTCTCTGTGCTTGGGTGTAGCGCTGTTAATTTATATGTAAAACCAGTCACTAAAATCTAATATAAACTATAAAAAAGAAACTCAATGTTTTTAAACCTAAACTCAAGAGATAAAAACCTGCGATTAAATATATTCGTTAGTAGCCACAAAGACAGAGGCGTACCTACAAACTATAGAACCCCGGTGCAAGAAACCCAGAACCCTGCCTCTAGCATGCCCCCACGGCTGATCACAAATCACGGTAAAGGGCCAATCACAGCAGGCCTCTACCATGTGATCAGCTGATCACATGTAAACAGACTTATTGTTTATCCGCAGTCCTTGCCTGCCAATGCTTTGTCTGTATGAGAAAAGGAGAGTTATTAACTGGCAAGACTGTCAGTTCATTGTTTACACTGATAATCAGGGCAGCGATCATCAGTTTTTGTGTTAAGGGATTAGAACCCCTATCAGGTTTTTATTAATGTCAGTGTCCCTACTGGGGAGATTTGTGTCCCTGCTGGGGAGATTCACTACTATATTTGTCCTGGTGATCAATTAGAGACGATCCAAAAATGTTAAGTTGCAATTATAGTAGGGCTGTTACTGATCAAAATGTTTGTGTTCGATTAATCGTTTGTTTTTTTAATCGATTAATCGACTAATTTCGATTAATTATAAGGCACATACAGATCCAACTACTTTTAGCTGATCTCCTTGCAGGCTGATTCCCAGTGCAGCTACCAACCACTGGAAAAATGGATAGCAGGATACAAAAAAACACACAAAGGCAGCACTCAATGGGAATAGCATTAAAACTTTTATAGTCTTCAAGTAGGTAACAAAATAAATATTGCGCTGGAGATAAAATCGATGTAGCTACATAAACTGTAAAAATGGTGCGAGTAATACCAAAAAGTACCAAAAGCAGTCATAAAAACATGTAGCTAAGTATGATACTGGTATAAAAATGTGTACAACGATACCACTGCTGAATCCAGATGAGGAGAGGTTAACAACATCAGTCTGTTGGGATGCAGATGTCCCGTGAAGGGAACTATCACAACTCCCAGTGGATGTCTGTAGAATCCCAGGTTGATAGAGGGAAGTGTAACAGCCGTTGCGTGTGGCAGATAGTAAGGTCCCGCCGGCATGCAGATATGAAGGCAAAGCAAAGAAACCCTTTAGATGGATACGGCAAGCCCCGCCGGTGTCCGTGACGTTACCGGATCTCAGACAGAACTCCCTGAAGGCCCAGAAGCCGGCGGAGAGGTGAGTACCAATCAAAAGAATCTTAATCGTTCAAAAAGATTTTGATCGATCAAAAAAATTAAAGATTAATCGATTAATTAAAAGTTAATTTGCACAGCCCTAAATTATAGCAAGAGATTTCACTTATTTGCAGTTGTGTCTTCATAGTTATGATATTAGATATTTTTACTTGAATGCAGGGAATGCATTAAGGTAAAATGTGTCTATCTTTTACAACCGCTTTAACTACAGCAGAGATTATTTAGGTCACCTGGTATGTTGCAGACCTGTAAAAATCTCAGGACTGGTTGGACAGAATTTAAAAACCATTGGCAGGTATAATGCCACGTACACAAGATCGGTTAAACCGATGAGAATGCTCTGATAGATCTGACTTCCCCTGTTGAAGGCTTATTCAGCCGAAACGCGTCGGGTTTCTTGCTATCTAGCACCCCATATTGCCATTTTTTGTGATCACTTTTTATTTATGTCATAATTTTGTTTATATGACTTTTATCAATAAACCTTGATTGGTTTTACTCATCTGCACCATTGGAGCTACGTGTTCTTTTTTCCTCTTTTTACATACCATCTACCTTGCTGCCCTGCTGAGCTCCAGCCATACTCTAGGCTTCCCACCTTCGATTATTGGCTCAAGGACTCCACCTGGAATTTACAACCTGATGTTCCACATCATTCAAGTTTGATCCGGCTTTGTGACGTGGATTTCCAGCCTCATTTCCAGTTCCCTATCTTGGTCTTGCCTTCCGGTTTCCAGTGGTTCCGGTTCCTAAATACCACCATGCCTGTCTGACTCACTACTGTACAGTATCTGAGTCCAACCTGTCTGGTAAGCGCATTTACATTTCCTACCAACCATGATGAGATTGTGATCTATTGCAAATCGCCTGTCTTCCCTTCATTGGATTACCATCCACCTGTCTTCACATAGACTGTTGAACATTGCACTTTCCGAGCACTTCTTTTTGGGTCACTCCACATTTAATGCCAGTGACTCTGATATATTCACCTCACACAAATGTGATTTTCATATTTGCTACTTATTTTGTTTTTATATTCTGTGAACTTTGTTTGTTTGTACGTAGCAGCTTCCGTTTTTAACATTAGCGCAGTTTTTTCTTTATTTGCTCTGATAGATCGTTTTCATCTGTCAAAACTGGTCGTGTGTGGGTGCCATCGTTATTTAACCATCGGTTAAAAAAAAGGGAACTTGTTTTATATTTAACCGATGGATTCCTAACCAATAGGTCAAAACCGATCGTTAGTAGGCATGACTATCGGTTAAAAATCCACGCATGCTCAGAATCAAGTCGACGCATGTTTGGAAGCATTGAACTTATTTTTTTTCAGCAAGTCGTTGTGTTTTACGTCACCGCGTTCTAAAGCCACGTACACACGATCAGTCCATCCGATGAGAATGGTCCGAAGGACAGTTCTCATCGGTTAACCGATGAAGCTGACTGATGGTCTGATGTGCCTACACACCATCGGTTAAAAAAACGATCGTGTCAGAACGCAGTGACGTAAAACACAACAATGTGCTGAAAAAAATGAAGTTCAATGCTTCCAAGCATGCGTCGACTTGATTCTGAGAATGTGTGAATTTTTAACCGATGGTTTTGCATACTAACGATCGGTTTTGACCTATCGGTTAGGCGTCCATCGGTTAAATTTTAAAGCAAGTTGTCTTTTTTTTAACTGAAGTTTAAGTAACCGATGGGGCCTACACACGATCGGTTTTGACCGATGAAAACGGTCCATCAGACAGTTGTCCTTTGGCTATCCTATCGTGTGTACACGGCCTAACACGATTGTTTTTTTAACCGATGGTGTGTAGGCGCGACGGACCATCAGTCAGCTTCATCAGTTAACCGAGGAAAATGGTCCATCAGACCGTTCTCATCGAATGGACTGATCATGTGTATGCGGCATTACACTTCTCATATGTTTTTTATATCTTTATTTTTGTTTGTCTGCAGTTCAGCTTTAAAAGATTTGCACACATTAATAAGATGACTTAAAACAATTTGATCACATTCACAGACATACTGTATAACTAAAAAAACATATCAAATACTGTACTTTACTTTCCCTTTATTTCAGTCTGCTGGAAATGACTGATAGCAAAAGGCTCTTTAGACTAATGGTTTTATCAAAATAGTTCTTCAGAAGAGACATGGGACACAAAGCCTGATATGAAATGAACAACTCAACGTCATAAAAATATGGAACTGCGAGTGGGCAAAAATGTGTCACGTGAAAAGCAAACTGTTCAATAGTAACTCAAAACTCATATACATTTTATACTCATATAAAAAGAAAATCATAGCTTCTTTTTAAACCTTTGTGACTACAGGAAATCCTTCAAAGATAGTCTTGAGTATTCTTGCCAGGGGAATGTTCGGATCCGCAATGGGGAATATGACACTAATGTGCCGACCGCAGTCAAAGAAAAACAATATGGTTAAAGATGAGAATGTTTATCACTGTTACTCGGCTCTCCTTCCTATCTTTAATCCCTTCTTCCAAGTTAAATATATCCCACAGATCCCGGAGGATTCGCTGACAGAATGAGCACAGGATATGACAAGTGCTACACAAAGATTGTATGCATTTATTATGTTTTATGAAAATGTTTCTTAGACTTGGGACGGTGACGGTTTTAAAATATTCACATTTTGTCCCATTATCTTTAAATTTGAGGGTAGCATAAAAACTGAGGGGAGCTGTGGTGGCTCAACGTGATTGGCACTGCGCTGACAAGCCATTCACCTCTGCAGCCAAGGGTTCGGATCCCGGGCTCGGCTACATGTGAATTGAGTTTGGTGGTCTCAGCCCGGCTCCCGGTGGGTGTGCTATGCAAGGTACGCCTGTGCTTAGTACGCCCACCCCCCCCCCCCCCCACAAAAAACCACCACACTTGCACGCACACAAAATTGGTTTAAAACACATGCACTTTGGCCATGCGGTCTCTTAAAATAAAGAGAGGCGAAGGACCTACGGGGCTGGCTGGGTGGGCTAGGCCCCCTCACTCCCTCATAGGGGGAGTCCCTCTGCCCCATTGGGGTCCCGTTGGGCCCCAGTTGGGCTCCCAAGAGGAGCAGGTAGGGCGGGGTGAGTGGGAGGCCCCCCTTCACACCCGCCATTGCCACCAGGGGCATGGAGAAGGATGGCGATTGCCTCCGGGGGGAGGGTCTGCCTACTCCCAACTCCTGCAGTCCGGCTCCTCTCTCTCGAGTTCACGCACAAAAATACACTTTAAAATAAAAAAATAAATAAAAAAAACTGAGAATTTACGGGAGGACTCGGACAAAGTGAAAAACCTACTTTTGGATAAACTGTGTCAAAGTAGGAACTGGATGTCTCTTGACATAGATGTAATCTATTGGGATAGTGTGGGAATGGTACTTCAGCTTTTGGTTATGGGAGTCATAGTTCAGTTGTCACAACAACTTTCAACACCAAAAGCAAAGTAAAAAATGTACTCTCTTTCCTGATCAGCACAGGACAGGGTTAGTTATGGGGAGTAAGGATAGAGGGGGCTGTGCTACAGAATTGACTCTCCTGGAGTAGTCAAATTCAAAGCCACATTACAAATGAATAAAAAGCTGTTTATAAAAAGGAAAATACTACAAGTAAGCATTTAAAATACTTGATTTGTATGCATTCTAACGGCACTTTTTTTAAGTTGGTGACAGGGTCTCTTTAAAGTACATTCAAACTCTAATGCTGCGTACACACAAAACGTTTTTCATGACAAGAAAAATGCTATTTTTTTATCGTCGTGTGTAGGCTCCAGAGCATTTTTCTTGACGAGAAAAATGGTCTTTAAAAATGTAGAATCTGCTCTATTTTTTCTCTTCGTTTTTCACCTCGAAAAAAACGGTCGTGTGTATGCTTTAACGAGGGGAAAAAAATATGCATGCCCAGAAGCAAGTTATGAGACGGGGAAATTAGCATAAGCAGCCCAAAAGGAACTTCCCCTTTATAGTGCCGTTGTACGTATTGTATGTTACCACGCTTTGCTCAAGCATTTTTTTTCACGATCGTGTGTATGCAAGGCAGGCTTGAGGGGAATCACGTAGAGAAAAACGTTGTTTTGTTCCATAACATGATTAACGGTTGTGTGTACGTGGCATAGGTGGCCCATCGCTAAAGAAAATTCATGGAAGGGCTTCCTGTTAGAGACAGCAGTGGCCCATGTTTGTACAAAATGGCAATGAGGCTTCTTGCAGTTTCCACCATGGGCACATGTAATATGTACAATAAAAGACCAGGTAGGTGGCTGTCCTGACATCAGCGGGGGGCTTTCATTTGATGTCAGGACAGCCACCTACCTG
Organism: Rana kukunoris; assembly: GCA_029574335.1. NCBI lineage: Eukaryota > Metazoa > Chordata > Amphibia > Anura > Ranidae > Rana > Rana kukunoris. The sequence continues at coordinate 438,088,981 of CM056051.1, forward strand.
GTCTTTTATTGTTGTACACTCATTTCCAAGCACTAGGACATAGTGCTTTATTTGTGAGTACCTCTCTTTTATAATAAATATTACTGTCACTGTGATCATACGGAGAGCACTATGTGTCATTTTTATACCTTTCCATGACACCATTTCATGTGAGAGAGTGTTTCGGATGACCATCCATCACATGGAGCCTTTTGGAGAAAGGGAGCTTCCAAGGAGACACCGCTGAATCTATAACCCCCTTTTTTGAGGGACAGCGCATTTGACCCGCTGCTCACACACAGGTCCATTTGTCCAGGTGAGCGGCTTGTACTTCCATTTTAGGACACCTGTTTGCTGTGTTTGATGAGTTGTTACATCTGAACACTCTCAGTAATAACATGCATCCCTGTTAACATGTGTGGATATAAGCAGTTCTGACAAAAATGTACATAAGCCTTAACACCTATTTACTCTCTTAACTCATGACCCTAACATTAGCATCACCTAACCTTGAACCTTATCCCTTCCTCTAAAAAATCCCCTGCAGCATATTTATCTTTCTAGGCATCTGCTGCATCAGCTCCTTACCAGTCCTCTGCCAAATTACTGAAAACTGCAGACCCTAGCTGAAAGAGGGGGTCTATATCTGCCACACTGGCAAATATATATTTTTTTTATTATGTCATGAAAGGGTTATGTGGTATAAGCCCTGACTCATTCTCCCCCGCAAGATTACAGAGTATCTCCATTACGAGGGAGGAGTTTTATAATCCAAGAGGGGAGAACTCAGGCAGGAGTGACAGCACTGCTTGGGATTGGAGTACAGCAGAGGGACTGTGTGGTCAACTGTTTTCTGTACTTACCATAATTGTAAAGCGACAAAACATGGTGAAATAGGTATGTAATGCTGGTATATAATGCATACATTTTATTGTGCCCAATAATACAATTTATGTTTAATACAATATTATATCAGGACTTTCAGCCTGTCTATTGGTGCTGATAGGGAATATATGATAGTCTTCACTTACACTCTGTGGGAGCCAACCACAAGAAGTTGGATATTTGCAGTATGTGCAGCTGTCTTGGTAAGTGTCAGGAATCATATTTAAAAGTATAATGTTAAAACACTGGGACCCAGGCCACACACAAACAGGTGAACAGCCTAGAAACTGGGGGGGTTACTGGATCCAGTAGCCCATAGCTCCCAACTGTCCCTGATTTTGAGGAACTCTCCTTGATTTGCAATAAAGTCTCTCTTTCCTCCTCATTTGCCCCTCATTTCCATCTGATCTATAACTTTGTATATAAAATACGCATTTTATCTTTTTTCCTTTCATCCAATTTCTAAATGGCTGCATTTAGTGGTAAAAAAAAGCACTATTTTTGTTAATAGGTGTCCCTCGTTCCTCTCTCCAAACGTTTGGAGGTATGGTAGCCTGGTGTACAAGAAAACAACATTTAGGGCTCATTTCCACTGGCGTTTTTACAGCCACTTTTCTGGGCGTTTTTTGCAGCCTGTCCATGTTAGTCTATGGCCTCATGCCCACCATGACGTTTTTGAGCTGTAGATGGCTGAGACGTTTTTAAGCTGCAAAAAAAACGTGGGACCAGTGCGTTCTGAAGCTCCAGCAATAGAGCTGTAAAAACACCAGACATTAAAAAACGCTCAAAAACGCTAAAAACCGCTGCCGCTGCGTTTTTAAAGCTCCAGCTCAAAAAAAACATTTTTTTCTCTAAAATAAACATGGACAGGCGTTTTTAAGCTGTAAAAAACGCTCAGAAAAGTGGCTGTAAAAACTCCAGTGGAAATGAAGCCTTACTATTATTACTAGCCTTAATATTAGGGAGCCCGTATCTAAAAACTGGTGTAAAGCAATAATCGGGTCGCTGTCTATGGTAACTACATTCGAGCTGCCATTTTTCTAAACCAGATTAAAAAACAAAAAACAACATGGCTGCAATATTAAACACATAAAAAGCAGAACTCCTGCAACAGAATGCTGTAAATACTTTCCTGTCCTGTAGACAGTGAGTCCAAACATCTTCAAATGCTACAAAAGTCTTCAGCCAACACTTCCAAGAGTGTTGAATCTATGAATCCCTCACCTAGAACGCACTGTGGTTCTTCCCACTGACCCATATATTACTACAAGACATGGTAGTGATTCAGGGGGTGGTGGGAGAAACCATTGAGTACTGCCTGCATGCAGGCAAACCATCTTTATGGTCTCAATCTGGTTGACGTTGTGCACAAGGACACAGTCATATTAAAACAGACCATTCGCCAAGCTGTCACCACAAAGTTGGAAGCACACAATTTAAAAAAATGTCTTTGTATGCTGTAACGTTATTAGTACTCTTCCCTGGAAACACCTAACCTCAGTAATTTAGAGGAGTGACCACCATCATTTGGCTATATAGTGTATTAAAATCACACAAACCTCTAACATTCTAATGCCCAACCTGCAGTTCAGGGGCTCCATGCAGTTGGCCCTGGACTTCATCCAGACTGGCCCACTTTGACAGGTCTCTCCCATGGAGGCCAGACAACTCCAGCAACCACCCCCCCTCGGCCACCCAAGCCCCCTCTCCCCCTTCACTAGCCACTAGCCGTTCTACTTTATTAGAGTAGAACGGCTAGTACTGGTACTCTTATAGTCAGTACCAGTGGGGAAGCTAGACATTATTTCACCGGGGGCAAAGAATCAGATCGGTGCTCCTCGTTATGGGACAAGATTAGGCAGACGTGAGAAACTCTCAGGCCATAGCTGTTGAGTCAGCTGTCTGTCCCCTCCCCCATGCTCCTCTGTCACCCCCCCCCCTGCTCCTCTGGTCCTCCCCCTGCTTCTCTGTTCCCCCCAGGTGAGCGCTGTTGGGAGGGAGAGGAGGTGAGTGGTGCGGGAAGGGAGAGAGGAGGAGCGGAGGGGGGCGGCAGTACCCTGTCTCTGAAGCCAGCCCACTGAGCTTTCGGCCCCCTGGGAAACTCCCTGTAGTCCCAATGGCCAGTCCATCCCTGGCTCCATGTAGCCTGTTGGCACTTGTGTGGTTCCCAGGGCTCTGCAGACAGTAGTCTGTGTGTTGGTGCTCACTCAGGCCAGTGAGGGAAAGGGATGTTAAGACTGGGTTCTAGTAGTTAAATCACTTACCTGCTCCAGCGTTCCAGCGACGTGCCGGCGGGGCTCCGCTCCTCTCCCCCCCTCACCGTCCGGCGTCATCATTTCTACTGTGGGCACCCGGCCGTGACAGCCTTCGGCGTCACGGCCGGGCATCCACTGCGCATGCGCTCGCCGCACTGCGCATGCGCACGCGGCTCGCTGCTGATTGGACAGGCGATCGTCTAGGACCCGTCACGTGTCCTAGACGATCGCCTAGGGGAGGGGCTGCAGTAAGGCGATTAAGCTTAATCGCCTCACCAGCACTCGGCGGAAGGAGGAAGTGGGACAGGAAGTCCCACTCCTCCTGAAGCCCCCCCCCCCCAAAAAAAAATTACATGCCAAATGTGGCATGTAAGGGGGTGAGGAGTGGGTTAAGCGGAAGTTAAAATTTTGGGTGGAACTCCGCTTTAAGCCGAGAATGCACTGTGCGGCTCATTGCAAGGGGAATATCTCCTAAAAGTTTTAGGAGATATTTTTTTACCTACAGGTAAGCCTTATTATAGCTTTCGAATTAGGCACTCAGTTCTGGAACCTGTGACATTTCAACATTGCTTTAACCTCCCTGGCGGTATGATTCTTTCAGATTTTAGGTGCTAAAAGCGGTACCATTATTTGCAAAGGAATTTGGCGTTTTATACTGTAGGCTTGTAATTCTTAGGAATAACTCACTGAAATCTATCCAAACAAGAGTCTAATAGGCATCCTGGGTATGATTTTTTTTTTTTTTTTTCTTATTAAAAATTATAATATAATAAATAATTATAAAAAATTATAACAAATAATAATATAATTATAGTAAAAATTATTCAATAATGTAATCGAATCAAAATCACTGAAATTTGCTCAGTTGCAGAATTTTTGCTGTCATTATTTTTTTTTTTTTATGACGAATTTCCCCACAAATCGCTATCGCTAAATTCTGCAAGTGATTCTGATTTATTATCGCTGTTTTTTAGCTGCTCTAAAACAATTTTTGCCATAAAGGGACACTTTTGGTTGCTATGGGCAATCTACAGTTTGCAGGGAGAAAGAACAGTTTTTATTATATAAAAGGACATGTAGTGTACAGGGCAGACCACTAGGGACATGGGGGGTGTGTATTTTTTGCATACAGTACTGTAATCTATAAGATTACAGTGTACTGTATGTATAGTGTTTGTTTACTTTTTTAAATTTGGCGCCGTTCCCCCCCCTACGTCGCGACGCTCGCAGGGAAGGGAATCGGCGGAACACACAGCATCAGGCGGACATCCGCCCGCCGTGTACTGCGGGGATTCATCGCTGGATCGCAGAGAAAAGGTAAGTAAACTTTTTTCTGCATCCAGCGAGGCAAGTCCGTGTGTGGCACGGGGTTACCGATCGTAGCTTTAAAATCTCCCCCCGTGCCACACACGGGAAGACCGCCAGGGAGGTTAACATTGCTTCAAGACAACGAAGCACAAACATACATGAAGAGAGGTTCTCTTACCTTCCCGCAGTGTCTGCACTTCCCTTCTTGCCGCCGCCGATGTACCCAATGATGCCTCACCAGATTCTGCTGGTTAGAACAACAAGAAAAATGTCTGACCTGAGGAAAAACCATTAGAGCTTGGGTCAGGCTTGAATCCAGGGTGGGCACGGACAGCAACACACAGAGGTGGACTAAGGACTGTGGGAGACAAGCCTATATCCGGGTGGTACATGAACCATACCAGCTTGGATCCAGGAACAGATAGGCGTTAAAATCAAGAAGAGAGCAACTGCTTTTTATAAACAGATTTACTGAGTATATTTCTTCTTTTACTGATAAGATTTTATTTATATTGTTTAAACATTTTTTCCAAAAGGAAAAAATAATCCACAGCTGTAACAGTTTAAAAAATGTTAGCAAGGGATAGGCTTCAATTTGTTTGTCTTTAAAAGGGGTTGTAAAGGTACCATTTTTTTCCCCTAAACAGCTTCCTTTACCCTAGTGCAGTCCACCTTCACTTACCTCATCATCCGATTTTGCTTTTAAATGTCCTTATTTATTCAGAGAAATCCTCACTTCCTGTTCTTCTGTCTGTAACTCCACACAGCAATGTGAGGCTTTCTCCCTGGTGTGGAGTGTCGTGCTCACTCCCTCCCTTGGACTACAGGAGAGTCAGGACGCCCACTAATACACAGATCCTTTCTCTATCTGCAATGTAGAGAGTGTCCTGACTCTCCTGTAGTCCAAGGGAGGGGGCGAGCACGACACACTACACCAGGGAGAATACCTTGCATTACTGTGTGGAGTTACAGACAGAAGAACAGGAAGTGAGGTTTTTTTTTAGAAGAAATAAGGACATTTAAAAGCAAAATGGAAGGATGAGGTAAGTGAAGGAGGACTGCACTAAGGTAAAGGAAGCTATTTAGGGGGGAAAAATTGTACCTTTACAACTCCTTTAATCCTACATGTCTACCTGAAAAAAGGTGACAATTCTGCTTTCCAGCCCTGAAGTTAGAACTCTGGCCCAATCACACGAATCTCAGTGAAATACTCCAATTTTTTTCTGACAATAGAGAGGGACGCAGTGAGAGGTTGTTATAGCTTCAACTTTAGGTGCTTTTTTTTAAATGTTTTTTTGTTAGTTTAAAGTAAACCCGATACAAACTTGGGTAAGGGTCCTTTCACACGGAGCGGACCGTTTTTCGGTCCGCTCCGTGTGTGTCCGTCAGCTCAGCAGGGGGTCCCGCTCAGCTGTCAGCGGACAGGGCGGTCCCCGCACACTGTGCAGGGACCGCCCTGTCTCTCCTCCGCTCTCCCCTATGGGGAATCGGATGAAAACGGACCGTTTGTCCGTCTTCATACGATCCGTTCCGCCGGACGGAAGAAAAATAGGGTTTTCTTCCATCCGAAAAACCGGATCCAGACGGACGCGGATCTTTGCGGGGCCCTAACTCAAGGGTAAAAGATTTTCAAAGATTACAAAATTAATAAGCAAAGGTTAAATTCATTCAAAACAGTAGGTAAATCCAGATACAATGCCTTGAGAAAGTATTCGTACCCCTTGAAATTTTCCACATTTTGTCATGTTACAACCAAAAACATAAATGTATTTTATTGGGATTTTATGTCATAGACCAACACAAAGTGCCACATAATTGTGAAGTGGAAGAAAAATGATAAATGGTTTTCAACTTTTTTTACAAATATAAATCTGAAAATTGTAGCATGCATTTGTATTCGGCCCGCCTGAGTCAATACTTTGTAGAACCACCTTTCACTGCAATTACACCTGCAAGTCTTTTTGTGGATGTCTCTCCCAGCTTTGCACATCTAGAGAATTAAATGTTTGCCCATTCTTCTGTGCATAATAGCTCAAGCTCTGTCAGGTTGGATGGAGAGCGTCTGTGAACAGCAATATTCAAGTCTTGCCACAGATTCTCAATTGGATTTAGGTCTGGACTTTGACTGGGCCATTCTATCACATGTACATGCTTTGATCCAAATCATTCCATTGTAGCTCTGGCTGTATGTTTAGGGTCGTTGTCCTGCTGGAAGGTGAACCTCCGACCCAGTCTCAAGTCTTTTGAAGATTGCAGGTTTTCTTCTAAGATTGCTCTGTATTTGGCTCCATCCATTTTTCCATCAACTCTGACCAGCTTTTCTCAACAATGGCTTTCTTTTTTCCACTCTTCCATAAAGCCCAGATTTGTGGAGTGCATGACTAATATTTGTCCTGTGGACAGATTTCCCCACCTGAGCTGTGGATCTCTGTAGCCCCTCAAGAGTTACAATAGCCCTTTTGGCTGCTTCTCTGATTAATGCTCACTTTGTCCGGCCTGTCAGTTTAAGTGGACAGCCATATCTTGGAAGGTTTGCAGCTGTACCATACTCTTTTCATTTTCAAATGATGGATTGAACAGTGCTTTGTGAAATGTTCAAAGCTTGGGATACTTTTTTTAACCTTACCCTGCTTTAAACCTCTACATAACTTTATTTCTGACCTGTCTGGGGTGTTCCTTTACCTTCATGATGCTGTTTGTTCCTAGAGGTTCTCTAACAAACCTCAGAGGGCTTCACAGAACAGATGTATTTATACTGAGATTAAATTACACACAGGTGGACTCTGTTTACTAATTAGGTGACTTCTGAGGTCAATTGGTTAAACTAGATTTTAGTTAGGGGTTTAGAGTAAAGGGGGCTGAATACAAATGCACACCACACTTTTCACAAATTTGTTTGTAAAAAAAATAAAAACCATTTATCATTTTCCACCCACTTCACAATTATGTGCCACTTTGTGCTGGTCTATCACATAAAATTAATAAAATACAATTATGTTTTTTTTTGCAACATGACAAAATGTGGAAATTTTAAGGGATATGAATACTTTTTCAAGGCACTGTATATAAAAAGGAATCTGCTGTTATATGCAAATCTTGTCTTTTCGTAAGAGTTAATATTAGCTCCTCCCAGTTTTATACTTACCTGCTCTGTGCAAGGGTTTTGCAGAGAGCGGCCCTGATCCTCCTTTTTTGAGGTCCCCCGTTGGTGCACCTGGCGCCTCATCTTCATTAGATGTCCTCACGGAGAGCTTTTTTCCATGAGGGCACTTTGAAACAGACAGCAGGACTCGGCCACGCCCCCGAGCAACTGGTGTGACTGGATTTAATTGACAGCAGCGGGGACCAATGGGCTTGTGCTCATTGCTGGATTGATCGGGTTCAGGTAAGAAAAAGGGGGGGGGGCTCTGGGGGGGCGGCTGCGGCGGAGAAGGGTTTTCACCTTAATGCATAGAGTGCATTAAGGTGAAATACCTTGGGGGTTTACAACTCCATAAAGCTTTACCACATTTAGTAAGCTCTGAGCAACTGCAGTCTATTTGCATTTAGTAAATCAACCCCAATGTGTTTATTGTAATTTATAGTTTTTTTAGGTTTACAACCACTGTTAGGCCGCGTACACACGATCAAACATATCTGCTGAAACTGGTCCGCAGACCAGTTTCAGCGGACATATCCGATCGTGTGTACGGCCTAGCAGACAGGTTTCCAGCATACAAAAGTTTTAAAGCATGCTTTAAAACTTGTTTGCTGGAAAGCCGTCTGTCGGATATGTCCGCTGGTTAGTACGCCTAACCAGCGAACCGAAATCTCCCGCATGCGTCGAATGGATTCGTCACATTCGTGGAAGTATTTTACTTCCTGGTTTGGTGACGTGGCGGCGTCAAAGTCCCTGCCACGTCACTACGCTGTCTGTCCGCGGGGATTTTGGTTTGATCGTGTGTACACACATCAAACCAAAACATCCCAGGAGACATGTCCGATGAAAACGGTCTGCCGGACCGTTTTCATCGGATATGTCTCCTCGTGTGTACGCGGCCTAAGGATCAGTCCATTCCATACAATCCCTGTTGAATATTTTTTACTTCACTTATACTATGGAATATACAGCAAAGGTGGTAAAACTCCAAGGCTAGGATTGGGGGCGGGGCTGAAACTACAGACAGAAAATCTAAGCAAATCAGTTTGTCAGTGTCTATCAAGAGCTGAAACACCATCTTGAATGAACAATAGGACAATAAACAAACAGAAAAAATATTGTGAATGGGCATCCCAATTTTACTATCCTTTTATGTCATTCAAATTAGAGCTACAACAAAGGCTCTCAAAGGGACTTCTATGAAAAGGTTTTTTATAAAAAATATATGTTTTTACAAGTTTTTTTTTTTTTTTTTTTTTATGGTATGATTTCCGTAAAGCTCTTCCAAGCTCCAAAAATCTACAGGTAACCATTTTCTTCTTCTACTCCTATAGATACTTTTACAAGATGTTTTGGAAATCAAAATATTTCACTGACATTGCACCGCATACTAGCTCATTATGAAATACTTACCTTAAAACGAGGTGTGTCTTCCGGGTATCACCGCTCAAGCGATGTGATTGGCTGGAGCGGCGATGTCGTCACTCCCGCGCATGCGTGCGGGAAATTTCATTCCGGCAAGGTGCCGGCCATTTAGCCGAGGATCCCCGCTACGCATGCGCCGCTGCAATCAGCGGCACATTGCGGGGGGGAATATCTCCTAAACCGTACAGGTTTAGGAGATATTTTTTATACCTACAGGTAAGCCTTTTTATAGGCTTACCTGTAAGTAAAAGTAAAAAATGTCCCTATACAACTACTTTAAATAGCACTTAAAGGCTCCTTGAATCTCAGATTTTGACTCCTAAACTCCTAGTAGGAGCCCTAAAATGACAATGACTTGATGGCTTCATTTAAATAAATGTTTGGATTTATATCCATTTCCAGTTTTTAATTTTATCCAAGGGGCTTCTGGGCTTGTAAAGTTTCTACCCTTTTGTTTTGTGGTCCTCTCACACACTTACCTCCCTCAGAGCCCGTGAGGTCGCATCACGAAAAGTTGGCTTGCATCTAAAATTAATCTGTAGTTTTTACAAAAAGAGGAAAAATAGGTCATCTATTAAAAGCATACCATTGGAAATGCATTTTTAATAGCTTTGAAATTTTAAAATAGCAATCCTTTCTATTTTAAATGATTTTAATTATTTCAAAAGTAGAATCCTTACTTAACACAATGGGGGTTATTTACGAAAAGGCAAATCTATGTTGCACTGCAATTGCACTTTCAAGAGCAGTCGCTGTAGATCTGAGGGGGATATGCAAGGAAAATAAAAAACAGCGGGCCAGATTCACAGAGAATTAGATTATCGTAGCGTTTCCGAAATACACTACGCCGCCGTATTTTACCTGGCTCTACGTGGAATCCAGGTAGATTTTGTCCAGTAAACGACGGCGGCGTAGTGTATTTCTCCCGGCGCAATCCATCTACGCGAGTAGGGGGCGTGAAGCATTTAAAATAGCGGCGATCGAACTGCGCATGCTCCGTTCCCAAATTTCCCGCCGTGCATTGCGCGAAATCACGTCGTTACGTCGTAGTAGTTTACGTTTAAGTCCATTCCTATTCCCGAACGAGTTACGTTAAAAAAAAAAAAAATGTAATTCGACGCGGGAACGACGGCCATACTTAACATGGGTTACGCACTGTTAGACCAGCAAAAAGCTGCTCTAACATTACGTAGCCAAAAAATGACTCGTACCTTCGTGGATCGCCGTAAAAACTCATTTGCATACCCCGACGGTGAAAACGACGCGGACTCCACCCAGCGGCCGCAAAAATATCGCAACGTAGATCCGAAGGCTTACGAAGACGTAAGCCTCTCGGATCGAAGCCCGAAGCCGCTGTATCATGGTTTGAGGATTCAAACTAGTGATACGGCGCGCAAAATTTGAAATGACTCCTGTCTAACACCAGTTAGACAGGCGTAATCGCTCTCTGAATCTGGGCCAGCATTTTTGCTGGCACATAATTGGATGATAAAATCAGCAGAGCTTACCCTCAGATCTACAGCGTTCTACACCGACTGCACTTACAAGTGCACTTGCAGTAAACTTGTAGTGCAAAGTGGATTTGCCTTTTGTAAATAACCCCCAATTATCTTTGTTTTGCAATATTTTGTTATTTACTGTAATGCATGCAAATTCCTGTTAAATTTCATTAAAGTGGATGTAAACAGGGTCACAATGTAGAGTATAAGATTTCCTATCATCTGTGCCCAGTCTTGCCACACAGATTTAATCCAGCGCTGAGTAATCCTCTTGTAATGTTCAGTGCAAATTAACAGAATTCCAGATAATAACTTGCCAAATTATAAAGTCTGTTTCTCTGTTTTTGCTTTCAGTGACAGGATATTTACAAATCTAGCTTGGACATGTTTATCATATTCTATGTTTTGTTTATCATAACATGAGGTGATCCAACGTTCATTGTATATTACCAGGATGTGTTATGTGGGGGAGGGGTGGATTTCTCCCTTTTTATACCTCATGTTATGATAAACATAACATAACATATGATAAACATGTCCAGCTAGATATGTAAATAACCTGTCACTCAAAGCAAGAAGAGAGAAAACTGACTTTTTATTTAGGCAGGTTTTTATCTGGAAGGCTGTTCATTTTACTGAACATTGAAAGAGGATTACTCAGAGCTGAACTCTGTGTGGCAAGACTGGGCACAGATGATAGGAAGTATTATACTCTACATTGTGACATCCACATCTACATTGTAACATCCACATCCACATCCACATTAAGTTCAACTAACATTAATGTTACTATATATTACCAGATACAAATTTATAGTTAAAACTTTAACAACAAGAATAAAATGATGTCTACTTAGAGAGTTTACAAATATCTATTTAGATGTCACCTGTCTTTACAGAAATGAGAAGAATGCTATTTCTGAACTCCTTTTGAAAATGCTTGTCACTGACTTCAACCATTCATCTCACCACAGACCTGGAACAAGTGTGCAGCCAGCAACTGAAATTAATTTTCTTTCTAGCCAGAGGGTCTTCATGACGGCTGGGCAACTAGCATTTTAAGGAAATCAATAGTTCACATATTTTATTCCACATGGCGGGCTGAGGGCTCCCTTTCTCTGTGTTCCCTTGCTGCTTCATTCCTCTGATGGTACCATGTGCCTGGTCCCTGTGCAAGCTCTGTGTCAGACACTGTTTGAGCTTACATAGGGTTATTGAGTACCCTACCCACTCCTACGTGATATTGTTTGGACCTGGAAATTGGCCACTCATCCTGGGAGGAAAATGAAATGCTCCCCCATAACGTACCCATTATTTCGGGGGGCTACTATGGATAGATGGAGCAGCAGACTGTAGTGAAGGTTTCAGTGGTGAAGCTTATTGTTTATTCATTTACCTTTTGATCTTGTTGCTATCCCATATCTATACAGCAAACAATTACACCTTGGTAATTGTGCCACCATTGAGGCCTTACATCTATCGTTCATGTGTAAAGTGTTACTAAACCCAGAACCTGCATTCACCATATCTGCTCTCCCACAGCACACAGAACATGGAAATGCATTTTTTTTTAGTAAATGTAAACTGCTAAATACCTTTTATACCTATAGCAGTCTTGTGACTTCTATCAGTGTCTGGTTAAAGCTTGTAGGAGGAGTTTTCATACTGCACTGGCTGTCCTGTCAGGATTCAGAACTCCTGACCCTCTGTCTAGGCAGTGCTGATTGGCCCTGTGCTGAAAACATGCACTCGCAGAAAAAAAAACTCTCTAGCAATACACACCAAACTGAGCATGTGCAGCCTGACTCAACGGTGGATCCAGGGGGGGGGGGGGCAACAGGGCAATTTTTTTTTGTCGTTTGCACCCCCCCCACCAGCTGCCACTGTAGATAGATAGATAATAATCTATCTAGCTATCTATCTACAGTGGCGGCTGGTGCTCAAAATTTTTGGTGGGCGCAAATGAAAAAAAAAAAAAACAATTGCAGCCTCACTGTGCCCATCAAACGCAGCCACTGGGCCCATCAATTGTCACCACTGTGCAATGCCATCAAACACAGCCACTGTGCCATCAAACACAGCCACTGTGCCATCAAACGCAGCCACTGTGCCATCAATTGTCACCACTGTGCCATGCCATCAAACAGCCACTGTGCCATCAATTGTCACCTCTGTGCCATGCCATCAAACACAGCCACGGTGCCATCAATTGTCACCACTGTGCCATGCCATCAAACGCAGCCACTGTGCCATCAATTGTCACCACTGTGCCATGCCATCAAACACAGCCACTGTGCCATGGCATCAAACACAGCCACTGTGCCATCAAGTGTCACCACTGTGCCATGCTATCAAACGCAGCCACTGTGTCCTTCAATTGTTGCCACTGTGCCAATTGATGCCCCTGTGCCCTTTAATTGTTGCCACTGTGCCCATTGTCGCCACTGTGCCCATTGTCGTCACTGTGCCCATCGTTGCCACTGTGCCCATCGTCGCCACTGTGCCCATCATCGCCACTGTGCCCATCGTCGCCACTGTGCCCATTGTCGCGGCTGAGCCAGAGGGGGCGGCGCTCCGGCGCCCTCTATAGACTCACCGCCACTGTCTATCTATCTATCTATCTATTTATCTTTATCTATCTTCCTTCCTTCTCTCCTTTCTTTCTTTCTATCTTTATCTATCTTTCTTTCTTTATCTATCTTCCTTCCTTCCCTTCTTTATCTATCTATCTATCTATCTATCTATCTATCTATCTATCTATCTATCTATCTATCTATCTATCTTCCCTTATTGCTTTCTATCTATCTATCAATCTATCTTCCTTCCTTCCTTCCCTTCTTTCTTTTTATCTTTATCTATCTTTCTTTCCCCCCCCCCCCGGGCTGCTCAGTCTAAAATGCCCAGGCCTATTTTTTGTCCCAGTCCGGGCCTGCCTACAGCTGCCGCTGCCGAGTCTCTCACTCTCTCTCTCTCATCACCAGGGCCGGTAGGCTGCTTGTCCTGAGGCTGCTTTGAGCTGTAGCTCCCCTCTCTCCTGCGTGTATGACATTGGGCATCTCTGGCTGTGTGTGAGAGCTGGATCTGTGTATGGCTGTGCTGCCTGTGCTAGACCTGCTCGTGTGATAGTAGATGGAGATGGAACACTGATTGAATCAGTGTTTTGTCTATCACACAAGCCCATCTAGGGGGGACCTTGCTAGAGCACACTGCCCTGCCGAACACAGACCTACAGCTCCTGTTTGTTCCATGACACACTTCGGGAGAGGAGATACCTGCTGTGTGTGATCGAGGTAATTCCATGGTGAGTGCCATGCACAGTGTGACTGCATTAATAGACAACAGTGGGGATGCATTAATAGACAAAAGTGGGGCTGCATTTATAGACAAAAGTGGGACTGGATTCATAGACAAAAGTGGGACTGGATTCATAGACAAAAGTGGGGCTGGATTCATAAAACAAAAGTGGGACTGGATTCATAAAACAAAAGTGGGACTTGATTCACGCAGACTCACTCCGTTCATCCCTAAAGAAGACCTAGCGGTCGTGGTGGGAGCTATTGTAAACTCCAGGCTGGATTATGCAAATGCCCTTTACCTCGGCCTCCCCAAGTACCAAATCGCTCGTCTGCAAGTCGTTCAGAATACGGCCGTCAGACTTGTGACTGGGAAAAAGCCCTGGGAATCCATCTCACCTTCACTGAGATCCCTTCATTGGCTGCCAGTCAAAGACAGAATTGCTTTTAAAGCTCTCTGTCTTACGCATAGATGTGTCCATGAGAGTGCCCCCTTTACTTATGCGAATTAATAAAAGCGCATAATCCAAATCGCGTTTTGCGATCCACGAATCAGAACCTGCTCCAGGTTCCGAAAGCCAACTTCAAGTCCAAAGGAGAGAGAAGATTTGCGATCCAGGGTCCCAGACTATGGAACGCTTTACCAACCAGCATTCGGTTGGAGGAGAACCACCTAGCATTTAGGAAAAAGGTCAAGACTTTTCTCTTTTGATATCAAAGGAGACAGGAACAACAAGCGCCCAGAGGCGATTCAGTTCGCATGTGCCGCGCTATATAAGTTTTCATTCATTCATTCATTCATTCATTCATTCATAGACAAAAGTGGGACTGGATTTATATACAAAGGTGGGACTGCATTGATATACAAAGGTGGGACTGCATTGATATACAAAGGTGGGGCTGCATTGATATACAAAAGTGGGACTGCATTAATATACAAAAGTGGTAGTGCATTAATAAACAAAAGTGGGACTGCATTAATATACAAAAGTGGGACTGAATTTTTATACAAAGGTGGGGCTGCGTTCATATGCACAGTGAGGCTGCAATGATGGGCACTGATGAGGCTGCACTGATCTCTTGTACCATGTCTTCAGTCTCTAAACATCCCTTGTACCATGCCTGCAGTCTATGACCATCCCTTGTACCATGCCTGCAGTCTCTGACCATCCCTTGTACCATGCCTGCAGTCTCTGACCATCCCTTGTACCATGCCTGCAGTCTCTGACCATCCCTTGTACCACGTCTGCAGTCTCTGACCATCTCCTGTACCACGTCTACAGTCACTGACCATCCGTTGTACCACGTCTGCAGTCTCTGACCATCTCTTGTACCATGTCTGCAGTCTCTGACCATCTCTTGTACCATGTCTGCAGTCTCTGACCATCTCTTGTACCATGTCTGCAGTCTCTGACCATCTCTTGTACCATGTCTGCAGTCTCTGACCATCTCTTGCACCATGTCTGCATTCTCTGACCATCTATTGTACCATGTCTGCATTCTCTGACCATCTCTTGTACCATGTCTGCATTCTCTGACCATCTCTTGTACTATGTCTGCAGTCTCTGACCATCTCTTGTACCATGTCTGCAGTCCCTGACAATCGTCTAGAAACTATGGGATAGATTTATGGCATTTAAATATTTTTTACTAGTAATGGCAGCAATCATTGATTTTTTAGCGGTACTGCAACATTGCAGCGGACACATCGGACACCTAATTGAGTTCTGTAAGCAACACCTTATTTTCTGGCAGTGCCCCTCCCGAGACCAGACTCTGGATCCGCCCTTGGCCTGACTCCACTAACTATATCTTATCCAGACATGTTTTAGAGACAGTGCAAGAACGACAGGAGCTGTGCATACAGGATCAAACAGTATTTTACATAATGCAGAAGATTTACCCCTTAGGTTCCACAGATTATAACAAGTGTGTTTTTCTGTATATACAAACTAATTTTACTGTTGTGGGTTTAGTACTGTAACACTTTAAGTTCTAAAAAAGGAAAAAACTTCACACTTCAAAATGTGTTTAATTTTCAAATTGGGTTACCATACTTTTGTTAAAAGCGTCCTCACCAATGATGCTGCGTTTTATCCTATATGATGTATCTACTGTTAATATAATTCCAGCGCCACATTTCTATACATCCCTAACAAAAACAACTTTTGTTTTGTGCTGAATAGGAAAAGTGAATGACTTTAAGCATGATATATGTTAGTTAGAAAACTAGAGGTGTTCTACAAGGCTGACTAGTTTAGAGGGAAAGAATTTTTTTTCCAGGTTATGGCCAGTAGATGGGGCCCTTATACCTTTTCTAGCTGATCCATGCAGGCAACGTGGACGACGATTTTACAAGCTGCGCATTTTCTCCGCACCGCTGACTTCTGGTGGAAAAGGAAACATAAACACAGTGTTAACGTGATCAGCAGGGAGTTTATACATGTACCAGAGATGTAAGAGTGTCTAGCATACAGAAATCTGGGAATGCTTTTAAAAAGCTACATATGGCAATGCTTCCCAAATAGATCAGGCACGGGGTAAGAGACCTTCTATATCCTATTCCCTCATCAGTCTGATACAAGATAAAATAGCTTATATTGACAAAAGTGGCATTTTTCAGAGCTATCTCTTTCTGTAGGAACAAGCTGATCCAACCCTTAAATGAAGGTCAGGCCAATGAGCAATTGATCAGCATCCCCACTCCTCCTCTTCATTCACACTTGTATGATTCCAAAGTTGTGCAGACTTTGAAGTACAATGTTGATGCAACTTTGGATGGGTGCAACTTGGATACTACTTTGGTTTTAACCAGTGATAATGGACAACAGTCGCACACAAGTTGCATTGTATAACACTCAGGTATGACTTTCATGCAACTTGAGGGTTAACATTGGAGTCTATGGCCCTTAAGTTGCATGGAAATCAGACCAAAGTAGAGCATGAACTATGTTGAAGTTGCTGCAACTTTAGGCCTCTTACACACAGATCAGTTTTTCTTCAGGTTTTTCTTTTCAGTTTACCAAATCCATCTAATATGAGGTCAAACCTCAAGAGTCTCAATTTGTATGCAATCAGGCAGGCCCTTGTACTACATAGTTTTGGTAAACTGAAAAGAAAAACCTGAAGAAAAACTGATCTGTGTGTAAGAGGCCTTAAGTTGCACATATATGAATGGTTATCATTGAAAAACATGGGGAACGACTTGTCATGCATCTTTGATGTCCAAAGTTGCTTGACAAGTCGAACAAGTGTGAATGGAGCCTAAAGGTGCCCACAGACATTAGATGAGAATCTCCCATATTTAACCAGTGGGCAAACATATAATGTCTATAGGGTACCAACAGACAGGCCCGCGCAATTGCTCTTGGAAGATTAATTGTTGGGACTGGTTAGAAAGATCTGTGTGACCACTAATGCCAAGATCATCAATTCCCACAGTGTCTGCTCCTTCTCTCCCCCTTTCTCCTTCATCGTCTAAACAGTAATGCCGTGTACACACGATCACTTTTTGTGATGTAAAAAACGTCGTTTTATCTCATGAAACAAAACGACGTTTTTCAAACATCATTTTAAAAAACGACGTTGCATACACACCATCGTTTTCTGAAAATGCTCTTGCAAAGCGTGGTTACGTAAGACACTTTCGACGGCACTCTGTTCCATTGAAGCTCCCGTCTCATAACTTGCTTCTGAGCATGGGCGGGTTTAAAAACGTCGTTTTAAATGTTGTTTTGCCCACACACGATCATTTTTTGTGAAACAAAAAACGATATTCTGAAAAACGACATAAAAAATTCAAGCATGTTCGAATTTTTTTTGGTCGTTTTTTTGAAGACATAAAACGACGTTTTGCCCACACACAGTGATTTTAAATGACGTTTTTTAAAACGTCGTTTTATTTCATCACAAAAAACGACCGTGTGTACGCGGAATTAGGCTCATTCGAACCCAGCATATATATTCAGCTGTAGGCATGTGCAAAAGTGAAAAATTCGTTTCGTTTCGTTTCGTTTCAATTCGTCATTTAATAAATTTCGTTAAGTTAGGTTCGTTACATGTGTTGAATTCGTTTTCGGAATTCGTTCGTTTTCGACCGAATTTCGAAAAATACGGTCGAAATCGAAAATATTTCGACCGTTTTTCGAATTCGTTCGTTTTCGACCGAATTTCGAAAAAATCGGTCGAAATCGAAAATATTTCAACCAGATTAGAAAACAAATAGTCTCTTTTCTAATAGAATTTTTTTCGAATTAAATTCGAAAATATTTTTTTTTTTTTTTTTTTTTTTTTTCGAATTCCGATCGAATTTAGTCCGCGGATATTCGATTCGGAATTCGAAAAAAAAATTCGATTTCGACTTTTTTTTTTTTTTTTTTTTTTTTTTTCGAAATTCGGTCGAAAATGAACGAATTCGGAAAACGGTCGAAATTTTTCGTTATTATAGCAATTCGGAAATTCGTATGCATCCGAATGTCCGAATAATGGAAAATTCGTCCGAATTTCGATTCGGAACGAAACGAAATGCACATGCCTATTCAGCTGTTCCCTGATCTCTATGGGCAGCTTAAAGGGGTTGTAAAGTTACAATTTTTTTTACCTTCATGCATCCTATGCATGAAGGTAAAAAAACATCTAGCAGCACCGCCCCCCCCCCCCCGAGCCCCCGTTGTACTTACCTGACCGTTCGAATCTCCCGGGCGCGTCCACGTAGTCCTCTTCGGTTCCCAGCCTGGCCGTTGATTGGCTAGGCTGGGCGGATTGATAGCAGCGCAGCCATTGGCTAGCGCTGCTGTCAATAAGGGCGGATGATGCGGCGCGCTGGGGGGCGGAGCCGAGTGATAAAGTCGGCGGCTATGGCCGCCGCTGTATCACAGGAGTGCGCTCGCAAAAGCTTTCCTCCATGCGAGCGCCCTCGCATGAAGAGGGAAAGCTTTTGCGAGGAGGAGCCCAGACAGCCGCCGAGGGATCCCAGAAGACAGGTTTCCGGGCCACTCTGTGCAAAACGAACTGCACAGTGGAGGTAAGTATCACATGTTTGTTATTTTTTTTTTTTTAAATTCCTGACTTTAGTGTCCCTTTAAAGCAAGTCTGCATTTTAAAAAGTGTACTGGGGGCGCTATAGAGTAATATGTAATTACACAACTTATCCTATAATATGCAACAAGTAAATTAATAAAAATGTGTCCTGTTGTACATGATAAATCAATCAATAATTCAATAGTAAATAATACTAAGTCCCATTAGTGCAAACAAAGATACAACATCAATGCTCGAATATCCTCTAGATATATTTCTTGGTGTGATACAAAAACCGTCTCCGGTCGTGAAAACGTAATTGATCTTCCACCACCTGGATAATTAGTACGACACCCAATGTGCACAAGTAGTAAATTGTGCTTACCAGACCTGGTTGACTTCTTTAATGAAAAAGACGGTCAGATGCCCTTGAGCAGGATAATACCTGCAGACATATAAATGGACTGGAGCATATACGATACCTCACCTTCGGAATGTTGAGATTTTAGAACATGGAATACAAACAGAGAACTTCCATAGTGCAACGCTATTTTATTAAAATGGAATAAAAACACCAGCCAATTGGCTACTTACATAAAAAGTGCCCTTCTCCTGGCACTGGGGCTGCAAGCTTTGATAAAAAGTCAGCCGTGAAAACCGGGGGAAAAGCCGAGAATTCGGCAGGAAAACTACCATGGAGCTTTGCCCGGGAATCCCGACCGTGTGGATACTGGCTCGCAGTGTTTCCCATAGTGTATTAGTAAATCTGACGGCAAAAAAGCCGCCGGGAATCCCGACGGGAAAATAGAGAGCATGTTCTCTATTTTCCCATCGGGATTTCCATCTATTTTCCTGATGGGAAAACTGCTAGGAAGCATACACACGTCTGGTTTTCCCAGCCAAAAGCTATCTTGGCAGTTTTCCTGGCAGGAAAACCAGTTCTGTGTATGGGGCTTAAGTTTGAAAATGGACTGAGGAACTGAATTTCTATGCGGTCTGACCCTGGTAAGGTAAAGGGGGGAGTTAAAATGATTAAGATAAAACTTAAGCTAGTATAACCCCCACTGTCTAAGTTATAGATATAACTAACGTGGCACTGGAGATCGTGGCACTGGAGATCGGAGACCCCCTAAGGGTCGGAAACTGAGGTGGTGTGGGCGCCCATCTGTGGAGGGCAATTGTCCAAGTGAAAATGGTCATATGTGACCATAAGTGCTGAAACATCAAGAGAGGGACTGCGTAAAAAAGGCATAATTATAATGTATTATAAATCCTGTACTTGGTAAAGGATAGGGTGGTAGGTAGTGTAAATGAGGACCAACCAATAAAGGTTGAAGAGATTAAGATGGCAAAGGGTAGAAATCAAAACACCAAGAGAGTAGGCAAAAACCCACATCTGACACGGGCCAATAGAAATAATAATAAGTGCTAAATTACTGAGTTGTCTGGTGCTGGAATAGGGACCTAGAATCCAGAGTTATGTGAAGTTAATCAAAAAACAAATGATGAATAAAGGGCATGGCCACTGCACACCCACCAACATCACATAGGCGTGCAAGGGAGGGAGGAGGCGTCTCCACAAGGGCAGGCAAGTCGCTCGGGATCGGTGCCAAAAATTCCTTCCATTAGCCCAGTGTTTTTCAACTCCAGTCCTCAAGGCACACCAACAGGTCATGTTTTCAGGCTTTCCATTATTTTGCACAGGTGATTTGATCAGTTTCACTGCCTAAGGGCTCTTTCACATGTCCGTTCCGTTCGTCCGTTTTTTGGACGTCCGTTAACGGACCTCAATGCTTCCCTATGGGAGCGGATCCGTTAGCGGATGATGCATCCGCTAACGTCAGCCAGATCCGCATCCGTTTTTTCTTCCGTCCAGCCGAACGGATCAGATGCAAACGGACAGTCGGTCCGTTTCCATCCGATTCCCCATAGGGGATAGCGGAGGAGAGACAGGGCGGTCCCTGCACAGTGTGCGGGGACCGCCCTGTCCGCCCGACAGCTCAGCGGAGACCCCCCACTGAGCCGACGGACACACGGAGCGGACCGAAAAACGGACGTGTGAAAGGGCCCTTAGTAATCACCACAGCCATTTCATCTGAGGGAAATCCTGAAAACTTGACCTGTTGGTGTGCCTTGAGGACTGGAGTTGAAAAACACTGCATTAGCCAGTAGATGTGAAAACAACGTCAGAAAGATGGCGTCATGTCGTGACACAGCACCTCTGGCGCGAAGAACGTGACATTAATGCGTGGTGCAAGGGCATCCACCCACCCTGATGGGAAGGGAGGAGGAAAGCCCACAGCACTCATCGCAGCTCCAGGAAGTGATGGGAGCCAGAGTCTCCCGTAACCAGATCATGTGACACAAGAATAGGGAAATTCTCCCATCCCATCCCCTTTTACTAGATAGGGATGGAGGCATTAGACCTTACCAGGTCACTGCTTCATATAAGTGACACCTTGCCTTTTGGCTTCTTGCTTTTTGCTCCTTGCCTTCTCCTTTTTTAAATAATAATCACCATATGTGCCACCACCTCAATTAGAATAACACTCACAATATAGCATGATCTCCAAATTGTAGGCAGGTCAGATAACGCATGTGAAGATATCTAATACTCTATATGCCTGTGTGTCTCATCATCATGCAGTTCCTGGACTAGCTGCGCTTTACACGGATTGAAATTATGATTTCTATTAATTTGATACCTATGGATCCATATTTTAGGGCATCCTGTATGCATAAGAATTTTCTCTTACTTCTATGCTTAATTTAAGGGTCCATGCACACTGGGCTGGGGTTTTGTATTCTGCCTTCAGAATCAGCTTAAAGAGGGACTGCAGTTTGTAATAATTTGTAAAAAAAAAAAAAACTTTGCCACTCTGAAGCTTCCCTCCAACCACTTTGCATATTATTTTATATATACTGTGATTCTGTACTTGCCAAATATGCTGCAGAAATCTCCCTCCACTGAGTCTGGCTGAATCCATTTTAACTGTCGGTAGCAGAAGCTGTTGCCTGTTCAATTCCTGGATTTACACAGACACACAGAGGCACACCTCCAGCTCTGCAGCCCTGCAGCTCTCATTGGCCCTCTTATGACTCATCCCCCCTTCCTTCCTTCCTTCCTTCCTTCCTGGCAAACTCGAGAGAGAGAGAGAGAGAGAGCTGTGCATGATGTCATAAGGCTAGCCTAATGACCAGACAAGAAACAGAAAGTGGGCTTTACAAGGTATTTACTGGTAGAAAAAAAATGATTTACTATCCAAAGTTAAAACAACAAGGGCAGAAGATTTAAAGGAGAAGCCCAGCCTGAGCTGTTTAGGCTGGGCTTCTCCTCTGGGTCACACGAGTGCAAATCTTTTTGCACCCCCTTCGACCCGTTTTCAGCGGAGAACGGTCTGAAGTCCCCTCTACGCTGAATTCACTACCATTAGTCGGGGCAGAGCGTCATGCCGACTTCCAAGTCTAGATCCGCCAGCTGCCCTGATTGATGGCAGTCTCAGTGTCTCAGTGTGCCGCTGAGACTCTGAGATGGCCGCTCCCCACCCCTCCACTGCTCAGTGCTCCAATGAGCGCTGAGCAGTAGAGCAGAAATGATGCTGACTGGCAGTCAGCATCGCTCTGCTTGGGGAGGAGTGATAACTGAGCCATTGGTGATGTTTGGTGGCTTGGTTCTTAGTGCTGAGACTCTGGGGGACAGATGCAGTATCAGTCTGATGCTCTATTCACCGAGGTAAGTATGAATAGGAAAAAAAAACTATTCTCTTTTAATAGATGGAAAAATGAAAAAATGACTGAAGGTCCGCTTTAATGATATCCCATGTGTCCATGCACATTAGGATGATTTGAGGCATTTAATAAGCTCACCGTTTAGAGGCAGAAAAAAAGCCTGGTTTGTGTTTTTGAGAGTTTGTCAGATAAAAATGCAAAATGCTCCTAAACACTCCTAAACACCTATACAAAATTTCTCTATATGAGCATTTTTTTCTGCTAAAAGAATTGGCATTTTTATAAGCCCAGTGTGCATAGATCCGAGCACAGATATCACATTATGATTTCTTGTGAAACGACACTATAAAAACTTTCCTAGGTATATAACAAACTGCTCAGAATCATCTTTTAGTGTCTGCTGTTGCCATAACAACACATCTTTCTTAATCCTAAGTGACCATTTTGTACATCTAAAGGTTTTTTTTGTCTATTACTATTAAAAATACACATCACATTACTAAAATAGATTTAATTAGGATGTGTGTTTCCTTTTCAGTTAATGGGAATTCCATTTTTTTTTTTTTTTATTCATTGGAAATTATATCAATTGCCATTTTACTAAAGTAAGATTTAAATACAGTGCATGTCTTTTTATTTTCTTTAAAAAAAGAAACAAGCTCTTCCCTAAACGAAATTGCTGATTTACATACAGGAACATACTTAATCCTTGTTAACGCAATGCTTCTGGGGGGCTCCCAGGGGCCTGACGATCAAGCAGGACATTTTGAATTCTAACCTTCCCTCTCCCTCATCGCTGTCCGCAGACACAGTAACACAGGATGGCAGGACCATCCCTGGGGGGAGAGGACCAAACTCATACACATGAATTCTTCTCCATGGCAACCCACGTTACCATGGCAACTGCCTAAAAATCCGCAGGTCGATATTGGGGGGCTAATTGCTCGGCACGTTCTCTGTAGGGGATGAGCGGAGATGAAACTTTGATAAAACTGATATGGGTTTACTGCTGGTGCAAAATCGAGAAAGTGGTTTGTCTCCAGGGGCGAATGTGCCACATACGCTTTGACTGCTGTTGTAACTGCTAAGTTATTTTATGTTTTTACAATTTAAAGTGAATCTGCAGCCAAACAGCTAGATACATTATTGTTTGCTGTTGTACCTGCAAAAGTATTTCAAATTGCATTCAGCCCATTTTGCTTTGGTGGCAAGACGACACCATTAATCAGCATTGTAGCTTTTCATGTCATCTGCCTAATCGTTGGTTTATGAATGAGCACATCCCACAGCTGAGTAAAGATTAGTGATATTGAAAGTTTTCATTTCCATATTTTTGTGAAAATCTGATTTCACAACATTTCACCATTTTTGAGAAATGCATTGAAGTTAATAAGAAAGGAGGAATTACGTTTTTTAACTGGCACCTAAAGACAAAGCTCACTATGTTATAATACGACTGTATATTCTTTGTACAACCTCCTTTACATTTACAAACACTGTGCAATATGTGAACATACCCTAAGTTATCCCCTTAATCCTTGGTGCCCAAACCTGTGACCTGGGGGTGCGCTTATTGTCAAACCAGTAAAAGAAAAACATTCTTTATTGCCTCGTACAAACGACCGGTTTTCCCATCGAGAAAACTGCCATAACAGCTTTTTGCCAGGAAAACACGCCATGTGTATGCTTCATAGCAGGTTTCCCGGCGAAAAAACTTGTGGCGGGACTTTTTCCCATTGGGAAAACTGGTCGTGTGTATGCTTTCCCAAGGGGAAAAATGCATGCATGCTCAGAATCAAGTATGAGACGGGAGCGCTCATTCTGGTAAAACTAGCATTCGGAATGGAGATACCACATTCGTCACGCTGTAACGGACTGAAAAGCACATGGCTGAAAAGCGCGATTAGTCTCTCACCAAACTTTTTACTAAGACGAGGATCAGCAAAAGCAGCCCAAATGGTGGCACAGTTTGAATGGAACTTCCCCTTTATAGTCCCGTCGTACGTGGTGTATGTCACCGTGCTTTGGACGGGCGGTATTTGGCCTGAACGTGTGTATGCAAGGCAGGCTTGAGAGAAATCCCGTCTGGAAAAACTTCAGTTTTTTTCCTGCCGAGAAAAACGGTTGTGTGTACGAGGCATTAGACTGGATTATTGACTTACTTTTTTCTGTGCTGTTCTTTCCTATTTCACTTATAGCCACAGATATCTGTCAAATTGCCCCCAAAGTCGGACTGCATTGCCAGTTTGAAATTGTGCGTGTTTAGCGGAACTCGTAAAAATTCAGACCAGCCCTTAATGTGAACCTTGGCTTAGCCCTGGTTCACACTGGGCTGCGGAAGTGAAGCCGTGCGAGTTCAGCTGAACTTGCACGATTTCACTCCCGCCCGGCAGTCCCGATTGCGGCCGCGATTTAAGAGACATCTGTGCAGGTTTCTGCACAGATGTCAATGTAAATCGCGGCCCGAAATCGCAAAAAGTAGTACAGGAACTACTTTTTGAAATCGGTGCAGCGCCGCAGATGCAGCGTCGCACCCATTAGCACGGTGTCATTGCCGACAATTGCCGGCAAATGCCGCCGATTTGAGATGCGATTTCACATGTGAAATCGCATCTTAAATCGAAGCAAATCGTACCCAGTGTGAACCTGGGCTCAAACCCGGAAGCTGAGTGGTTACTATGCACAGCTGCACCAGATTCTGTGTGCACCAGTTTTAGTAAGGCCTCTCAGTTTAGTCCCATTTTTTTCAAAGATAAAAAAGGATGAAGTTTACATACGTTTTTTTTACATCCTCCAGTCCTTAACCACTTGACTCCCGGAGCCATTTTTTCATGCAAAAATGGACCGTTTGTCCATTTGCATCCATTTTCGGCCGATCTGTTTTTTTTAACAGCCGTAAAATAGGACATTGGCGGAAGTGGATGTAAATGAATAATCATCGATCATTTACATCCATTTACATCCGTTTTTCCATAGAGATGACACATTGATGTCTGTTTTTTCATCCGTCAGCGGATGGATGAAAAACGGACATATGGTCCTGGCACACACAATGAGATTATTGGACGAATGATCGTCCATTTGTTTCGTTTTTTTGTATGCTAGTCTCATTTTGAAAATTATGAGTTTACTAAAGTTACAAAAATTCTCATACGACAGAATAAAAATTCAGAAGTGATGTAATGTGTTGTAGTGTATTTGTATTGTATTTTCCAACGATAACTGTACTGATTAAGGGCCCTTTCACACTTATACAACTTCAAAGCCGCGAATTTGGATCAGTACAACTTCGACTTTGCCACAACCTTGGCATTAACCAATGAAAACATACATGGTGTGAGGCAATTACTTTTCCTGCCACAGCTGTTGTGCATGAGGAAGGAGAGGAGGAGAAGCAGAGGCGGAGAAGACGTCGATATTGGGTACATCCAATTATTGCCAATCGTAAAGATGGGGGTCAATATTGAGTCCTCTATAATGAAGAATGAGAAGAATGCTGCTTACATTGCAGATCAGTAAGAAGAATGCTTCTTACATTGGTGATCAGTGAGAAGAATGTTCCTTACATTGGTGGTCAGTGAGAAGAATGTTCCTTACATCGGTGGTCAGTGAGAAGAATGTCCCTTACATTGGTGATCAGTAAGAAGAATGTTCCTTACATTGGTGATCAGTGAGAAGAATGTTCCTTACATTGGTGGTCAGTGAGAAGAATGTTCCTTACATTGGTGATCATACTTGGGGCTTTAAATGAGGCTGCCGACATGGTGTGGATAATTAGGAAGGTACATGTTTATTAATCATAAATTTGCATAGCATGTCTCAAATTACAGAAACCACATGGAGGAAACAATCATTTTGTATAAATGTCATTTCATAATGCATGTGCAAAATAAGCAGTAAGGGTAAGCATTGGTGATCAGTGAGAAGAATGCTCCTTACATTGGTGATCAGTAAGAAGAATGTTCCTTACATTGGTGGTTAGTGGGAAGAATGTTCCTTACATTGGTGGGAATAGCCAGGAAGTGAATGTGTGGTGGGAAAATGTACTTGAGAGGGCTACTATGCTGAAATGATTGGGTGGGACAAGGGTTAAAAAGCTGCTTGTGCTTACAAAGTTGTACTGAAATCATGTCTATATTATTCAGGTACGATTTGCATGCTACTTGAGGGTTTAAGAATTGTGTAGCGCTAAATATAGACATATATAAAATAAAATACAATACGTCCGTATATTATAAAGAATATGAAGTGAATCGTGAATAGAGTCAATATACACCAAGTGAAAAAAGTGTCCAAATATAAACAGTATGATTAGTATCCAATACTGGTGGGCAAAAGTGCTCTATGTAGGCAAGTGTTGTCCTAAAAGGTATCTTGCTTGGTGACAGTGGAAAAAGGACCTTAACCCGCTGAAAGAATGGAGGCTTACCGGATCAAATGGACAATACAAGCAGTATAGACTTGAGAGTCATATGGGCTTTAAAACATCCAACATTGGTCAGGGCCTCATCGAATTGCAGGTAACAAAGTTGTGCATCTACGCCGTGGCTTGGGAATAAACTTCTGCTGTTCTAGGCTTATGGTCTGTTTGTACCGGCTTGCTCACTCCGCATTCCAGATCAAACATTTACTTTACCGGTTTGGTCACTCTTGCTCACTCCGCATTCCAGATCAAACATTTACTGTACAGTAAATGTTTGATCTGGAATGCGGAGTGAGCAAGCCGGTACAAACAGACCATAAGCCTAGAACAGCAGAAGTTTATTCCCAAACCACAGCGTAGATGCACATCTTTGTTACCTGCAATTCGATGAGGCCCTGACCAATGTTGGATGTTTTAAAGCCCATATGACTCTCAAGTCTATACTGCTTGTAGAGTCCATTTGATCCGGTAAGCCTCCATTCTTTCAGCGGGTGAAAGTCCTTTTTCCACTGTCACCAAGCAAGATACCTTTTAGGACAACACTTGCCTACATAGAGCACTTTTGCCCACCAGTATTGGATACTAATCATACTGTTTATATTTGGACACTTTTTTCACTTGGTGTATATTGACTCTATTCACGATCCACTTCATATTCTTTATAATATATGGATGTATTGTATTTTATTTTATATATGTCTATATTTAGCGCTACACAATTTTTATCCACTGTATTCCTTTGCTTATTGTTTTCTATTAGCCGTGTTTAGCAGCTTACCATACACCACCCTAGCAGCGCGGTATTCACTCAACTTACCCATTACTTGAGGGTTTAACATTGAGGTCTATGGACATCAACTCGCGCTGGAAGTTGGACCAAAGTAGTGCAGGGACTACTTTGAAGTCAGCACTACTTAAAGTCGTGCCAGTATGAATGGTGTTCATTGAAAATCTTGGAGAATGACTTGTCATACGATTTTGCAGTCCAAAATCATGAGACAAGTTGTATAAGTGTGAAAGAGGACTAAACGAAAATCGTACGAGAAACATTTTTGTGCTTGTTCCATTGGTTTATTTTGCATGAATTGTCCTGGTCGTCTCTCGAAAGCTGTGTACGAATGATCAGATTATCGCATGATCGCTTCTGATCGTGTGTACGAGCCATTTGTCTCCATCTATGTTCTGTAGCATGCCCGTAGTCTCTGACCATCGCATTTCGCATGTCTGTAGTCTTTGATGGATTTCTGCAATCTTACATTTAGGCCATCCATTTCAAATAAATTAGCCACCACTGCCCTAAGCTATCCAATCAATTTATATAGGAAATAACAAGCTGTGCAATGGATGTGAAGGTACCCAAATGAGCCAGTACAATCATTAAACATAAGTGTGTGACAAAATACAATAATAATGATTCTAATGACACAACACAGATAGGATATCAGATCTGGACAGTGATCCAATGAGTTCCAAAAAATTATCAAATAAGTGATCAAATAATTTCCAGAAAAACATCAAATATTAGTAGCCAAAAACTTGAAGGTGTAGAGTTCTCCTATAGGTGAGTTGGTGACATCAAACCGGTCGGCTATATAATTTCACACGCAAATTTTTATCTCCACACTGTAAGTGTATTTTAACCCAAATCTTTTTATTATTATATGTTTACTGGATTACGCTATGTTGGCTTTTTTCTTTCCTCACCTGGCTGTGACCATATGTGACTGTTTGTTAGTGGCTGAGGATCGATACATTGCTGGAGAAGGGATATCCTGTCGTATAGATACCCTGGCTGGGTTTAGGCCATACACCAACAGAAGATCTCTAGTTGGGATCTTCAACTTTGGTAAGAGGCAGTCATTTAGAAGGTGGATTATGTCACTTTTCTTGAGTTTGCTCTGGTTTGATGTCACCAACTCACCTATAGGAGGACTGTACACCTTCTGTACACCTTCAAGTTTTTGGCTACTAATATTTGATGTTTTTCTGGAAATTATTTGATCACTTATTTGGTCTAGATTACATTTTTATTTCTTACAAAAAAGTTCTATCACAAGTTGACAGAAAACGTGTTTCAGGGGACTTCATGAGGTCTTAGGTGTATTGTGCTGGAGGAACCTGTATGAGGGAATAATCTTTGGCAAAGTCACTCTGTGACTTGATTATATAATCTATGACCTCTGTGACCAAGCCCCGGTGAGCGGGGTGAAACATGTCGGGGGGACATGGCTGGAGCAAAACTGGCTGAGGCCACATTCATCTATATACTAATGAACTGGGTTGGTGAGCAGCACCCTTTCTTCTCTTTGACAATGCTCTTATACCTCTAAACGGTGCACTGATGCCAGCTTCCCTCACTGCAACTGGCATAGATCTCTGTCTCAAGCTTAGAGCAGCACTGAAAGTTTTTCATTTGAGCACTGTGAACAATCTTTGGTTTTAATTCTTATTCCTCGTACACACGACCAGTTTTCCCGTCGGGAAAACTACCATGACAGCTTTTGGCCAGGAAAACTGGCCGTGTGTATGCTATATGGCAATTTTCCCAACAGGAAAACCGCTGGGAATCGCGGCAGGAAAAATTAGAACATGTTCTCTTTTTTCCTGCCGCGATTCCCGGCGGTCTTTTTGCCGGCAGTTTCCCTATGGAAAGCATACACACGGCCGGGATTCCAGGTCAAAGCTCTCACCGCAGTTTTCCACGGGGAAAGTGACCGAGCAGGTTCTCGGTTTCCCCCCGGGATTCCCAGACGATTTTTTATTGCCGGGAATCCCGATCGTGTGTACAGTGCATTTAGTAGCCTGTATTTAAGAAGCCTCCTACTAAGAATTTTCCAAAGGACTAATTCAGATTCCCCCTGCACAAAAAAACAAAACTCTAAGGCCGCATACACACGACCGGTTTCCTTGGCAGAATTCAGCAAGAAACTCGATGGGAGATGTATTCTGCCGAGGAAACCGGTCGTGTGTACACTTTTCGATGAGAAACCCGTCGAGGAACTCGTCGAGCCAAAAAGAGAGCATGTTCTCTATTTCCTTGATGGGCAATGGGAAAATTTGGCTTGACGAGTTTTTTGACTGCCGAACAAGGAACTCGATGGGGAAAACGATGTGTTTCGCCCATGGAGTTTCTCGGTCGTGTGTACGCCGCCTTATGAAGAAGGACTATAACCCATCATCAATTCTTGGTAGACTCTTTTATTGTGACAAAAACTAATTATATCTGGACCAATCCTTACAGCTTGGCACTCACATAATTTTACTCCACATAAACATAACAATCCATAGCATTTTTCTATGACATTTCTATAAAAAAAAACAGATTTCACATGTGTCACCAGAACAGCAATACAGGAAAAATCTTCCAATGGGAACAGCTGTTCAGATGATAACATGATCCCCTCACTTTGGAGAGTTTACTTTTTTGGGGATTACTGTATTGATATCCTGTTTCTTTATTTGTTTTTAAATGTTACAGGATGTGAAATCAATATGTCAATTACATATTAATTACAATTATTCCATACACTGCTAGTATAAATGCAAACAGATAATGCCTAACATATATATATATATATATATATATATATATATATATATATATATAGATATAGATAGATAATTTTATTGATCAAATACATTTGAACATTTCATAGTCCGGAGCTACATAATATGTTCTTAGCTCATAATAAAACCATATGCAAAAGAGCTGGCATGTAAACATACAGAAATACACATAAATGGCATTAGATTTGATAAAATATTTATACATGAAAAGTAGACATAGGCCGATACATTTTAAAGGTAGATAATCAGTTGAACTTGTCAGTGCATCCTTACAAATCCCTACGCGTTTCATGGCTCTTGACCACTCACCAGGAGTTAGGTGCAAGGAAAAACTATAGCTACAGATAAATGACCATAGAATATCTGTTAATAAATATTGCCTTTCAAAAGGGTTAGAAAGCTAGTAGGGAGCAGGGGGTCTAATACTCACAAGTCAGCTGTACAACTATGCCCAGCTAATATCAAGGGAGATGGAGCCTCTGAAAAATTGTCTTAACCGGGGCTGAGGCAGAGTACCCCATCCAGGACCAAGGAAACAGCCAAACCGCAGGCCATACTCCCCATGTGTAGAGAGTGTGGTCGAGACGTGTTTAACACACTCCCTACAAGTGGGGAGTATGTCATGGCGATCTGGCCTGCCATTTGGCTGTTTCCTTGGTCTTGGACGGGGTACCCTGCCTCAGTCCTGGTTTTGACAATATGTCTGAGGCTCCATCTCCCTTGATATCAGCTGGGCATAGTTTTACAGCTGACTTGTATTAGACCCCTGCTTCCTATTAGCTTTATCTCCCTTTTGAAAGGCAGTATTTATTAACAGATATTCTCAGTACATTTACCTGTATCCATCGTTTTTTCTTGCACCTAACTCCTGATGAGTGGTCAAAAGCCATGAAACGCGTAGAGTTATTAAAGGGGTTGTAAAGGTAAAAGTTTTTTTACCTTAATGCATCCTATGCATTAAGGTAAAAAAACATCTCACAGCCCCCCCCCCCCCCCCACAGTCCCTGTTTTACTTACCTTACCGTTCGAAACTCCCGGGCGTATCCATGTCATCCTCTTCGGTTCCTAGCCTGGCCGTTGATTGGCTAGGCTGGGCGGATTGATAGCAGCACAGCCATTGGCTGGCGCTGCTGTCAATCACAGCGGATGACGTGGCGTGCCGGGGGCGGGGCTGAACGATACAGTCGGCGGCTATGGCTGCCGCTGTATCACGGGAGTGCGCTCGCAAAAGCTTTCCACCGTGCGAGCTCCCTCGCATGAAGATGGAACGCTTTTGCGAGGAGGAGCCCAGACAGCCGCCGAGGGACCCCAGAAGACAGCTTTCGGGGCCACTCTGTGCAAAACTAACTGCACAGTGGAGGTAAGTATCACATGTTTGTTATTTTTTTTTTTTTTTTAAACAACCTGACTTTAGTGTCCCTTTAAGGTGCACTGACAAGATCAGCTGATTATCTACCTTAAAAATATATCGGCCGTGTCTACTTTTCATGTATAAATATTTTATTAAATATAATGCTATTTACGTGTATTTTTGTATGTTTACATGGCAGCTCTTTTGCATATGGTTTTATTGTGTATCTCCAGACTATGGAATGTTCAAATATATTTGATCAATAAGATTATATATATATATATTTTATGCATTATCTGTTTGCAGTCACATCCCTCATTTAAAGTCCCACTACTTTTCTCCTCTGATTTAAAATGTTTATTAAGGATGGAGTGCTTGGTCACACTGCCCTTTTTCGTCCACTGCTAGCATAAATGGCAGACATTGTATTATCTTCCTACTATCCAGTGCACAGC
Organism: Rana kukunoris; assembly: GCA_029574335.1. Taxonomy (NCBI): domain Eukaryota; kingdom Metazoa; phylum Chordata; class Amphibia; order Anura; family Ranidae; genus Rana; species Rana kukunoris. The sequence continues at coordinate 438,121,308 of CM056051.1, forward strand.
AGAATTTAGACTGAGAGTGGGAGATTCTACAATGTTAACCAAACACAACAGCACTGCACAAGTGAAAGCAATCCAATGTGTTTTCAGGGACACGATCATTTTTCCGCATGAAAAAAACCGTTGTTTTTAAAAACGTCATTTAAAATGATCGTGTGTGGGCTTCACATCGTTTTTCATCGTTTTTCATCTACTGAAAAACAACAAAAAAAACATTGTTTTAAAAAATTTTGTTTTTTGGGTTGTAAAAAATTATCGTGTGTGGGCTAAAACGATGTTAAAAACAACGTTTTAAACCCACACATGCTCAGAAACAAGTTATGAGACGGGAGCTTGAATGGAACTTCCCCTTTAGAGTGCCGTTGTACGTGTTGTACGTCACTGCGCTTTGCTCATCATTTTTTTAAAACGATGGTGTGTGGACAACATAGTTTTTAACCACTTGAGGCCCGCGCTATAGCCGAATGATGGCTACAGCGCGGACTTGAAATTCCAACTGGACGTCTTTTGACGTCCGCCCCTTTGCGCGTTCCCCGAGCGCTCTCCAGAGCGCGCAGCGGGGAAATTCTAAGCTGGCCGTGTCCCTTGGACACAGCCAATCACAGATCGCGATGAACGCCCAATCAGAGTGGCCGTTTGCTATGCGATCTGTGCGGCCAATTAAAGATGATCTCAAATGTAAACATATGAGATCATCTCTCATTGCCGGCTCACACAGCGTCCTGTCACTGTCAGGGAGAGAGGAGACCGATCTGTGTCCCTTGTACATAGAGACACAGATCGGTCACCTCCCCCAGTCACCCCCCTCCACCTACAGTTAGAACCCTATGCAGTGTACACATTTAACCCCTGCCTCACCCCCTAGTGTTAACCCCTTTAATGCCAGTCACATTTATACAGTAATTAGTGCATATTTATAGCACTGATCGCAGTAAAAATGTGTCAAAAGTGTCCGATGTGTCCGCCATAATGTCACAGTCCCAATAAAAATCGCAGATCGCCGCCATTACTAGTAAAAAAAAATAATAAAAAAAAAAATGTGTCCCCTATTATGTAGGCACTATAACTTTTGCGCAAATCGCTTATTGCGATTTTTTTATTAATTTTTTACCAAAAATGTAGAATACGTATCGGCCTAGACTGAGAATTTTTTTTTTTTTAATTGGGCTATTTATTATAGCAACAAGTAAAAAATATTGTATTTTTTTTCAAAATCGTCGCACTTTTTTGTTTAGAGCACAAAAAATAAAAACCTCAGAGGTGATCAAATACCACCAAAAGAAAGCTCTACTTGTGGGGAAAAAAGGACGTCAATATGTTTGGGAGCCACGTCGCACGATCGCGCAATTGTCAGTTAAAGCGACGCAGTGCCGGAAGCTGAAATTTCACCTGGGCAGGAGGGGGGTATATGTGCCCAGTAAGCAAGTGGTTAATGATGAAGTTTGAAAAACTTCGTTTTTTTCTACATGCTGAAAAACAAAGTTTTTTTTCATGCCAAAAAATGATCGTGTGTACGCGGCATTAGAGATATGGAAAGAAGGTGCTTAGGCAGGAGAAGCACCCACAGAGGACTTTAGGGCTGGGGAAATGCTCTTTCATAGCCTAATGAGCAGACAAAGACACAGGAAGATACAGTAGTGAATAATGGTGACAACATCCTAGCGGTGTATCTGAATTAAAAAACTAGCTTTAAATTGTTACTAAACCCAGGATCCTGCATTTTCCCACAGTACACAGAACATAGAAATACAATAGTTTTAGTAAATATAAACTACTAAACATATTTTTTCATCAGCAGTTAGAGCAGCCTTGTGACTTCTATCAGAGTGCGGTTAAAGCTTGTAGGAGGAGTTTTTCTTCTGCTCTGACTGTCCCATCAGGCTGCAGGACCCTTGACACTCTGGACAGCGCTGATTGGCCTTGTGCTAATTACATGCAATCTCCCCAAAAAACTCTCTAGCAATACACCTCAAACTAAGAATGTACAGCTTGTAACATAGTAGCCTCTGTTATATCAGCAGATAGATTGGGGACTGTTGAAGAAGGGGAGGATCAGAGAAGACAGGATCAAACAGCATTTTTACACAGTGCAGAAGATAAACCCCTTGTGTTTAAAAACAAGCAGGCTTTACTGCATATACAGAGTCGTCTTTACTGTTGTGGGTTTAGTAATGCTTGAAAGTTCTGCATTACTCTACCTAAATATCATAATTCTTCTACCAAGCGCATCACTATGGGAGATAAAAAATCTGGTTTGCATGGTTACTACAACATTGCTCAGAGCTAATACAGTGATTGTGAATTAAAGTACCACATTGTACTCACTGAAAACTTGACTTGGCAGTTATCTTCCCCCAGGTAACACAGGTCCCCTGATACATTGGTCTCTTGCCACAGGTGCTCCCCATTTACTGCGTTCTCCTGCAAGGTAAATATGCAGTCATTCATTCTGACCAAATTCCATACATAAACTGCATGCCACACACACAAGCAACTCAGCATCAACCAGAGGTAAGACTATGACATCACAATTGCTATTGATGTCAAAGCACCTCACTATATGACAGTATTTTTTAGGCACATTGCCTCTCTTTTCTTTTAGCCTTTACAATCTGTTATACGGATAACATAAAAAGACAATATTTTATTATGGAACTAAACTCTCTCAATCAACATTAACAATTTAATCCTAATGCTGCTATCTTTAGTAAATATATACTATATTATATTTACTTGTTTTATTTTATTTTTTTACATTTCTTAAGTTGCTTTCTGGTTTCTGTCCTTGGCAAAAATTATGACATCCCAGAAGTCTTCATGGGAATTTGTTTCTTTTATCTGAAGGAGGGGACAAGTGGCTTTCTCAGCCAAGCACACCCTCTTGCCTGCATGCCTGAGCTAAGGGAAGATAGATTCCAGGAAGTAAAGGTTACATGAATCATCTGTTCTCATTCAATATGGCCACAGCTAGATATGCGAGCAGGTGTTTTTTAAAGTGATTTCTCAACAAAATAAAGCATAGAGACATGGATGGATGGGTGAGTTTGCTCTGATTATTAAAAATTAATTAAAGCGGAGCTCCACCCAAAAGGGGAAGCTCCGCTTGTTCGCACCCTCCACTGCCACATTTGGCACTTTTTTGGGGGGGTGAGCAGGTACCTGGTTTTAACAGGACTTGTTCCCACATCCTGGTAAGATCGTCACACAACGATCTGTGTCCGCCCCTCCTCCTTCTCCCTGATGCCATCTGAGACACACAGAGGTCCCAGAAGATAGCGGAACCCTTCAGAAAGCGCAGCGTGACTCGCGCATGCACAGTAAGAAACAGGCTGTGAAGCCGCAAGGCTTCACTTCTTGTTTCCCTTACTACAGATGCCGATGCCTGCACCTGAAGCCAATTGAAAAGCAGCTACAATCAGTGACGGGACAAGGTCACCCGGTGCCCAGGGTGAAGATGGCAAACTGCCCCCCCCCTTCCCCTGGGTCTCCCTGCTGAGCTGTTGTGTTCTGACAGTGCAACGACCCCCCCCCCCCCCCCAGCCAGAACACTCCGATCAGCGCTCTCAGCCATTGTTGGCAGAGAGTGACACCCTATTTCTATTAGTGAAGCAGCTATGAAGTCAGACTGTTCCACAGGAATGAAGATAGGCATCCAAGAAGTAATTTTTTGGCAGAGTCTGATGACATGTAACACTTGAAGTCACATGGCTAAATTAAAGCACTTGCTACTTTTGTTAAAGCTTTATAAATTAAGCCTAAGACCTCATGCACTTGGGCGTCTGGGGCCATATGATAAAAAATGTGACCACTCATAAAAATCAATGGCTGTATACGGGTATATGCCGGTACTTGCGTAAATATGTGTATGCGTAAGGATGTGCATATGGACATATACCCCTGAACGCAACCAGTTTACATCCACGGGCATATATCAGTACACATGAGCATGTTTACACAGGTACCAGTTTAGACCCCTATGTACTGTCACTGATTTCAGGGGGGGGGGGGGGGGCTATATGCAGCACTTGTCACAAATAGCCCCCCTAGATTATTAGCTTGAACCTGCACTCACTTTTGGTTATGAGGCAATCAATTAAAAAGCATCACTGTGAGAGTAGTTTTGAATTTTCCACCGGGGTTTAGATTTAAAGTGGAACATCACCCAAAAGGGAAAGTTCTGCTTTTGTGCCTCCACCTCTTCTCCTCTATCACTTTTGGATACATTTTTTTGGGGGGGGGGGAGCAGGTACCTGGCTGGTACTCTTGTAGGAAATGATTAAAAACCCCTGTCCATTTTTTGCCATCTGTGACCCATTGGGGATTTCCCTTTTATTTCCGGTCTTGTAGAGAGGAAATATCTTAAAAATGTACAGTAATAGTAATTCCCTTTTAAACAGTTGTCATCAGAACAAGCATCTTCTTTGGAGGATTCTCCTCATTTTGCTGTTCTGATACGAATTCAAAATATTGGATTTTCTTTCACATTAATTCTCAGTGACACATGGGGATTGATTTACTAAAGGCAAAGAGACTGTGCACGCTGCAAGTGCAGTTGCTACAGAGCTTAGTAAATAAGGAGAAGCTCTGCTGACTTCACTCATCCAATCGTGAAAGCAAGCAAAAATGTTGTTTTGATTATTTTCCTTGTATGTAACTGAGTATCCCTTGTAAAGTGAAAATCCATCCCATCTACTAAGCTCTCGAGCACCACACTTGCAAAGTGCACAGTCTATTTGCCTTTAATAAATCAAACCTAGTGAGTGAATAAAACACAGACAAGGGGGGCACAGACAGCAATAAAAACCTGACAGGGACTCTAACCTCTTAACACTCCCATTGAAAAGATTGCAACAGGTTTGGTGTGATATTTTTGCTACTGCTACACAAAGCCATTATGGCTTTACATCACACATACAAAGACCCACTAAATCAAGAAGATCAACCCTACAGTCCAGTCCAGGGATGTTCGTGGCTCCTTCAGTGGTCCATTGGAGACAGTGAGGGTGGGGCAGTGCACAGGGACCAAGTGCTGGAGTCCGGATCGGGAAATCGCTTTCCTGTAGGGAACATAAAGAAACACAGATCAACAACAAAATCAAGACAAAACGTAGAATAAATATTCAAATATTTTTGTGCCTTTCTACTTTGTATAGAAATAAAACACAAACAATGGAACAAAGGACGATTGAGAAAAAAATGGGGCAGCTGCCCACAGATATTAATCAGGTTTAATCCAGATAAAGAATCAGATTACTTGTTGTGGGTTACAGATTAACTTTTCCTAAATCATACACATATTAAAATACCAATAGAACACTGACTGCAAAGTTCCTAACACTGTAGCTGTGTCAGGCCTCGTACACACGATCGAGGAACTCGCCGTAAAAGACACTCGACGAGTTCCTTGTCAGGCTAGTCGAGAATCTTGACAAGCTCTTTGCGTACACACTGTCAAGACCAAATCTCGTTGTTCTCAAACGCGGTGATTTCAACACGTAAGACGGCAGGGGAAGTTCGATTCCTCTGGCACAACCCTTGGGGCTGCTTTTGCTAATCTCATATTACTGCGTGTTGTTAAGTAAAAGAGACGATTTGCACTTTTCAGTCTGTTACAGCGTGACAAATGAGCTATCTCCATTACGAACGCTACTTTTACCGAAGGTGCGCGGGTTTCTAAGCATACACACGAACGTGTTTCTCGTCGAAAAACAGGCCGACGAGGAACATGACGAGGAAATTGAGAACTTGTTCTCTTTTTTTCTCATCGAGTTCCTCGACAGTTTTCTCGATGAAAAACATACACACGGCCGTTTTCCTCAGCAAAATAGCTCTGCCACTAAGTTTCTTGATGGATTCTGTCGTGTGTACGAGGCCTCAGGCTGCATTCTTGTTCAAGTCCTGTCCACAAACAGGGAGATTTTGGTGTGTGAGTTAGAGCTGGAAGTATTGGTAGTTTGAACCCAAGGATGAGGAGTTCAGATGGTCATGGTGTATATATATATATATATATATATATATATATATATAACCCATATGGCAGTCCTTGGCTTCTCAACTCCCAAGGAGCCTATTCTTCTGCAAAGTAATATCGGTGAGTGCATTTCTTGAAGTACCAGTATTTACCCGCAGCATCTACATTCCAACCCCTTTTTTTTGCCCAAACACCACAGCAAATATTTCTCTAAGAATCTATTCTCATGATTAGATCTTCCAGAGATTACAATCCCTGATTCAGATACATGTTCCTTTACAGCTCAAAGGCAATTAAAGCTGAACTCTGTAAAAACAAAATGTCACCCCTCACTGCTATGGTTAACTGCTCATTTATGACTATGACTATGACTATTATGACTATGACTCAGTTTCATGTACCCGATCCTTCACTCCTGCCAGGGGGAGCAATGTTTGCCAGGGAAGAAATGATTGGCTAAGTAACTATTTTACTAGTTTACTATTTTACTTATACTACTGTTTGTTTAAAAACACATCTCATTTAACCTCCCTGGCGGTATGATTCTTTCAGATTTTAGGTGCTAAAAGCGGTACCATTATTTGCAAGGGAATTTGGCGTTTTATACTGTAGGCTTGTAATTCTTAGGAATAACTCACTGAAATCTATCCAAACAAGAGTCTAATAGGCATCCTGGGTATGATTTTTTTTTTTTTTTCTTATTAAAAATTATAATATAATAAATAATTATAAAAAATTATAACAAATAATAATATAATTATAGTAAAAATTATTCAATAATGTAATCAAATCAAAATCACTGAAATTTGCTCAGTTGCAGAATTTTTGCTGTCATTATTTTTTTTTTTTTATGACGAATTTCCCCATAAATCGCTATCGCTAAATTCTGCAAGTGATTCTGATTTATTATCGCTGTTTTTTAGCTGCTCTAAAACAATTTTTGCCATAAAGGGACACTTTTGGTTGCTATGGGCAATCTACAGTTTGCAGGGAGAAAGAACAGTTTTTATTATATAAAAGGACATGTAGTGTACAGGGCAGACCACTAGGGACATGGGGGGTGTGTATTTTTTACATACAGTACTGTAATCTATAAGATTACAGTGTACTGTATGTATAGTGTTTGTTTACTTTTTTAAATTTGGCGCCGTTCCCCCCCCTACGTCGCGACGCTCGCAGGGAAGGGAATCGGCGGAACACACAGCATCAGGCGGACATCCGCCCGCCGTGTACTGCGGGGATTCATCGCTGGATCGCAGAGAAAAGGTAAGTAAACTTTTTTCTGCATCCAGCGAGGCAAGCCCGTGTGTGGCACGGGGTTACCGATCGTAGCTTTAAAATCTCACCCCGTGCCACACACGGGAAGACCGCCAGGGAGGTTAAAGTCCCAAAAACCCTCTTTTTTGTATCAAATAGGGATGGAGGCGTGTTTTTTTCATACGCCTCATTAAAGTCCCAACCCTAGTTTTCTTTGTACCATACAGGGATGGAGATGTGTTTATTAATACCCTTATACAATTATGCATTTTTTTTCCAGTGCTTCTCACCACAATACCATGCATAGGTGGAGGCGGGGACACACCCCTAGTCACCTGTCCTCCATCTACCCATCAGTCTTTACATGCCTATATTGAGGAGACTTCACAGGTTTAGTTAGGACTGCAGAATCACAGAGAGCCGTGGCGACGGCTCTGCAGCTTACTCATGTATTTGCAAAGACAGTTGAATTTGGCTTGCTGTTTGGGTGGTAAGTAGAAACCTGGTTATAAATGTTTACTGTTTACTATTTTACTACTGTTTGTTTAAAAACGCATCTCATTTAAAGTCCCAAAAACCCTCTTTATTGGCTAAGTAAGAGTATTGTTCATATACCCTTCAGTAACCAAGCAGTTAAGTCTGGAAATGAAGGTACAGCCCCACTGCAAAGACTGACCTTTCAGTTTTCCAGAGATCAGCTTTAAAGGAAACTTGCATTAAGGGAACTATATAGATTGCCATTGCTGAGCTCTTCTCCATGTCAGGTAGTCATGGTAGCTGTGAACTGTCTGCCTGGGGGACACTGTGACAAATCAGCCTGGGGCCACTGTTTCTGTGTGAGAGAGATACAGTGTCTCACAGACTGCTCTCTGTCCAAAGAGGGTTTTTTCACAGCTGACCCTGCACACAAGCAAGGAACTACAGGCACTCGATGGCTAAGCTGAGGAAAATTAGAGGATCTGGATAGCCAGCAGCTGACTGAGGATCACCTCGATTCCCAGTAGAAAGCTTATGACCTTACTCCTTCCTGGACACCAGACAAAAAAACGGAGCTGCCACCAGCTTTTGTTTTTGTGCCTCTTACTCTTGCATGGCGCACTATAACCCAACAGTCAAGATCTTCTTGATCTTTACTATGACCTTCAAAGAATGAAAGAGAAATGCTTTTTGCTTGAAAGTCACTGGCTCCAATACTTTCAGCCACTGACCTGAATAACCCTGCAGGTCAGATCTGTGCACACATCACAAAGTCATGGATCTGTATGACAGCTGGGTAGCCAGTATTTGTGAAAATATAAGCCAGCAAATTGAAATCTCCAGGCTCAGAATAAACCTCTTTCAAACATAAATATGAGAAAAAGTGAAAGCCACATATACAGATGTGCAACCTAATAGATCTTGCACTAACACACTTCCATTTTCATAGCTTTACTTCCACCTCACTGCTTATGCTGTTATAAATATGACTATACAGTCCAAAAGGGATCAAATTTAGGTTGGCTATAAACTAGTAGATTTCTGAATGAACAGTTGTATGAAAATTCTAATTGACTTGCAATTTGAAAGTACTTCAAAATTGTGTCTACTATTAACATTTGATCTCGGAATGAATGGACATGCCTGATGAAAACCACATTCACTGTTAGAAACATGTTAATTCGAAAAGCATTTTTTTTCATGCCCCTTCGTATTCTCTAGTTAAGGCAGTCGAAAACAAATGCCTCACTAACAAAAAGAGAATCAAAAATAAGTTCTGAAAATTAAACTTTTAAATGAACTTCAATGAGTGTATGGCCAGCTTTGGATCCGGAGCACTCACCGCTCCCCTCCTCTTCTCTTCCATACAAGTCTCTATGAAGACACTCTGGGGGAGATTTACTAAAACTGGATTACACAGAATCTAAAGCAGCTGTGCACAGTAACCAATCAACTTTTAACTTCAGCTTGTTTAATTAAGCATTGTCAAAAAAATCTAGAAGCGTATAGGTTACTATGCAGAGCAGCACCAGATTCTGCATGCACCCGTTTTAGTAAATCTCCCCCTTTGTAATAAGTTTTATGGCTGTTAGTCAGATCAGCCGACACAGAGCACTGGGCTTAGGAGGGTATGGTAGCTCATGGCAGACAAATCACAGTTTTAATGAGAGAAAAAGGTATTTTCAAGCATCTCCGGAAAAAATTCCATAACAAATCATAACAGGTGTCATACAGACAGTTAAAGACATAGAAAGGTGTGAGACTTCAACTGTGCTTTAATTATTATTATGGGATTTCTGGAATATGTCTTCTTTACCTTGATTTAGACGCATTAGTTTGTTAAAAATTTACATACTTCCAAAGCTGCGCTATCTTTTTTTGACCGTTCCTATACTTGTGCCCAAGCAGTTTTTTGTCTCTCTGTGCTCCATCTCCATACGCTTTATGTGGAATAGAGGACTATCACATATCCATTATAAACTACTTACTCTCCCAAAACTGCAAGGAGGGGAGGGTGTCCCAGATTTTGAACTCTACCATAGGGCATCTGTTTTTGTACGAGTATTAGATTGATTCTAATAGCAGGGGGCTCATTGCATCTGGGGCTCTTTCTCCAAGTGGGGCTTTTCTATAAGTGGACGCACTTCTGACTCTGCACTTGTTTACAGATCTCTTCTCCATCTCTTCACAGGTATGTTCAGCTGTGTGCTATCCGCCCAGAATTGAAAACCTAAAGTTTTTTATTTCTCTAGTCCCAATTACTTATGGTATGTTCAGCTGTGTGCTATCCGCCCAGAATTGAAAACCTAAAGTTTTTTATTTCTCTAGTCCCAATTACTTATGGTATGTTCAGCTGTGTGCTATCCGCCCAGAATTGAAAACCTAAAGTTTTTTATTTCTCTAGTCCCAATTACTTATGGTATGTTCAGCTGTGTGCTATCCGCCCAGAATTGAAAACCTAAAGTTTTTTATTTCTCTAGTCCCAATTACTTATGGTATGTTCAGCTGTGTGCTATCCGCCCAGAATTGAAAACCTAAAGTTTTTTATTTCTCTAGTCCCAATTACTTATGGTATGTTCAGCTGTGTGCTATCCGCCCAGAATTGAAAACCTAAAGTTTTTTATTTCTCTAGTCCCAATTACTTATGGTATGTTCAGCTGTGTGCTATCCGCCCAGAATTGAAAACCTAAAGTTTTTTATTTCTCTAGTCCCAATTACTTATGGTATGTTCAGCTGTGTGCTATCCGACCAGAATTGAAAACCTAAAGTTTTTTATTTCTCTAGTCCCAATTACTTATGGTATGTTCAGCTGTGTGCTATCCTGCCAAAAACTGAAACATTGCTGCCTGCTTTCCCTATGTCTATTTGATAATACTGACATGTTATTTTTGCTTAACCCTATGTAGGCCTGTCCACATTACAATGTTTTATTATCTCCCTTAACCTACCCAAATTATGGTCCATTAATTTTATTGCCCTCTTGCTGCTCTGTTTCTGAAGTAAGAATTTTGCCCTGTTGACCAGCAAACCTTTGTTACCTCCTGATTAGATAATTGAAATGCAGCCACCCCCTATCTCAGCAGTATAAAAGTATGCATCTCTTTGGGGGAAGCCATAGCAGGGGGCTCATTGCATCTGGGGCTCTTTCTCCAAGTGGGGCTTTTCTATAAGTGGACGCACTTCTGACTCTGCACTTCAGCTTATGCACACAGCGCAAATTGCTAGTATGCCTTGCTCTTTTTAATATAGGTATACCTCTATTTTTTTTTTTTTTGGGCCTTTTAAAAATGCAGTGCCTACCACTCCTTCTGATAGCTGTGTCTTCTATCCTTAAACTGTCTTCCCTTCACCCCCCTTCTCCACTCCACACCCTATATATATCGCCCTCGCTTCTGTCCTCTTCTTATTATTGCACGCACCAACTCATGCTAATTCTAAAGTCAAACGCCCAATACTCCAAATCAATGGGGAATGTCCCTTCATATAAATCACATTCCCACATTACCTCCCTCACCCTTCTGCTTCTCCTATCCTCTGGTGATGTATCCCCAAACCCTGGCCCTCCCTCACCTATCTGTGCTCAACACACCCATTACCCTACACCCTCTGGCAGTAGCCGCAATGCACACAATCTAGTTCCCATTTCTCTTCTTCCCAAGACCAGACTCCCTTTCTCTTGCAGCCTTTGGAACGCTCGCTCGGTCTGTAACAAACTCACCTCCCTCCACGATCTCTTTATCACTAATTCATTTAATCTACTTGCCATTACAGAAACATGGCTTCACGAATCCGACACTGCGTCTTCTGCTGCTCTATCCCATGGTGGTCTTCTTTGGACTCACTCCCCCAGACCCTGTGGACGTAAAGGAGGGGGTGTTGGAATCCTATTAGCCCCACATAGCACCTTTCAGGTACTTCACCCACCTCCCTCTCTGTCACTCTCCTCATTTGAGGCACACTGCATTCGTCTATTCTCCCCAGTTTCTCTAAGGATAGCTGTGATCTACCGGCCCCCTGGCCCAGTCTCCTCCTTCCTTGATGACTTCTCTGCCTGGCTACCCTACTTTCTCTCTTCTGAAATCCCCACAATCATTCTTGGTGACTTCAACATCCCTACTAATGCTAGCACTCCTGCAACCTCAAAACTCCTCAGTCTAACCTCCTCCTTTGACCTGAAGCAATGGATACATGCTCCTACTCACTCTGAAGGTAATACCCTTGACCTTGTCTTTTCCCACCTATGCACCCCATGCAACCTCTCCAACTATCCTTACCCTCTCTCTGATCACTATCTTATTAACTTCACTCTCTCCCTCTCCTCTGCCTCCTCTCCCTCCAAATGCCTAACAGTTACTCGTAGAAACCTTTACAATATCAACCCTTCTCTTCTATATTCTGCGACTGACCACCTCTATGATACAATCGCACCCCTGTCCTGCACCCACCTAGCCACTTCTGTCTACAACACTTCACTTCTAGCATCACTGGACAGACTGGCCCCCCTCAATACACGCAGAATAAGACCACGCCCCCTTCAACCCTGGCAAACAGATGATACTAGAAGCCTGAAAAAACACAGCCGTGCTCTCGAGCGCCGGTGGCACAAGACTAAGTCCCAGGAAGACTTTGTCCAGTATAAATCTGCCCTCCAAAAATACAATTCAAACCTCCTCACTGCCAAGCAGACCTATTTCATCACCCTCATTAAAAACTTATCATCCCGTCCCCGGCAACTGTTCTCTACCTTCAACTCTCTCCTTCGTCCTCCATTGCCACCAACCACTAACTCACTCACTGCCCAGGAGATTGCCAATCACTTCAAACAGAAGATTGATACAATTCGCAAAGAGATCTCTACTATTCAGATACCCTCTACACTTCACACCTCATGCCCACAGGCACAGTCATTACTTCCCTCCTTCAACCCCACCACCATAGACGAGGTCACTAAATTACTTGCTAACGTCCATCTTACCACCTGTGCGCTGGATCCTGTTCCCTCACAAATGCTACGTTCACCCTCTGACTCTATTCTACACTCTCTAACCCACATCTTCAATCTCTCCCTCTCTTCTGGAATCTTCCCTAACTCTTTGAAACATGCACTTGTCAGCCCCATACTCAAAAAGCCCACACTGGACCCATCCAATCTTGACAGTCTACGCCCCATCTCCTTGCTCCCTTTTTTATCCAAACTCCTTGAACGTCTAGTCTACAACCGACTAAGCGTCCACCTTGCTGATAATAACCTCCTTGATCCCCTTCAATCAGGATTTCGTCCTCAACATTCCACAGAAACTGCTCTCCTAAAACTTACAAATGACATACTAATGGCCAAAACTAAGGGACACTATTCTGTGCTCCTACTCCTGGACCTCTCTGCTGCCTTTGATACAGTTGATCATCCCCTCCTCCTCAAAAAACTCCACACCTTTGGCCTCCGTGACTGTACTCTTCGCTGGTTCTCTACTTACTTATCCAACCGTACCTTCAGCGTTACTTACAATTCTACTTCCTCCTCTCCTCTCCCATTCTCCATTGGGGTCCCCCAAGGTTCTGTTCTTGGACCTCTCCTATTTTCAATCTACACCTCCTCCCTGGGTCAGCTGATAGCCTCCCATGGCTTCCAATATCATCTCTACGCTGATGACACTCAAATCTATTTCTCTACCCCTCAACTCACTCCTTCATTCTCCTCCCGTATCACTAATTTACTATCAGATATATCACTTTGGATGTCGCACCACTTCCTCAAACTCAATCTATCCAAAACGGATCTTATCATTTTCCCTCCCCCACGTGCCTCTTCCCCCGATCTCTCTGTCAAAATTGATGGCACAACTATCAGCCCATCCCCACATGTCAAGGTTCTAGGTGTAGTCCTGGACTCTCAACTGTCCTTTAAACCTCACGTTCAATCACTGTCCAAAAATTGCCGCCTCAACCTTCGCAACATCTCCAAAATACGCCCCTTTCTAACCAAGGACACCACAAAACTATTGATTCACTCCCTGGTCATCTCTCGCCTTGATTATTGCAACTCCCTTCTCACTGGCCTACCGCTGCATACTCTATCCCCCCTTCAGTCCATCATGAACGCTGCTGCCAGACTCATCCACCTTACCAACCGCTCTGTCTCTGCTGCTCCTCTCTGCCAATCCCTCCACTGGCTTCCGCTCACCCAACGCATTAAATTCAAACTACTAACTATTACCTACAAAGCCATCCACAACTCTGCCCCCAGCTACATCACTGACCTAGTCTCTAAATACCAACCTAATCGTTCTCTTCGTTCTTCCCAAGACCTCCTACTCTCTAGCTCTCTCATCACCTGTTCCCATGCTCGTCTCCAGGACTTTTCCAGAGCCTCTCCAAGCCTATGGAACTCCTTACCCCAATCTATCCGTCTATCTCCCTCTCTATTAGCTTTTAGAGGATCCCTGAAAACCCTCCTCTTCAGAGAAGCCTACCTTTCCCACACCTAGCAACTGCACTTTTCATCTGAGTCCATCTGATCATCCCCCACAGCTAACTACCCCTTGTTCCACTTGACCCTCCCTTCTAGATTGTAAGCTCTTACGAGCAGGGCCCTCTGATCCCTCCTGTATTGATTTGTATTGTGAATGTACTGTCTTCCCTAATGTAAAGCGCTGCGTAAACTGTTGGCGCTATATAAATCCTGTATAATAATAATAATAATAATAATTCTCTCGTCTTTTCTCCAAGGCTTTTACGATGATAGAACAGGATCTCTCCCCTGTTGACCTTAGGGCTCTTCTCTGGTGTTATAAGCGAGATTTCCATAGGCTCTCCACTTTGTCTCTTTTGAACCTCGTTGCCCTACACTTATGGTCTAAAAAGTGCCTTCAGAATCTCATGTCCTCAGATCCATCCCCCCTAATGACTTTGTTCTACAACCCTATGTTGCTCCAGGGAATTGAAACCCCTGCATTAGGAGGGCTGACATGGTCTGCCTGGCCGGTAGCACATTTCTTTTGTTCACTCAAATACTGGACAACCTGTTAACCCTATTGATAGCAGCAATTGGCTCACTGCTATTCATCTATCCTCCTTTATAATGGATTATTCACTTCCACTTGTGTACACCGTGCTCTGGCTGAGTATAAGCGATTGTGCTCCCTCTTTAAGACACCCAGACATTTATTTTCCTCCATTTATAAGTTACTTCATGCATTGATGCATGATGGACTTCCATTATATCCTCGAACATGGTCCGCGGCTCTGAGGAAGGAGATTATGATTAAAGATAGGCAGACCTCCTTTCACTTCACACACAAGTCCATGATTTCTTGTTATACACAAGAAAATAAGTATAAAATCCTCTCTAGGTGGTACAGGGACCCCTTGTTGCTACTTAAGATGTTTCCAGAGATGTCAGTCTCCTGTTGGAGATGTGGGGAATTACTTGCATATCGGATGGGAGTGCAGTGGGATACACCCCCTTTGGTCCAAAGTCTTTGCCGTTTATAATAAAATCTATCAGGATTCTCTGACACCAACCCCAGAAATAGAACTCCTGTCAATACTTCTGGGCTTGATATCTTCTCAGAAATTATGTTTATTACTCTTTTTCCTTTCTGCAGTGAGACAATTAATTCCTCTATATTGGAAAACAGACAAGTCCCCTCCACTGTCGCCTTGGGTCTCCACCATCAACAATATTATGCGCATGGAGGAGATGCTTGCACTGGATAATGATACCCTTGAGAAGTTCAAAATCTTATGGTATGTGTGGCTTGACTTCTCCACCTCTGCTACACTTAAAGCCATGCTATAACTAATTAATTATTATATATTCCTATTAATACTTTTTCTTTACCTCTTCATTGTCTGGCCATGAGAGAGCCTGAATTTCTTCTTTTCTTCCTTCCTTAGGCCTCTCTAGGTCTTTCTCTCTCTTTTTCCATTATACGTTCCTCTCTCCCCTTTTTTTAATTATACACCTAAGGCCACGTACACACAGAGGGACATATCCGCTGAAACGGTCCGACGGACCGTTTCCAGCGGACATGTCTCCTCCGGATTTTGGTCCGATGGCGTGTACACACCATCGGATCAAAATCCCCGCCGGCAGACAGCGCGGTGACGTGGCGGTGACGTTGATGCCGCCATGTCACCGCACCAGGAAGAAAAATACTTCCGCGCATGCGTCAAATCCATTCGACGCATGTGCGGGAAGATATGTCCGCTGGTGAGTATACTGACCATCGGACATATCCGACGGACATGTCTTGAGCGGACAAATTTTAAAGCATGTTTTAAAATTTGTCCGCCGGTCGGACATGTCCGCTAGCCCATACACACGATCGGATTTGTCTGCTGAACTGGACTGAACTGCTGAATTTATCACATAATGCAAATATCAGGGAAATGGATGCGTTCTTCCCCTACAGTGTGACATTGTGATGTTATCACCTGTTTACTTGATTGGACTCCATTATCATTGTTCACTCAAACTCTACTACTTGGGTAAAACCCATTGTTATATTGTTAATTGTGATGGAAACAAATAATAAAAATATATATTTACCTCTAATTATTATTATGTGGAATTAGGTGCAAAAGTGTGCTTGTTCCAGATAACAGCAATACCAGTAATAATGTTAAGGCTTGTAAATAATAATGACCATATTAGTATAATATTAATGCATTAAAGGATCACTAAAGGAATTTTTTTTTTTTTTTAAGCTAAATAGCTTCCTTTACCTTACTGCAGTACTGGTTTCATGTCCTTATTGTTCGTTTTTGCTTTGAAGTTGCTGTAATCCTGCTCTGATCTCCACACTTCCTGCTTGTCTGTTTCCTTATAACCACAGTGCTGGGAGCTTTCTCACGGTGGTCTAAGCTGTCATTACTGTGTGTCTAAAACTTCCCAGAACCGATCAGATTCATTTTAAAAACAAAAACAAAACACTGTCCTGGATTTGTTTGTTTTTGTTCTGTGTGTCTATTTCCACTTCACAGAAACATGAAGCCAGTTCAAAAGTGAAACTAACCTGCAGGCACATTATATGATTGATTGTTATCTATTTTTAATCATTTTGAAAAGGAATCAGTTAACTTTTATGTCTCTATACCCTGTAAACAGTAATTTCAGCAAAAAAATTGTTTTCCTTTAGTGACCCTTTAAGTCCCTACTGCCCCCAGTCCACCCTATTGGACAGTGATGCCACCCCTTCAGATTATACAATCAATTGGGTGCAGTAAAGAGTAGGAGAAAGTAGGAGCCTGCCAAAACTTTTTTGGAAAATGTGGTATTTGCATAAAAGGACAGTCTATGTCTATATCTCTGGATCTGCTGTTCCCACTGCAGATAACCTCTGCTTGATTTATGTAATTTTGCCATATGTTCAGTTTAAATTGCCCGGGTTTGTCCCGCATTCATTTTAAGATTCACCACACCAATAATTTCTTAAATAATAATAACCACCCAGCCCTAAATAATTCCAGCATACAGTGACACTTAATGAAAGGCATGCATTTTGTTGAGATGCAGATTCTGTCTAGAAAATATATTTTGCAGCAGAGTAAATTGCAGTGTATCTGGTTATCCACAGCTGTTACTGTCACTGTATTATTCTCTGAGTCATCTCAGCTCTCTCTTTTCATAATTTTCCCCCATATACTGTATGTCCTCACAGATATGACCAGCATTCCCTTTATTAACCATAAATACAATGGAGGCAGATGACAATACAGTGGGGGAACTATTAAAACTGGAGAGTGCACAATCTCTGGTGCAGCTCTGCATAGTAACCAATCAGCTTCCAGGTTTTATTGTCAAAACTTAATTGAACAAGTTGAAGTTAGAAGCTGATTGGCTATCATGCAAAGCTGCACCAGATTCCGAGTGCTCCCGTTTTAGTAAACCTCCCCAGTATGTTGCACATGGCAACTGATTGAAAGAATTTAATGAAAAACTGATGGAAGTATGGAATACTAACCAAGATACACCTCCTCTCTACCAGAATTTTTATTTATTTTTTAACACTGTACACATACATAAATTTGTCCATATAGTGAACTTGGTGTTGAGTTATTCATTTTAAAGTCATCACAGAGACAAGGGGGCACTCTTTATATCGGCAGGAAAAAGGATTTCATCCCCAATTACGGAAAGGTTTCTACACATCCTATGGGGGATTTACTAAAATTGGAAAATGCAAAACCTGGTGCAGCTCTGTATAGAAACCGAAGTTAGAAGCTGATTGGTTACCGCTGGAGATGGATAAAGAAAGAAGCCAGGGATAGCACTGGAACGTGGAAAGGGCGAGTGAAGATTGACACTTTTTTCTTCTTTTTTAAACAGGAAAAGAGGAAAGGGGTTAAAAAATAGAAAAGAAAAACCTGGAGTTCTACTTTAGGAAGGAGTTGTTGTTTTATGCATCCATCTACTGTTTATCATTTAGCTGGGCCTGGTTGGCTGCTATGTGTTAAAAGGGAGCTTCTATTAAAGTGGACCTTTCAGTAACTTAGCACGTCTGTGTGAACAAATTCCTGACATGTCACAATATACAACAACAGTATTATTTATATTTTCATCATTAAAAGGCTACCCCAGAGCTCCAATCAGGTTCCCTAGGTTAAGATAATTCTATCAGATTGCTGCAGGCAAGAGGAAGCTCTTCCTCAGTCTCCTCTCCACCAATGTTTATACAGCAACATTGTAATTTTGTAGCAAATCACAAGGTGGGAGGCAGCCAAGAAATGCAGAGGCACCAGGATTTACATGATCGCATCATCTATGAGCCAACATCTCAATCCAGGAAGTAGACCCTGGTGACCCTGGAATATATCTGAACAAGGATGACTCCATCCTTGTGGAATGAAAAGCAGAAGTACTGTGATCCATGTGACAGGTAATAAACACCTTGAGATGCTACACTATGAGATTACTTATCATGAGGCACTTAATAATGAAGAATATACCCAAGGCTAGTTCTGCTGTAATCAGGTGCAGGTGATTGGAGATGCTGACCTTGGAGACTGTCAACCACCAGAAAAGTTCCCTGTCCCCTCTAGGCTTCTATTCATCGTGACAGACTTATTGGCGGTTTGTACCTCGCCATCAGTTAGCACGTATTTACTTATTTATTCCCTATACTGGATTTTGGTGCAGACAGATTGAGTTTTTTTGTCCACAGTATTCTGCTGATAAAAATCAAAAATTCATTAACAGCAATTACAAACGTTGTTTTTTTCCACATATCAATAATATAGATGTTACTGAGGCCTGGGTATCCTATTGAGCAAACATTGGCTAAAGCCATCCATACATGGATCGAATTTCGACTGGTTCAGCAGGCAGACTAATTGTACCCAACTTAATCCATCGACTTACAGCCTGTGAGATTTTTTACAATTGATCACTGACGTCGGACATAGCCGCTAGCACGAATCATTGTGTTCTTCTGGCCAGGAAGGCTCCTTGCGCCTCCGTGGTGAAAGGAAAGAAGATCAAGTAATCTATGGGCTGATTTAATAGTGGTGAAGTCAACTCCGCCAGGTGAGAATATATTGCAAATGTGCATTACAAATGTGACGCAACTTTAAGCCAACATAACTATGCCCCAGTGAGCAGTTTCATCACAAACACTCATTCACTGCATTGTGTTAACATAAATATCACAAAAGATTATCACACCACAACCTACTGCTACCTTCTAGCTGGCAATACATATGAGGTTTTATTAGGTGTTTATTTGAAAAAGAAATAGCATTATTTAGTGGCAATAAAATGACTTGTGAGAAATGGTCTAATATCAAAGGTCTAATAAATATTGCATGAGACAATATTATGATTCCACATATAAAGTATATGTTTGGAAAATCACTATCTTTATGAGGAAATTCTCCTAATATAATACAAGTGTGGTTGATATCACCTATGCCGTTTAGTGCACTGATGCTTATTAATTTTTATATGGAAATTACTTGCAGTCTGCAGAGTGACCACCTCCTTCATTAAGGCCCTTTTCCCCCGATCGCTCAGTTTGGCCAGGCGGCACGCTCTAAAAAGAGTCCTGGTGGTTCCAAACTTCTTCTATTTACAAATGATGGAGTCCACTGTGCTCATTGGGACCTTCAATGCTGCAAAACATGTTGTACCGTTCCCCAGATCTGTGCCTCAATACAATCCGGTCTCGGAGGTCTACAGACAATTCCTTGGACTTCATGGCTTGGTTTGTGCTCTGACATGCACTGTTAACTGTGGGATCTTATATAGACAGGTGTGTGCCTTTCCAAATCATGTCCAATTAACTGAATTTACCACAGGTGGACTCTAATCAAGTTGTAGAAACATCTCAAGGATGATCAGTGGAAACAGGATGCACCTGAGCTCGATTTTGAGTATTATGGCCATACTTATGTGCATGTGATTTTTTTGGTCTTTTATTTTTAATAACTTGCAAAGATTTCAAACAAACTTCTTTCACCTTGTCATTATGTGGTGTTTTTTGTAGAATTTTGGGGAAAATAATGAATTTAATACATTTTTAAATAAAGCTGTAACATAACAAAATGTTGAAAATGCGCTGTGAATACTTTCCAGATGCACGGTAGAGGTTAGGAAGAGTGATTGTTAAGCAGTATAACTAGTGAGTATTGAACATGTTTTGTTATCTGCTGTGGAGATATAAACATCAATGCTGTCCACACGAGTGGAAAATCAGAACGTAACGGCCATTTGGTGTTTATCGGTCAGATAAATAGATGATGTGAACCAGACAGAAATATGACCTAAGGCTTTAAGGCCTGATCAGAAATATAATTTGGTCCATTACCACTGCACAGCTTTTCTGTATATGTACACATGTGTGCAATGCACTTCTCTCTACCAGTCTTCTAGAATGGCTGCCAGGTTTTTGCTGTTTAAAACTAGACCAAGTAATTTAGAGGAAATAAGGTACCTGATATTTTAAAACTCAACAGCTAGTTGCTGACTTTAGAAAAAAATTCACACAGGCTAAGTAATACTTAAAAAGTATTTATCACCTCTCACAGTGATAATAGTACTGACAATGCCATCATCTGCTTTCCTCTCCAGAAATCATCTTTGTTCAAGCATCATCTAGGCCGGGTCACAATTTACTTCCTGGACGGAGATGCCGGCTCAGAGATGTCACAATCATGTAAGTCCTGGTGTCTGTGCAATTCTTGGCTGTATTCACAAACATTTTATAGAGATCAGCCCTCTGCTGCAGTCTTGTCACTTCGTTTTTACAAAGTTACACTTGACGGGAGTTAAAAGATGACCCTTTAGCCGTTAAGAATCGGGTGACATTCAAGACCCTCTCCTCAACCACAAATGCGCACAAGGAAATGCGTCGCAATATGCGAGAAAATAAAACACTACACCCCAAATTGGGCCCAACGATCAACTAATCAGAACCTCCTCCACATGCCCAAGTCTCACTACAAATCTAAAGGAGAACAAAAATTCCCAGTCCAGGGACCACAGCTATGGAATGCTCTAATACAGACATTCGGACGGAAGTGAACCATCGGACCTTCAGAAAAAAAACTTAAGACACATCTATTCTGAAGCATGGTTGGACGACGAGATTGGATACAGTGCCTTGAGGCGATTTAGTTCTCATTTGTAGCGCTATACAAGTTACTCACTTACTCACTCAATGATGAATTTATGAACATTTTGGGAAAAGACGTTCGAAGAGGAAAATAACTCTCTGTACAACAGCCCTCCAGCCCCCTAATACTTACCTGAGCCCCATCTTAATTCAGCGATGTGCACGAGAACCTCGGCTCTCTGGGGACTCTTACTCATTGGCTAAAGCAGGAGCAGGAGCCATTGGCACAGAGAGTGGGCTGAGCCGAGTCGCTGCTTTTTGTGTAAAAAGGACACGCAGAGCAGCAGCTTGGAAGTAAGCCTGCTTGGGTGTCCCCACAGTAAGCTGCTTGCTGTGGGAGACAGGAGAAGGGGCCAGGAGCACCGACGGGGAACCGGAAAGAGGAGGAATGGGGCTTCTCTGTGCAAAACCCCTGCACAGAGCAGGACATGTTTGTTATTTTTCTAAAAGAACAAAAACAAAAAAAAACAAGCCTTTTATATCACTTTTATGTATAACTAAAGGCACAACTTTTTTTAAAAGTTTTGGATAGAGTGGAGAAGAATTAGAACAACTGTTAGTTTTTATTGCTGTCTGTACCCTTGTTAAGGAGATTCACCCTCTCTATTTGTCCCATTTACCATTATCATTGAAAGGGAAACTAACAAAGAAAATAAAATTGAGTTGTCCCCAAAAAAGAGAGGAAATCTTCAAATGGGGACACTGGTTGTGGTGACCTGGGGGTCGCCAAGGAATTCCCTTAAAGTGGTTGTAAAGGTTTATTTAATCTTTATTTTTAAATAACAAACATGTCATACTTACCTCCACTGAGCAGTTTGTTTTGCACAGAGTGGCCCCGATCCTGCTGTTCTGGTGTCCCAGGGCGGATCTCACGGCTCCTCCCGTGCTCTAAACCATCGGAAATGAAACTTATAGCAGGATTCTTGGGTTTTAGTACCTATGGAAGAGGCATGAGAGCGTTTGATTTTTTTCTAATTGAGGAGTGGGAAAACTGAACCCGAGTTCTGCTTCCCATTCAGGTATAAAATATGGAGTGGATTATGACTGAACACCCAGCAAGAATTTATACATTTGTATTAGTGTTGTTTAGTATCTTTCTTATGATCACATCATTTCAAACTCAAGGAGTCAGAGGCGCAGAGTTTGGGGCTCAATTTAAAAAAAAAAAGTCCTTTAGTTGTTCAGACAAAAGAAAAAAAAACATTTAGAAGGGAAATCGAAGGAAAAGGTAAGTGAACCAACAATGCACTAGCTTAAAGGAACCTATTTAGAAAAAAAAAATTAACCCTTACAACCCCTTTAATCTGTTTGCCTAGAGCTCAGTTGCAATTTTCAAACGTTTCTATGTTTATCTTATAAATTCATAGCTGCTTCACCTGTCAGGTGTTCGCATGCTTAGTTAGACATAAGCAGAATGTGATAAAGAGTAATAGCAAAACTAGCTAGGATCTTTACAGGCAAATGGGAACAAGTAGAGGAATTTCAAAGAAAGAAGGTGACAGCTTGAAAATTCAGCTGTGGCTGATACACAGCAGAAAATGCCTGGGTACCTCTGAATCGTGTGGACTGTCCAACCACATATATGTTTTTCTGAGGCTGTACAATTGGCATCCACATCAGGAATCAAGGCGCAGTTTGCAGCACTGCCTCTGGCTGATGAACTGGTATTAACCTCAATGAGTCATCGCAGTATTCAGGTTTTCTCCAGTGGGATCGCTGTCAATAAGGAGAAGGCAGATGAGCCCATCCAACCGAGAACGGTAGACAGGAAAAAAAAGACATAAGGGAAATAAATAAAATAAATACTAGATGTACAAGCATTAAAAGGGATACTGCTCCAATTGTGATCCCATTTTTATCCAGGGCTGGTGTTTATCGATATATAAAATAAAGCATTGTATTTATTTTCCTCATGTGCAATTGCTTTCTCTCTAACCCTAATGTTGGAGTTATCAGTTCAGTCCAGGAACAGATTTGCATTTTTTCCATTATCAGAATAAACAGTTATCTTAAATTAAGGTATGAACACATTAGCAAAATCTTCTAAGACACATCAGGGTGCCAAATGCTGTGTGCCTACAGACTCCAGGGATGACAGTCCAGCACTGGTTCATCTCCTTATTATGGACATTATGGTATTAAGCATTTTCTGTGACTGGTTAAAGTATTAATAAAACTTTTCATTGTATAATCAAAAATAAAAGAAAACATAGCCACACTTCCATAATGTCTTTATATCTAAAGCTTGTATTTTTGCACTCACTTCTAGACATGTGCAATGCATTTTCGTTCGAAAATCAGTTTTTTTCGTTATCGTTTTAACAAACGATAATGAAAGCGCAAGAAACGAAAACCGAAAGATCCGACATAAAAAATGCTTTATTTTCGTTTTCGTTGCGGTAAATATTCGATATAGAGAGAGTCGACATGACGCTGACTGAATACAGTGAATGAATAGCAATCTGTCTATCGAACCTGATATACACACACACACACACACACACAGTACTTTTCGACATTATAGAGAAAAGATTCAACATCATAGAGAAAAGATTCGACACTATAGAAATAATAGATTTGACATTACAGAGAATAGATTACGATTTATGAGAAAATAGATTCAACATTATAGAGAATAGATTCTACATTATTACTAGTCATAAAACATTAGAATTCTTACTTATGAATCTTATTTTTTACATTAAAATACTGCCACTATATACCTTTTTGAAAAATCTGTATACCACGGTTACACGATTTACTGCACAGTTTCTCCAGTGCTGTGAGTTTAGGAAGGAGTTTTTCACTACGGCCTTTATACACGCCCACATGTGTGATGTTAATATCATGTGACCTGGCTAGCTCTGATCAAAAAGTAACTGTTCTCTCCAGCATAGAAGACACAACTGAGCATGTGCAGGTCGACTACTCTGCCTGTGTTAGCTGGCTTTCCCCAGATAGACAGTGCGGGAGGGGGAGGATCTGTGCATACAGGATAAAACAGCCCTTTTACACAATGCAGAGGATTAACCCCTTAAGTTCCAAAGTGAGTATAACAAGCATGTTATGCTGTATTTACAGACTGATTTTACGGTTGTGGGTTTAGTAACATTTAATCTGGCCATAAATAGATCGAAATTTGGCCGGTTCAGCAAGAACTGACCGAATTTAGATCCATGTATGGGCAGGCTGGTTGTACATAAGCCTATAAAACTTAGATGAAGATGTAAAACACAATCTGCTGACACTAGTAACAGAATTCTTATCTCCAGGAACAAGATAACAGTAAAAAGTGCACAGCATTATTCAAAGTTACAAAGATAAACTTGTTATCTTGCTTTCTTCCATAAACTAAAATATAGAATGGTCACTGTCGTTTTGGTCTGTTAAATATACCATTTGAAAGCATTTTGTTATATCTGTTTAAACAGTGCAGAAAAATGCAGCAGTGTTAGCCCTGTTCAGCTCTCCTCTGTGAACCACAGACCACCTATGTTATGGAGATGAAGAGAGCTTGACGAGTTCTTTAGTCCTAACACACTTTTCTGGGTAACAAGTCTCCTCATAGATACTGTTATTTTTGAGTCTATATCTTGAGTGATCGTTGCCACCCTAGAACAGGAAATGTGTTGGTGGCAGGATCACCAGATGAAAATTAAGAGAAAAGTGCAGCCCCCTGTAAAGTGGGAATACATGACTTCATGCAAACAGCTAAATACAAAAAAAAACATATGAGAGATGTTACCTGCCAAAGTATGTGTATTTCTGTCCATCCAGTCCTAAAGTTGGCCTGTTGGCTGATTAAAAAAAATCAACAGATTCCTCCATCTACAGGAATGGAGGAATTCCACCACTGCTGGACATTGTATTCGGAGAGCATGACTCTGTGCTGTCAGAAAACAGTGATCTGCAGCTGATTGGCTGCAGCAGCTGATCAAGAAACATTTTTCATCATTCCCATTCGACAGAAATGTATATAACGATTGACTTCTGTCCAACAGGGGGAGTCACACAGAATCTAGCTCAAAAAACATGTGAAAATGTGCAAAGCAACATGAAGCTGGCATGGCCCTCGCAAATGTACAGCCACAAAAGGTAAAATATAAACTGTAAATAATTTACACAACTTCGCATAGTGCAACATTTGGAAATATAGCACAACCACATTCATAAATGTCCCTTACTGTGTCCAAAACTTGTAAAACAAAACATTGTTGTCATATTAAAACTATAGTTTAAGAAACGGAGATCGAAAATGTGGGCTAAAGCACAGAAGGAATCAGGATACCAAAATTGCGAAGATTTTACAGTAAAGGGAGATATAAAAAAGCAATTCATTTAACAATCTAAATCTACCCAACACACATAGAACATAAACCTCCCAGCTTCACAAATCTTGTGGGAAGCAAAATCCCTGCGCCTGATCTCTGCCGATGAGTTATAACTTATGTGGGGGTTTCTTTATAATATGTCTCATTTGAAAATGTCCAATAAAGACTTTTGTTGTAAAATAAATTTTTGTCACATTTCAATTTGTAGAAAAATATAAAGAATTTGCAAATGATTTTGAACAGTGGTTTTTAGAGCAGAATTAAAGCTTTTAAAAAATAAATAAAATACTAGCAGATTTTATAGCAAAGATTCTGTACCTCTCTTTTGCAATAGTTTATGGCCATACATGGCTCCAAAGCTGTTCAGTTGGCCCCAATTCGAGCCAGGGGTGACCCAGTTGGCACTACCTGGCTCTTCAAAAATTGACTGAAAAATCAAATCGATTAGTATGAGTTACTGCCCACAGGACCAAAGGAGAGAAATCTACATTTGCTAGCAGAGTTATGCCTCATACACACGGAATTTCGGATGGAAAAGTCAGGCGGAATTTTTTCATCTGATTTTTTCCGACCGTGTATGCCCCATCTGACTTGTTCTCTTTTTTTTGCCGACAGAAAAAAATTATATCGGAAACTCTGTTCGTCTGTTTGGAACGCCAATGGAGAAAAAAACACGCTTGCTCAGAAACAATTTGACGCATGCTCGGAAGCATTGAAGTTCATCTTTCTAGGCCCGTCATAGTGTTGTACATCACTGCGTCAGAATTTGGTGTGTCCGTGTGTATGCAAGACAGCTTGAACAGAATTCAGTCTGAAAAACCTGTCAGAGTTTATTCCGACGGAAATTCCTATTGTGTGTACAGTGCATAAGGCTCAATGCACACTAACATTTTTTTAAGCTGTTTAGAAGCTGTTATTAGCATTTTTTCTGCTCCTAGAAGCTAAATAGTGTTATCCTATGTGTCCATGCACACTACTTTAGGCTATAAGACTTCATGTAAGTACACGGGACGTTTTTACAACCTCTCCTGAACGATTTAACTTGACAGATAATAACCAATGTTTAAAACGTCCATTTGCCATGTTTACATGCCGCGTTTAGAGGAGTTTTGGCGCGTTTGCTTTTAAAATGTTATTTTTTTTCAAATAGCCAAAATTTTGAAATTGTTTTTAAACAAAATGCGGCTAAACACGAGTTACCGTGTTTAGATGCGTTTGGTGCTTGAATGCCTGTAAGCTTCTGAATAACATTTTTTGGATTCCAAAAAAAACTCTAATCTCGACTGCCTAGAAACGACTGTAAACGACCCTGTGTACGTATACTGATAAGATAACATAGAGGAGAGTTTAGGAGCAGTTTAAAAAAACGCCAAACTGCTCCTTAACGTCCGTTTCACAGAAGCAGTGTACATGAGGCCTTAGGGTTTTTTGAGCTCCTGCATCTAGGAGCAGAAAATAAATAGTTTTTGTAGTTTCGTGGAGCGTTTTTCCAGCTACTAATAGCGTTTTTTGGGCTTTTTTTTTTCCTTTTACTGCAAAAATGTCAATAAAATGCTAATACTCCTAAATGCTCCTAAACATTCTTAAACGCTCCTAAAACGCTACTACAACAAGCTATTACCAGCTTATTTTATCCAGTGATTTTTCCAGCATTTTTTTAAATTGGCACAGCTGAGTGTACAATTCCAGCATTTTACAGTAAGTACCATGAGCCGGGATGAAAAAACTCCAGCATGCATGCACAGGTGGGTAAGTGATCCTGTTTCAGCCAAAACTGTCAAAAACTGCAGACCTTCTCTATCACCTGGACTTTATGGTCCATGTTTCGTTACTCCATGGAATATATTTTTTGGGCTGAAGGTGATTCAGTCACAACTACCTCATAGCCATGTTGGCGTGTCTCTTTATTCTCTTTATTTCTAACTTTTCCTTGTACTGCTTTACTCCCCTCCCTCTCTGACTTCAGTATCCCCTTTGTACTTTTTGTTCCATATGGAACACCAGTTAAGCGAAATCGCTTCTGCTCTGGGTCACAGGAGTGCCATTCATTTTTCACTTCTGTGACTCAGTTTCAGCAGAGAGTGAGCCGAAGTCCGCTCTCTGCTGACATCTCAAAAAAGCAGTCCAGCCACCGCGTCATCCCGACAATGGAAGTCTGGATTCACCAGGTGCCTGGACTGACACCAGTCTCAGCCTCTCAGCGAGCCGCTAAAAGCCGAGATGGCCGCTCCCCGCCCCTCCAAAGCTCAGCCCTCCAGTGAGCGAGGAGGAGCAGAGCGGAGAGATGCTGCTTGACAGTCAGCAGCTCTCTGCTTGAGGGAACTGTGAGAACCTAGCCATCGGCGATATTCGATTGCTCGATTTTCAGTGCAGAGACGCTGGGAGAAAGAGGGATGCAGCATTGGAACGATGCTGCATCCATCGAGGTAAGTATGAATCTGAAAAAAAAAAAAAACATAATTCTCTTTTAAGGCAGTAAGTGATTCCTGCAGCATATCATTCTCTTTGAGAAAGAATTTACCAGTTTAGTATACGATGCTTCACTGATTATCGCTGTGTTTCAACTTTTTTCAGGAAACTGACTCTGTCGTCTATCCTTATACTGTTTTTTACTGCTCCCTTTATAAAGGACTCAAACATAGAGTCTAAAACCAACTTTTTTTGTATCTGTTATCCTTTATACAATACGTATATATGACAGTGATGGCGAACCTTGGCACCCCAGATGTTTTGGAACTACATTTCCCATGATGCTCAACTACACTGCAGAGTGCATAAGCATCATGGGAAATGTAGTTCCAAAACATCTGGGGTGCCAAGGTTAGCCATCACTGATATATGACAACACCGTTGTATCCTGTAACAATGTAACTATGTCCTATCTTGCTTTTACTTCTAATAAAAAAAGACTGAACTACAAATTCCAGGCCTGAAAGAAGATGATGATGATGATAAGATGGAAGTGGCAGCAACACAGTGACTTGGAGAAGTGCTGACATCACGTCACTGGAGAAGAGCACTTTACAAAGCAAGCACGGTATACACATTATGGCAAAAGCTACTGAGCTTCTTCTTTTAAACAAAAGAAAGACATACAAATATGTCAAAGCTTTTTAATCAGTCTCTTAGCTTTATTCAATAAACAGTGTCAACGTTAATGTGCACTAACTCATACCAACCAATAAAAAACACTAGAGTGAAAGATAAAGAAAATCACAAGTTTTAGGTTGTCACCAGAGCAGCAATAGAGGTGAAATCTTCCACTGGGGACACTATGGTGACCCTGGTAACAACCAGGGATTCACTCACTTTAGACACCATGTACAGGGATAGGGCTATTGGGAGATGTACTTCTGGGGGGCATGCCTGTGTTAATAGGAAATGACCTAGGGGTACTGATCTACCCCTCCAGCAGCTGCCTCTACAGTAGTTTTGCAAGCCTGGTAATGATGACACAAGGAGTAATAAACACTGTTTTCTATACCAGAACAATGTAACAGAAACAGTTAATGCTGGGATGTCCACTAGAGGGGGAAATTGAGATTTGGGGTCACATTTGGTTAATGCCTAGTAAAATCATTGAAACAGGCCTCCCCATCACCTGGACTTAGATTCCTTTACAAGCTGAAATTTACACAGGGCTACGCATGTCCCCCTGCCCCTACCTGAGAATGCCTGGGGCTGACAATCACCTGCACTTTGAGAAGACAGGAATGACATGTGTTCCCCCACACTTGAAGTTTTGAGTATTTCTTGAGCGGCTTTACCAGCATCTGCAGTGTTCATACTAATGCCTCCTGTAGGATCCCTCTAACTTTACCAGTATATACACATTGTTCAACAGTACCAAGCCCTTATAAAGGGGGACCATCTGAATAACATTGAATCTGGACTTTATGTTCAGTTTTTGTCACTTTCCTCCTTGCAAACCCAGTGATGACAAACATGTGGTAATGAAAGTGTGCAAGGAAGATAAGCACTGACTCCTTATGGTATAGGTTCAGTTTAACAATGCAGACCTGCAATTACAAGCTGTGTCAGAGGTGCAGATATATCACCTTTGACTCACTACTATTCCAAAATATATAAAAAGACAGTGGTTGGACAATGTGGGCAGACACACAACCCATTTGGACAAGTCTACACACCTTGATTCATGTGAGGTTCCCGTTTCACTCTCTGAGCTCTCACTTTCGGATGTATAATTGTCTCCATCATCATTCTGTTCCATGGACTGTTGATTTGCACGGAGTAATTTACAATCCATCCATATCTCCCAAAGCAAGTCTTCTAAATCCTGAACTTTTGCTGTTTTTAACGTATACTTTTTAATGATTTTCACAGAAAAACGCGGATTGACTCTAACAGGTGCTGTGCTAGATTTCCGACGACTTTCACCCTTTCTCTTGTTGGGGAAGGCCTGTACAGAAGCCTTTCTCTGTGTGAGTAGTCCTAAAGATGGTCCACCAACTCCTGATTTACGTCTGACTTTAGAAGCCGCCAAACTCATTCTCCGTTCTGGTTCAGGTTGGTGAGATTTACAAAAATGTCGATGAAAAAAGTTCTCCATGGTCGAGAAACAGTATGATGTATTAGGAAACTCAAAAATGTTCTGGTCCAGAATTTGTTAAAACAGATGCATAAACTGAAAGACTACTCCTGCTGTCGTCGGTTAAGTAGTTGACCGAAGTAGTTTCATAAGTGTGCAGTCAAGACCTTTTTTCACTTTAAGGCGTCGGAAAAATGTAGGCACCCTCCTGGCGTAAAAAAAACTCCCTTCACCTTTGCCTCACTAGACAAAATTCTCATTACAAATTCTCTGCTGTGTAATCAGAACAATACACAACTTGTAGCCCTAAAATACTGAACGTGGTGAAAACGCAACTGCGTCAGTTTAAATAAACAAAATATCAAGTTGTAGAAAACCAGCGATTACACAAGACTCTTTCTGTCAAGTGGAGAAGGGGGATTAGATCCTAGCCTTGTAAAGGAAAAAAAAGTAATTACTCTAAGTTATACTTCCAGCCCCAACGCAGTTTACAAAAATCCTCAAGTGACCCGTGTTTACTTTACACAGGAAGGAATCAGACTGACCTTTTTGGTTCGTCTCTCTAGGGCTTTAAATGCTATGAATTAGGCAGGTTGTTTCCAAATTTAATCCCAGCTGCACAGTTACTAAGCACGCCTTGCAATCTGGAAGATAGGCTCGCTGTGAAAAACTGCTAAGAAAGAGGAAGGCGCAGATAGGACTGTGTTGTAACAATGTGTTTGTTTATAGCCTCTCAGAAATTTTAGATTATTGGTGGCAGGGGTTGATAGATTCTGTGACAAATACCTCTATATCATGCACTAATGCCTTGACTGGGTGCCGTAAACAAGATTCTAAACTGGGCTGATATATAAGGCACAAACTCATACAGTAAATGTATTTTGTGAATGCAAGCAGAGCAAGTACCTGCATTTGGTATCCGCCAATTTTAATCCCTGTACAGCAGAGCTCAAACTGGGAGAAAGAAATACAGCACAAGGGATCAATCAGCTGTGCTGATAGGAGGAGAGAGCAGAGTAATAAAATGATGAGCTCAGAGGTCTGCTGCTTCCTCTTTCACTGTAATTGTTATTTCCCTGAAGCAGATAAAAATCAGTTCTCCTGCCCTGCCAGTCAAGGCTGTGTCAGAGTTGTGTAAAAATCTTAACTGGATAGACAGAAATAAAGAAAGGAAATGTAAAACTGGTCCCTCATATGTATTCTATATGTGTATTTAGCAGTCTTCCTGGATTTAAGCTTTAATCAGGTCTGCCAGCTATGGTTCCAGTCACTATTTTGTCTCTTGGCTTACCTAATGTTTATCTAGGCTGAGATCATGATGGAAATGCCGCCCAAACATGCAATATAGACACTTTCTTGAGAAAAGAACCATGACATAATTGTATGTATTCATGTTTTATGTCTTTGTTTCCTTGGTTTGTAAATATTTCTAACAATTGCTGTTTTGTTGGGCTTGGCCAGATACCTAGCCTAGAGGTGCCAGGTACGAGGGAATGAACCTTGGAAGTCCAGTTACCCGAAGTGCCAAGAGTGACATTAACTGAAAATAGAGCCGTGATAAGTAAAGAAAAGCTGTAATAAAATGGAATTTCCGTCAGTAGAAAAAAAGAGTATGTAAATGCTGACAAATTCACCGCTACGTGGTCTATTAGCCAAGCCACATTTACGTTGTACTTTCTACCTTCAAGTTAGAAGCATGCAAAGCTACAATTGGTAAATTAACCTTTGCTTTACTTGATAATTAAATCATTTTAATCTAAGTTTAGAATAAAAGTGGCCATGTCCTACTGCAGCTTTCATCTTCTCTACCTGTAACAAAGCCTGTTGACTAACACATTTATAAACACCACCAACATGAACCAGACGTTCCAAACTTGGATTGCGTCACATAACTCCCAGGCTAAGATCCACATAAGGACCTGCCAAGTGCCAACCTAAAACACAGAAAACTATCCCAGAATGCACTTTGGTTTGCCGGTATCAAATGGTGAGCACACACCTGCTTAAGCTTGGCAAAACAATTACAATTTAAAATGAAGCCTAACCCATGCAGTTATTTTCTTCATGCAGAGTGGAAGAACCAAATACAGATGTTTAATTTATTTCCTGTGAAAGGGAGACCTTCAAGATGCTTATAAAATCACATAAAACAAAATACTAAACCATTGCTTGTCAGGATAGAAATGGAAGATTAGTGGCTGCTGGAGAGTTTTTGACAGCCAGGCATCATGCTTTGAACTAAAACAAGTATCTTCTGATTCTACGAGGCTTCACGTTGGGCTGGTTCATGTTTCTTTGGAATGAATTTCGTTTGCCATGTACAGGAATAAAAACCAAGTTAACGGGCCTTTTCCAAGCATTAGTACGCGTTCTGGCTTCTCAGCAGGTAGCAAAAAGCTGGATTTGTCAAAGGTGAAATGTTCATTTGCTGGAGATCTCAGTGCCCCTTTGCTGCAAATAATTTTATCTCGTCAGACACAAAGCTAGAGATGGTGGAAAAGTAGGAAAGATCACAAGCTACTGTATTTGTCTGCTCACCGCTTCTTCATCCACAGGAGTTTTTGAAAGAGGAAAAGATCTTTTAGCTGAGGATTGACGTCAGAGTTCGTATTAAGCTCTAGATGTATTTTGGAAGGTAGGGGGAAGGCTGTGTACAAGCAGCTGGAAGGATTTCAAGAATGCAAAGTCCAGTGAGGACCTTACTTCCACAATGAGCCGGCATGGGAACGTCAAAGCTCCTGTGGGTTTAGGACAAACAGCATCTTGTACGTCCCAATGCACACTTTGCTCTCAGCAAGACCTTGCGTAACTTTTCTCAGGCTTTCTACCCTGATCTCCGCTCTGCACTTCCTCTGCTAAACACATTACTTTGAAAACCGAACACATAGTAAATGTCAACTTCCTGCCTCTTAAATACAAACTATCTTTAAAGGGCCAGATTCTCAAAAGAATTATGCGGTGTATCTACAGATACACCGGCGTAATTTGAATATCCCGCCGGCGTATCATTGTTTTGTATTCACAAAACAAGATATGCCGGAATTACGCTAAATCACTTACAAAGTCGGATCCTAAATGCAATAATACGCTAGGTGGCGTTTACGTCGATTTCTGCGCCGAATATGCAAATGAGCCAATACGCCGATTCCTGAACGTTTTTGTGCCACGACGACGTAGTTTACGTAGTTTGCGTACGCGTAAGGTTACCCTTGCTATAAGGAGGGGTAACCTTGCGTAGTTCTGGCGTAAGCCATGTTAAGTATGGACGTCGGGACAGCGTCGTGTTTTTCCGTCGTTTACGTCGTTTGCGTAACTCATCGCGATTAGGCCTATACGTTAATTACGTTGCCGTTGTAATCGCTGTATTTGCGGCATACGATGGAGCATGCGCAGTGGCCTACGTTTAAGGCCGGCGCATGCGCAGTTCGT
The DNA here is from genome assembly GCA_029574335.1 of Rana kukunoris. Taxonomy (NCBI): domain Eukaryota; kingdom Metazoa; phylum Chordata; class Amphibia; order Anura; family Ranidae; genus Rana; species Rana kukunoris. Next base: position 438,154,932 of record CM056051.1, read on the forward strand.
TCGACATGGGGGCGCGCTTAATTTAAATACAGCACGCCCCCCTCCTTCCCTATTTGAATTACGAGGCCTTACACCGTCCCCTTTACGCTACGCCGACGCAAATTACGGAGCAGTGCTTTGAGAATACAGCACTTGCCGGTAAAAACTGCGTAGGCGTAGTGTAAATAGGATACGCCGCAAATACGCGATTTTTTGAGAATCTGGCCCAAAGAGTTTAATATGCACGTTTAAAGGAGAATTCCAAGGAAGGTGCACAATTCACTAAGGCAGCCTCTTTCTCAACCTTTTTAACACAGAGGGACCCTATAATGTTTAGGTCTGATTGAACCCCTGTTAATAATTAGTCTATATACAGCTCAGGGTAAATTGACATAAACCATAAATTACAGTGACTGTAAAGGCATTTTATTTTATTTAAAAAGATGATATACTTACAACAACTATACCTGCTGTGCAATGGTATTGCATTGAACAGTCCCACAACCCCTCTTCTGAAGTCCCTGCTGATGTTGTCTGCTACTTCTTTCCCGCAGGTGCATCAATGCAAGTTTCCTTGCATTGGTGGTCCACAGTAAAATGCCCTCATTACATTAGTGGTCAGTGAAATAGCTGCCCTCTTTGCAATCAGTATGGAAGGTAACTTTTAGATCAGTAGTCATTAGCAGAAGGTCCCCCTTACACCAGTGGTCAATGAGAGGAATGTTCCCTCCATTGGAAGGCTTTGTACATTGGTGGACAGTGGGAAGAATAACCCTCTTAGAGGATAGTTAAAATTATCACCTGGATTCACTATCACTTATCTGAAAGGCACAAAATGTTTACTGCTCAAAGAATCCTTGTTGATAATGAATGCTTTAACAAATTAAAGCCAGACTCCATACAGTTATAAAATACACAAATGAATATAGTTCTGTATTCATTTTGTACTTCTTAAATGCAAGTAGTGACGTATTTGACTGGGAAAGGTAAAAGCTGCACAAGTAGCCAATCAGTTGTGCTGTAGTGATCATGTGCTAACAATGGATATTCTAATAGGAGAAAGCAGAGTAATGCCCTGTACAAACGATCAGGATTTCCGATGAAAAAAGTCAGACGTTTCTTTTTCATTGTATATTCCGACTGTGTGTGGGCCCCATCTGACTTTTTTCATTGGAGTTTAGAAATAGAACATGTTTTATTTTTTTCCGATGCAAAAAATTTGATCGGAAGTTCCTATCGTCTGTGTGGAACTCTGACGGAGAAAAAAACACGCATGTTCAGAATCAAGTCGACGCATGCTCGGATGCATTGAACTTCATTTTTCTTGTAGCGTTTTACATCACCGCGTTTTGGACGGTCAGAATTTGGTCTGACAGTGTGTATACAAAACAGCTTGAACGGAATTCCGGCGAAATTTTTTATTGGATTTTAGGCCATCGGAGATTCCGATCGTGTGTACGGGGCATAACAGAGAACTAGTCTGCTGCTTCTCTTTTTTCAGTACATTCACAGGTTGAGGGAGGGACAAGATCCTGTGTATTATAGGCATCCCAGCAACAGAGGACGCCACTCAGGTATGGCTTGCCACAGGTGCCTCTATTCAAGCTGTGGTCTGTTAAGCTGCTGTTCAAAGATAATGGGCTACTGCTGCAAGGACATTAAGGCTGATTTTAAGGCATGATTGTGTTATAATACACAAGGTCTTTGCACCCTCACTCTGCTTATTTGATACTACAATTGTGGACACACAGCAAGGAAAGCCATACACAGGGGTGTAGCACCGAAGGGGGCACATTTTCCCCCTATGGATGAGGCAATACCAACTTAAGCCCCAACAAAAGGTCTCCCCCTATGTGATAAGCGCAGTATTTACATATTCAGATATTCCATTCGCCTCTATACTTAAGTGGACTGTATACTTACCCATTTAATAATTTGGTCCAGTATCCATGGGCCACACGCTTATAGTGGAAATCTGTGACCACTTACCATTGTGTGTGACTTATTCTCTAATACCTATACATGACCACTATATACCAGTGGTATCTACTATATAGACCACATGATATACGATTATCCTACTACCATAGTTCTCTGCCATTAGGAGCAGCCAGCCTACATATACCTATCTGAATGTGTATTTTACTTGGATTAAAAATCATTTCATTTTTCTTGGTTCTTTGCGGGTTCCAGGTGCGGCACCCACCTTCAGGGTGTGCGCATCCAACAGGCCCCCGGCGATATGGCCTACCAGGCCGGGGCACACGCTACGCGGAGTTCCATGCGGATGCTGAAAGGGGCCCCAGTGACTTACTGGGTCCTCATATTCACTAAAGATCCCAGGCTGGGTGCCGTTCGGTGGGGGATCGGCTTGAGGAGAACCCGGAGGCAGGTGATCCAAAAGGGCTTGAACGAACCATCGGGGATCTGGTGACCGGAACATTGACAGGTACACTTCAACTGTCAACCGGTGACCCTGACTGAATTTACTGGGAGGATTTGCTCAATCCATTTTGCTCATCCAAGTACTAGGCCTGTGGCAGAGGTCCCTGAGTCAGGCCTGTGGCAGAGGTCTGTTCCTCCCAGCAATCTACAAAGTGACACTTCGGCTGCCAGGCTTGTGGCAGGAGTCTGTCCGGAGGCACTTCACCCACTCTGGCTAGAGTGGCGACGAACTGCACTACTGCTGAAAGCAGGCTTGCTTTCTTCTCTATCCAAGGCCTGTTACTGCAAATGTTCTTCTGCTTCATTAACCTTTCCTATCCTACCTCATGTTGACATTTGGCCATTCGCTCACTACTTTTACTCAATTCCATCACCCCTGGAAAATTCTACAAGGTAACTTAATACGCCAATCCCAAATCAACCAGCGGCCCCCGAGGGGGTATCGCTACATACCTCGGCGCATCTTTATGCCGGTGTAACGTATCTTCTTTACGCTACGCCGGCGCAACGCAGGGAGGCAAGTATGGATTTCACAAAGAAAATGCTCCCAACGTTGCGGCGGCGTAGCGCATATTCGTCAGCGTGAGCCAACGTAAGTCAAAGTAGGTGGAAGTGGGCTGGAAGTGGGTGTGATACATTTAAATAAAGCGTGACCCAATGCAAATGATGGGCTGAGCTTCAAACAAGTACTTAAAATGAACTGCGCATGCGTCGTAACTTGGATGCATTCCTGTGCGCATGCTCACAATCACGTCGAAATAACTGCCTAAGATACGTCGAAAAACAGCCTACGACGTGAACGTAACCTACGCCCAGCCCTATTCAAGTACTACACAAACGGCGTAAACAACGTAAAATTCAAAGGCGTTCGTTCCCTGGTCCATACCTTTGCATGAGTTGCGCCTCCTATATGGGGAATAACTTTACGCCGGACGTAACCCTTACGCAAATCGCTTAAAACATGCGCCGGGCGCAAGTAAGTTTGTGAATCGGCGTATCTCCCTCATTTGCATTGAAAATCAATGGGAGTTCCAAATGCGTCCAGCGTAAATATGCGCCCACTCTACGCTGGCGTAGGCAAGTTACGTCAGTCGGATGAAGTCAGTTTTTTTGCGTATCTTAGTTCTATAGATACGGCGCATAGATACGACAGCGCATATGTACACTAACGCGGCGTATCTCGAGATACGTCGGCGTAAGTGCTTTGTCAATCCGGGCCATAGTATATATCATTTGTGTATTTAGCCATTTGCCTGGAGTTCAACTTTAGGAAAAGACACTGTATCGACATATTGTTTTTTTGAAAGTGGTATTTATAAGAGACTTTAATGATTCAAATATAATTTCAGTTTGGTATTAACCTAAAAGCTTTCTTGTATAATAAACATTGCTTTAATCAGCAGTAGAAAGGCTCCAAAAAGATGCCACCTATAATTTATAAGAATTTTGCTTGCCAAGCTCCTGGGAGTCTTCTAGATAGGGTTATATAACCACTCAGTAACATATTAAAAGTACATTGAGAAAAAGCAGGCAGGGCAAGCTGCAGCTTTTAGTTCCTCTGTAGCTGTACAGCAATCCAATACCGAAGCTGTGTAATAAAAACATCACATGACTGCTGAGAAGCATATGTGTTTTTTAACCAGTTATTACAAAACCTTTACCTTGCCACCCGAAAAGACACCAGACTGATTTAAGTTGTAAATAGGGAAAGGCCACAGCTTTATTGAACTAGCCGACTGTAACAATATTTAAAATACCACATAACAAGGGGCCTTCATTTACATTGAACATGTCACTGGAAAGCTTAAAACGTGATAAAATACTTCTGCTTTTTGTCACGAAAAGATCTTGACAAAAAAATATGACAAAATATTGTAACTGTGGGTTTCATAGAACAGTCCTCAAAATTTCTACTCGCCTAAAAAAATGGATAGCTGGCAAACGTGGGCTGCCTCGGAGGAGGGGGGGACGAGCACCCCCGGCAGGTGGGATGGAACGGGAGCCGTTCTCCCAGCCAGGGGAAGGGAGGAGAGGAAGAGTCGAGCTGGCCGATCATTAGACAGCGGGGATTGCCCATCGTAACAGCTTTCACTTGAATTGCTGGGTTCCCAGCACTCCTCACCGTCACATACAGCCCCGCCTCCTCACCCAGCGCCGCTCATGTCACACATGCCCGGCACATTTAATAGACAGAACACTGGTCCAATGTCGGGAGTCGTCGGGCGAGGAAATAGTAATGTGTGATGGTGTGCAGCACCAGGGACCCAGCAATTCATATGAAAGCTGTTACAGCGGGCTTTGCACAGGTGAGGCTGTACTGATGGGCACAGGTGAGACTGTACTGACGGGCACAGGTGAGACTGTATTGGTAGGCACAGGTGAGACTGTATTGATGGGCATTGCTGGGGCTGTGCTGAGGGGTACTGAAAAAGTTGTTAATATTTATGTTTGTAACTTAATTCTGCATAAAACATTTAAGTGTAATTTCATGAGATAATTTACGAGGGCATGTTTAGTGGTGGTATTTGGGGGCGGGGCATTGTTGGGGTTGGGTGGGGCAACTGGTGGCAAGTAACCCTTAAGGCCTGGCTAGTAACTCAGGACTTGCAATTGTGGGCCCTGTGCTAGAACATTTAGAAATTTTTGTTGCAAACAGCATGCAAATGTTTTAACAAAGGAAACTTCATTAACCCTGATCTGACATACTATATAATGACTGCACAAGACATTTTGTGAATTTGAGTAATTAAAAATTACTTTTCTATTTCAATCTGTAGCCATCTGATTTCCGAAAACTGCCAATTTTTTTTTTTTTTCAAGTGTTGCTTCCCTGTATCCATAGAAACCGCAATATCAGTGGCACATTTCCATACACACCCTAGAAATGTCTACTCCTACTTCATGTTGTGATTGGCTCAGTGCTTGTACCAAAAGTTTTCCCCTATTATATGCCCAGGGATGGTCATGTGAGTACAGCAGGTAGACCCGTCCACATGCAAGAAATGTAAGGTGCATAGGCGTGTGCAGAGGATGTGCCAGGTGTGCCCAGGCACACCCCAATTACCCTGTGCAGCACAGATTTTCCCTACTGTCCTGGTTCCTCCCCTCCTTCCCCCCACAGCGCCTCTGGCTTTCCTCCTCTCCCGTTAGCTGTTGCTGTGGAGATGCGCACACCTATGGTGAGGTGCATGGAGTGTAGATGTCAGTTTTGAACTAGCAGAAATCTTTGCATGGCATATAACTGTATCTATGATCAGGAAGGCATTTTCTTTCCTAAACAGAATTGGAGATACACTTCTTTAAATGTATAGTCCCCCTATAATGACGCATTTCACTGTTTATTATTTTTTTACTTTATTAAAATGTCACAAAATGCAAATTTTTCAGCACACACCACTACAGCACAGTGTGAACTAATCTTCCCTCTGCTAAATGACAAGTAATGAACGTGTATTATGTCTCTTCAAGGTTCGGCCGTCACTTATGATCACATGATCTGTGTTCCATTAGCCTCAGTGGAAGGCAGGGGAGACATCAGGGGTCTAATAGACAATTACTGCCCCAGTAAACAGAAACCTTTATTATGCCATACAGCACAGCCATCTGTATCCTTTTGTATTGAATTGTATCATAACTTCTCCATTTATTTTGAAAAGCGCTGCCCAAACTGTTATGCCGCGTACACACGATCGAAAATGGTCTGATGGACAGTTTTCATCAGACGAACCAATCGTGTGTGGGCCCCATTGTTTTTTATCCATCCGATAGAAAAAAACAATCGTCTGTGGGGAAATACATTGGTTAAAAATCAACTCATGCTCAGAATCAAGTCATCACTTCATTTTGCTCAGCATGTCGTCGTGTTTAATGTCATCGTGTTCTGAACTGATCATTTTTTTAACCGATGATGAAAGTCAGCTTCATCGGATATCTGATGAAAAAACCCATCAGACCGTTTTCATCAGATGAACCGATCGTGTAGCTACAGTGGGGAAAATAATTATTTGATACCCTGACGATTTTGTAAGTTTGCCTACTTACAAAGAAATGATGAGTCTATATTTTTTATCATAGGTGTATTTTAAATGATAGAGACAGAATATCAACCACAAATCCAGAAACACACATGTTACAATTGTTATAAACCTGCTTCAGAATGTGCTGATGTGGTACACATATTAGTCCTGTCAATTTATGTGTCTAAAAGACACCTATCCACAGATTCTCTTATGCCGCATACACACGATCTGGCTTTTGCCCGAGCCAAATCACATCGGAATTCCGATGGAATTCCATTGGAAATTTTTTAGAACATGTTCTATATCTAAAGTCCGATGGAATTCATCGGAATTTCCGATGAAAAAACTCCAATGGGGCTACACACGATCGGAAAATCCAATGGAAAAAGTCCATCTGACTTTTTCCATCGGAAATTCCGATCGTGTGTATAGGGCATTACTTCAATTCAAACCTCAGGATCATGGGCAAGATCAAAGAGCTGTCAACGGACGTCAGGGACAAGATTGTAGACCTGCTCAAGGCTGGAATGGGCTAAAAGTGTGGCAGGCGCAGCACTATGAAGTGCCTCATGCGCTGTGGCATTAGAAGAATTGTGATATCTCTTTTTTTTAATTCAAGTATTCTTTATTTATTTTCTACTTTCCAAAGGCATAATACAGTTTACATGACATACATTCTTGTGTACAAAACCCGTGATTTGCGGCCTTTATTGTTCGCCTTTTTACCCTTATCCCCCCCCCCCCTCTTCTTATAAATACTCATATATGCACACTTTACTGTAATTACCGCTTTTCCTTTTTGTTTTTTTCCTCTCCTTTTACCTTTCCCTTAATACCTTTGTACCCAATTATCACCATCTTAGGTATTTCTATCTCTATCACTGTTACCTCGCTCTTGCACACATACCTCTCCCCATTCACCCATCTATGTTCCTCACCTCTACTTAGGGTGGGCATCCCATTCTATTCAGCCATGGCTCCCACAGCATTTTAAATTTATTAAAGTTGCCTTGTCTGGTTAGAGTTGCTTTCTCCTTCCATACTGTGACATTTATCACGTTTACCCATTCTGTTACTGTGGGGGGTTTCTCTGCCTGCCACTTTTGTGCTATCAATTTCCTGGCTTGGAACAGGCACCTTATAGCTGCTTCCTTTCTGCCTCTTTGCTCAAACCACTCCTCTATACACCCCAATAGACAGACCCTGGCCTCCAGTGCCAACTTGATCCCTAAGGTGGTGTTTATGATCTCTAATACTTTAACCCAGTATCTATGTAACTTCGGGCATTTCCACAACATGTGTATAAGATCTCCTGTAATTTGACATCTGGGGCATTTGTCGTCTGCTTTCCTTCCAAACTTATATAACCTCTTTGGTGTGTAATAAGCTCTATGAAGTAGAAACAGGTGTGAGACTCTCTGTGATGGGGCAAGTGACACTAGTTTCCCTGCCGCGAGGATCTGTTCCCATTGCTCATTTGTTATTTGACCTATGTCTTCCTCCCACCTTTGTTTATATGTGTCTTTACTTTTTCACTCAGGGATCGGTTGCTGCGCGGCGGTATATGCTGGCGCTCCGCTGCTCAAATGCGCTCTTTACTGTGCAAGTTGAGGAGCGCTATTGCTTTTCCCTCAAAGGGAATAATTAGTTCCACTGTGGCAGGCGCAGCACTATGAAGTGCCTCATGCACTGTGGCATTAGAAGAATTGTGATATCTCTGACTTTTCAGTCCAACAAGACTGTCTATTACTCTGAAATTCTTCTAGCGCCGTTCTATGGAAGCAGTAGGTTTAAAGAGCACACCAAATGCTTAAAATAACTTCTTTAATAACTTCACTTTGCAGCAGACAGTCCATGTACAAAAACACGTGATGAATAAGTATAACAGAAAATGGTGGTTCAAATATTCAATCTTGTCATTTAACATAAGATGGTGGCTATATTTCTTTCTTCAGTATTTACTCTCTCTCTCTCTCTCTCTCTCTCTCTCTCTCTCTCTCTCTCTCTCTCTCTCTCTCTCTGTAAGTTATCAAAGCATTCTCTGATTTCTCTGAAGGGTATAACTCTGTTTGCAACTTGGTTTGCAGGGTTGCTTTTGCAGGGTTAGCTTAATAGGGTTTGGTTTCTGAATTAGGTTAGGAGGTATGTTATGATATGGTTCGGTTTGAAGGTATGAAGGTATGATGAGTGATGAGTGATTCAGGTTTGGTGGAACTACAAGTGAACACACAGCTAAATCAGTATACAGTTCTAATCACACTATTTACAATAAGAACATATATATAAATGTATAATTACCTAATTTTTCCCTATGGCTTCCATAAGAACTGCTCTCTGTATGTCTCTGTGTGTCTCTGTCTCCATGTGGTTCTGTCAGGAACCTTCCAGACAGAGTGGATGCAAAGCTGGCTGTGACTGGTCAAGACTCTGCTCAATGTGAGATTAGCTGTGATTGGGCCAAGGCTTCTGATGAGTCACAAAAGCTTAACTCTATGCTTGCTGGTATGAATTAAACTGTGAATTGCTTTGCTTACCTCCTGCCCCCATACAAACAAATGACTCTTAAAGGCATATTTTTTCTTTTGCTTCTGTGAACACAACATACAACTGTTATATAAGATCCAAACACAAAATCACAGTGAATAACTCTGCATTTGTCTCTCACATATAAACATGTGCTCTACATTAGGTTCTTAGCAGGTTTAGCTGTATATACATGTAAGTTATATTAGCTACCTAGGACAGGTTCTAGCTGGCCAGCTACAAAAAGACCATCAGCAAGAAGCTTGGTCAGAAGGAGACAACTGTTGGAGCGATTATTCGCAAATGGAAGAAATACAAAATAACCATCCACCTCCTCAAGAAGGCACATGTACAGGCCTTTCTGAAGTTTGCCAGTGAACATCTAAATTATTCAGAGAAGGATTGTGAGAAAGTGCTGTAGTCAGTTGATACCAATATTGAGCTATTTGGCATTAACTCGACTCACCGTGTTTGGAGGAAGAAAAAGGCTGACTATGACCCCAAGAACACAGAAAGGTACAGGCCGGTTTTGCCACAATGAGGGGCCAATGGATGTATTGTAAAATCTTGGATGAGAAACCTCTTCCCTCAGAAAGAACACTGATGCTGGGTCGTGGATGGGTCTTCCAGCATTACAATGACCCAAAACATACCGCCAAGGCAACAAAGAAGGCTATGGAGTGGCCTAGCCAGTCTCCAGGCCTTAAACCCATAGAAAAATAATGTAGGGAGCTAAAAATTCTAGTTGTTAAGAGCCAAGAAACCTTAAGGATTTAGAGAAGATCTCTACAGAAGAGTGGACCAAAATACCTCCTGAGATGTAAGCAAACCTGGTAAACAACTACAAGAAACGTCTTACCTCTGTGCTTGCCGACAAGGCTTTCTCCACCAAGCACTAAGTCATGTTTTGCTTGGGGATCAAATATTTATTTTACTCACTTCAACTCAATTTATAACATTTGTATCGTGTTTTTCTGGATTTTTGGTTGATATTCTGTCTCTATTATTTAAAATACACCTATGATAAAAACTATAGACCCTTCATTTCTTTGTAAGTAGGCAAACTTCCAAAATCTGCAGGGGGTCAAATAAATTATTTCCCCCACTGTATATAAATCCTAAATTGTAATCTAAATAATAATAGAAGCCAGGAGTGTTTTTATAATCCCAGTCTACCAGCCGCTGTTCACAAATTGTGCTGGTAGACACGTAGTTAAAGCAATTCTGTCACTCAGTTTTGTAGTAAATGTTATCTTAAAAACTGTGTATGCTGGCAAATTGACAAAACACAGGAGCACAACTGGGAAAAAGGGACAGAGCGTTGTCACTATAACAAGATGTGCCTGCACAAGTACATTCATGGTAGGATCAGCAGAATTTATTTTAGGCTTGGTTCACACTATTTCAAATTTAAAAAAACACCACAACAAATAGTGTTTTCGTGTGCTGTGGTGCCATTCAATCTTAAAATAAGATTTCATGGAATGTAAAAATCCTCCCTTGCAGTGGGGCTGCCCTTGCACTACAAGTATTAACTGCTTGTTTAGGTCTAGGGGGCACAAAAACAGCAGTCGGCACCTCCCTATACTCCAGTGGTGCACTGTTCCAGAAGCTACATACAGAGCAGCCAGTTTAAATACACTCTGTTTGCAGCAGACTGAGAGGATGCGCTTACAGTGCCTCTCACTTCTTTTAGAGGCACTGAGCTCAATGGACAGCTTGGAGCCTTGGGCCAATGGTAAAGCACCATTGGAACAAGCTGTCCAATAAAAATGCTGCAGTGGAGGCTGTCCTCTCACTACAGTGTCATAAAAAGACAAATGCTCCCTTCCAGCCCAGCCCTCCTAACTACAAGGAAAATACATGGGTTTATGTGTATAAAATGTACTCATAATCCTGTGTTTTTCTCACACAGTTAAGAGGGAGAATGAGAATCTCCTGCTGCTAAAAAGTTACTGTTTTAATCAAGTTAAATCATATATTATTATGCTATATGTTATAACATAATAATTTATTATTTATCTATTTACTGTGAAATTACTGGTTTGAAGTGATAACTTCAAACTTCAGGAATTTGTCCGTTAGGCCGTGTACACACGATCAGTTCATTGGATGAGAACGGTCCGAAGGACAGTTTTCATCGGTTAACCTATGAAGCTGACTGATGGTCTGATGTGCCTACACACCACCGGCTAAAAAACCGATCGCGTCAGAACGAGGTGACGTAAAACACGACGTGCTGAAAAAAAATAAGTTCAATGATTCCAAGCATGCGTCGACTTGATTCTGAGCATGTGCGGCTTTTTAACCGATGCTTTTGCATACTAATGATCGGTTTTGACCTATCGGTTAGGCGTCCATCGGTTAAATTTTAAAGCAAGTTCTCTTTTTTTTGACTGAAGGATAACTGACCGATGGGGCCCACACACGATCGGTTTGGACCGATGAAACGGACCTTCAGTCTGTTTTCATTGGTTTTGACCGATCGTGTGTATGCGGCCTTAAACTACCTGCTTGAGTACAGTTTTTGAAAATATACTGTAGTAAATTACCTTAAAAACAATATATAATTATTATTTGTATATTACTTATGGTAATTAACCCCTTGGCATCCAGGCCAAATCTGACATTTCTCTCCTACGTGTAAATATTATAATTTTTGTTGCTAGAAAATTACTCAGAACCCCCAAACATTATATATTTTAGCGGATACCCTAGGGAATAAAATGGTGGTCGTTGCAACTTTCATGTTATAAGATATTTGTGCAGCAATTTTTCATATGTGTTTTTCATTAATATATATATATATATATATATTAAAAGAAAAAACAGAAAATTCATATTTTCTTGTATAATGTGAATAGTAAATAGATACTTAACATGTCATGCTTTAAAATTGCAAACACTTGTGGAATGGTAACTTCGGTACTTAAAAATCTCCATAGGCGTTGCTTTAAAAATGTATACAGGTTACAGAGGAGGTCTAGTGCTAGAATTCTTGCTGTCACTCTAACATTCGCGGCGTATGTAACCTGTGTGTATCTGGCTCTGATACTAGCCACTGACCTCACTGCACATCCATGTAGTACATACACATTTTTTGGTTAAATTTGATGCAGTAGGCAGTCCACTGAAATGAATGGACTGCTTTAAAGTGGTTCTAAAGCCTAAAGGTTTTTTTATTCTATTGATTAATGTAAAAAAAAAATCTGTGTCACAGGATCCCCCCCAGCTCCCCTGTATGCATACTTGAGCCCGATCTTGATCCAGTGCTGTGCACAAAAGCAGTGTCTCTCTCCCACCTTATAGGACAGACTGATAGCAGAAGGAACCAGATAGGACGGCTCAGGGGTGAGCCTGCACAAGTGCCCCCATAGAAAGCAGCTTTCTATGGGACACTTGCTAAAGAGAAGGAGCCAGGAGTGCCGGCAGGGGACCCAAGATGAGGAGGATTGGGGCTGCTCTGTGCAAAATCATTGCACAGCACAGAAAAGGATGATATTTTTATTATTTTATTTTAAAATTTCAAAACTTTACCAGCACTTTAACGAAGCACATGTTACGTTAGCATATTAACCACTTAAGGACCTTGCGTGTTTTTCAGATTTTGTGTTTGCAAGACTAAAACAGGTTTTTCTGCTAGAAAATTACTTAAAACCCCCAAACATTATATATATGTTTTCTAACACCCTAGAGAATAAAATGGCAGTCATTACAATACTTTTTGTCACACCGTATTTGCACAGCGGTCTTACAAGCGCACTTTTTTTGGAAAAAAAATTACTTTTTTGAATTAAAAAAAAAGACAACAATAAATTTGGCTCAATTTTTTTATATATTGTGAAAGATAATGTTATGCCGAGTAAAATGATCCCCAACATGTCACGCTTAAAAATTGCGCCCGCTCGTGGCATGGCGTCAAACCTTTACCCTTAAAAATCTTGATAGGCGACGTTTAAAAAATTCTATAGGTTGCATCTTTTGAGCTACAGAGGAGGTCTAGGGCTAGAATTATTGCTCTCGCTCTAACGATCGTGGTGATACCTCACTTGTGTAGTTTGAACACCGTTTTCATATGCGGGCTCTACTCACGTATGTGTTCGCTTCTGCGCACAAACTTGTCGGGACGGGGGACTTTAAAAAAAAGAAATTCTGTTTTCTTATTTATTTTTATTTATTTTATTATTTTTTACACTGGAAAAAAAAAATGTGATCACTTTTAATCCTATTACAAGGAATGTAAACATCCCTTGTAATAGAAAACAGCATGACAGGTCCTCTTAAATATGAGATCTGGGGTGAAAAAGACCTCAGATCTCATATTTAAAGTTAAATGCAAAAAAAAAAATATGGAAATTGTAATTTTCTCAGCCGGCCGTCAGATTCGGCGACCAGCCCGTCGAGAAAGGCGACCAGCCATTCATCCCGACGGGCCGTCGAGCAAATAGAGAACCTGCTCTCTATTTCGGCTCGACGGCATTCCCGACGGGATGCTCGCCGAATCCATACACACGGCCGAGGTTCTCGGCAGAATCAGGATGCCAGTGAGGTTTGTGCCAAGAACCTCGGCCGTGTGTACGGGGCTTAAGTGGTTAATGTGCATGAGTTATCACAGCTCAGCAGTATAAACCTAGCCTTAATGACAGCTCCAGATTTAAATATGTTGAAAAATACTTTCAAAATGACATATTAAAGTTTATATGAGATTTTAGTGAATGGGTTTTACTGTAAATTATGAATAACAACTGCTATGTGCATGGCCAGCGTTACAAACAAATATACAAGCCAGGTCTGCGTTTACTTAATGCAGAGAGAGTTAATGTGATATGTGCCTGGCTGATGCTGTACCTGGGAGGGCACGCTGATTTGTGCCTCAATTTATCTTGGCCTGGTTAAGCAATCGGGCTCAGCTCTGCACCTCTCATATCGAGCAGCTGGTACAGCTTGTGTCTGTCGTATCAGATGTCTGACAGTTCCTTTGTTTATTTCCAAAATTAGCTTGCTTCTTCCAAGTGGTTAAACAATTGAGGCTCCTTGCACAGGTGTTTAATGCCACTGTCAGCTAGGGAAGGTGTTATGCAATTAGCTCACGGCCAATTAGATTTCACGGTGCTTAATGCACTCTGCTTATGATTGAGCATTTACAATACCGTGGCCCTCTACCTCCTGGAAAACCTTTGCCTGTTTTAAAGCAGAACTCTAGCCCAACAACTAATTGCACTTAGGTCTAGGAAGAAGAAAAGGCCGACTGCACTCCAGGAAAGTTTTTTTGAAGCCGCGTACACACGGCAGAGAACCTCGACGGGCAGAACACATCGTTCCGCCCGTCGAGGTTCTCTGCCGGCCGTCGAAATCGGCGACCCGCCCGTCGGGAATGGCAACCAGCCATTCATCCAGGCGGGCCGTCGAGCAAAAAGAGAGCGTGCTCTCTTTTCGCTCGACGGGATTCCCGACGGGCGGGGCGAGCGCTCTGTGTACACACGGCCGAGGTCCTCGCTGGAATGCAGCTTCCAGCGAGGTTCTCGCTGGTTTCCAGCGAGAACCTTAGTCATGTGTACGCCGCCTTAGTCTATGGCAACTTTATTGTTCCAGACAAACAAGCAAAGAGCCCCCGAGTAGGACTATTTCCTCTACAATTGAGCCCAGCTTTGTGGGAGAAACGCGTCAGTAGTGGAGGTTCTTTACTTCTTTGTCAATAAAGTTTACAGTGGTTGGATTTTCTTGGAATGCAGCTGGCTTTTTCTCCTTCTTAGACCTAATTTGTGGGGCACAGGATGACCCCCAAGGGCCCTTTTTTACAAACGAATTTATGGTTTGGGATCATAAAGCTAATTGCACAGTTGAAATACACATAAGCAAACTATTTTATAAGCCACCAGGTCTATAAATTATATATATAAAGAGTATACACTATATTGTCAAAAGTATTCAGATGCCTGCCTTTACACGCAAATGAACTTTAAGGGCATCCCAGTCTTTGTCCATAAGGTTCAATATTAAGTTAGCCCACCCTTTGCAGATATAACATCTGCAACTCTTCTGTGAAGGCTGTCCACAAGGTTTAGGAGTGTGTATATGGGAATGTTTGACTCCTTCTTTCAGAAGCACATTTGTGAGGTCAGGCACTGATGTTGGACAAGAAGGCCTGGCTCACAGTCTCCACTCTAAATCATCCCAAAGGTGTTCTATTGGGTTGAGGTCAGGACTTTCCAGCACTCCCTTAACCCTCTTGGGCATGTAGTTCACCAGAGCTTCACAGGTTGCCACTGGAGTCCTCTTCCATGCCTTCATAATCATATCATGGAGCTGATGGATGTGAGACCTTGTGCTTCTCCACCTTCCATTTGAGGATGCCCCACAGATGCCCAATATGGTTTGGTCTAGAGACATGTTTGGCCAGTCCATCAGCTTTACCCTCAGCTTTTTTAGCAAGGCAGTGGTTGTGTTGGAGGTGTGTTTGGGGTCGTTATCCTGTTGGAATACTTACCTGCAGCCCAGTCTCCAAAGGGAGGGGATCATGCTCTGCTTTAGTATGTCACAGTACATGTTGGCATTCATGGTTCCTTCAATGAACTGTAACTCCCCACTGCTGACAGCACTTATGCAGCTCCAGACCATGACACCCCCACCACCATGGTTGACTGTAGGCAAGACACACTTGTCTTTATACTCCTCACCTGGTTGCCTCAACACACACCATCTGAACCAAATAAGTTTATCTTGGTCTCATCAGACAACAGGACATGGTTCCAGTAATCCATTTCCTTAGTCTGCTTGTCTTCAGCAAACAATTTTCAGGCTTTCTTGTGCTTCATCTTTAAAAGAGGCTTCCTTCTGGTTTGAAAGCCATACAAACCAATTTGGTGCAGTGTGTGGCGTATGATCTGAGCACTGACAGGCTGACCCCCCCACCCCTTTAACCTCTGCAGCAATGCTGGCAGCACTCATACGTCTATTTCTCAAAGACAACCTCTGCATATGACGATGAGTACATGCACTCAACTTCTTTGGTCGACCATAGCGAGGCCTGTTCTGAGTGGAACCTCTACTGTAAACCCACTGTATGGTCTTGGCCACCGTGCTGCAGCTCAGTTTCAGGGTCTTGGCACATACCTGAGACCTTGTAACACTAACGAGTCACATGACATCGGAGGGAAAATGGCTACTTGTTCCCAATTTGGACATTTTCACTTAGGGGTGTACTCACTTTTTTTACCAGTGGTTTAAACATTATTCACTGTGTTGAGTTATTTTGAGGGGACAGCAAATTTACACTGTTTTAAAAGCTGTACACTCACTACTTTACATTGTAGCAAAGTGTAATTTTTTCAGCGTTGTCACATGAAAAGATATAATAAAATATTTACAAAAATATGAGGGGGTGTACTCACTTTTGTGAGATACTGTATATCCAGTCTATACCAGGGAAGGGCACACACATTTTATTTTTGTAAGCGCAGTTCAACTTTAACTTTTTTTTTCATGGACTGTATCAAGATCTGAATCCTGCTGTATCAATAATTAAAAAAACCTCTCTCCATCTTAGAATTATATTTCAGACTAAGTCTCTACGCAGACGACTTTTATCCCACACATAGAATGTGAGAGATTGAGTATTCTACTTTAAGTGTCTTTCTGAGACATTAAATAATACAACAATGCAGACTCTCCTAATGACACATTTCTTCAGCTTTCACACCTATTACTGCAAATGCATGTATAATTTATGTAAACAGTGCTAATAGTGAAAATAGTCTTTACCTGTCGGAGGCAGAGACAGGAACAAGGCTCTATTACGATTCCCCGGAGTCCAGCCATTGATGTACGATCCATGTTTAGTCCATATACGGCCTAACACTAAAACCTATAAGAATCTGAATATGTGATCTTACAGTAAATGTAAATTCAATCACTAGAACCTCACATAAGCTTTAACCTGTTATTGTCATTTTAGAAATCATTTAAAAAAATGTAAAGCCTGCGTCTGGTTTTTTTTTTCAAATAATTCCTGGTGATCCTGCCATGAAGGTCCTTGTTCAGGCAGTTATTGTTATGGGGTGACAACACTTTGTCCCTGTATCCTAATTGTGCGCCTGTATTGTCACCCTGTCACACTTTCAACAAACATTGGAACAGGAAACTCAACCTGAGAAACGCAGGCGAAACTGGGCCTACTAGGGGGCATCTACTAGTGCAGGAAGGTCTAATGTTGCTGGAGGTCAATTATTGTTGGGAGGGATCTACTGCTGAAGGAAGAGGTCTATTCTTGCTGGCTGACGGATGGTCTCTTGATGCTGGCTTCTGGAAAATCTATTGTTGTTAGTGGGGGTCTATGTTGCTGTTGGGGGGGGTATACTGTTGCTGACTGGATCTATTGTTGCTGTGGGGGTGTCTGGTGCTGGCTGCAGGGGATCTATTTTAATGCTTTTCCATACAAATTACTTAGTGCCACAAAATACTTTGTTGTATAGTCTCTGAAAGGGATGGTGCCAGAAGGTGGGTAGGGGGTGGAACCAAAAGATGTTTTTTTTTTTTTTTCATTGAGCTCATTAGACCTAAAAAAAAAAAAAAAACATTTTTTTTTGCTCACCTGGAAATGCCTGTTGCTCTGCGGTCCCACAAAATCTGCCTTTGGAATCACCTAGGATTCTGACATCATCTCCCTCAGCTCCTCAATGCTCATGGGAAATGTGTGTCATCATTTCCCAGGATGCCGTGCGCTTCCCCATTATAACTCCCCATCCAAGACTTCCAGGAAGTGAGTGCTTGTGGGCTTCACAATGCCAACAAGCAAAATGACAACCATGTGGACATAGTTTTATAAACTATCTTTTTTAAATAACTATGCGGAGCGGCGGCGGATTGTAAAATAGTAAGTGACCGGATTTATATTATAAAAACGCCTGATGAAAGGACATACATTTAAAAAATGCTAATTGTGGTTGGAACCCCGCTTTAATGCATAGAATGCATTAAGGTGAAAAAAACATGAATGTTTACAACCCCTTTAAGCCGTTAAATTGGAACTAAAGTCCAGTGCATGAAGGGTGAGCTATTGCCAAATGTGCACAGCGTACTTCAAACGTATGGTACACTTACCTCCCTGTGTGCCCAGCTCTAGTTGGGGTTCCAAAGCCGCTGCCATCTCCCCAGCTACATGCACACAAGAATTACGTCCCCAGAATTATTTTTGGCACACTGAGAATGGTCTGAGATGTACACCGTATGGCACCTGTGCCATACATTGTACACTGGAAAAGGTCAAGGAGTGTAAGGGAAAAGTTCTTTTGGCAGAGAAACTTTGCATGCCCCTTGCAATCATTTACAGGCCCTGAGTTCCTCTTTACTTCTTTCTTTTAACTTGGAAACCTCCATTACTCCTCCCCTAGTCAAGTTTGTGGAATCTTAAGCCCCCCCCCCCCCAATACATACGTGAGCCTGATCTCAATCCAGTGATGTGCATGAGTGCCGAGGCTCTCTTGGCTCTCTCGCTCCTCACTGGCTCACATACAGCATTGGCTGCTGCTGATGTCAATCAAAGCAAATGAGGAGGGGCAGGGCCAATCTCTGCTCTGTGTGTCTTATGGACACACACAAAGCAGGGCTTGGATGTAAGCATGCACCAGTGCCCCCATAGCATTTGGCATTCTATGGGGGCACTCGGAGGGGGGGAAGAGTCAGGAGGGCCAGCGAGGAACCTGGGAAGAGGAGGATCGGGACTGCTCTGTGCAAAATCATTACACAGAGCAGGTAGGTATAACAAGAAGGTTTACAATCACTTTAACTCCTGCTGAAAAAAATCTTGTCGTTAGAGTTCAGTTACTGAATCTGAAATTGTGTCTGGACAGTGACTCCTAGCAGTGACTCGTCACTTATGAGACAGCTTTGACTGAGTTTTTCAGGAGCCAGTCTACCTGAAAGGCAGTGAATACTGATCTGCACTCTCTTTCTAGGTAATCTATAGAGCTCTGGGAATTTGTGTCACATGTTAAATGTTTATTTGTAAAATAACAAAATTCAAAGAAAGATAATTGCACTTGCAAATGACGTTTAAAATTCAAAAACTTTTTCAAAGCTTTATTCCTTTCTCATCTTGTCCTTGGAGAACTGCCATAAATTGTTCTTCTAGTTCAGACTTCCCTCTGCTTTCTTTATGATATCCACAGAAAACTCCCTACGCTCTGGACTCTGGTCATGCAGTATTACATCAAAGAGAAATTCCAGAAATCCCAGCATCTGTGCCTGTCTGACTGGGTGGCAGGGGTCAGCAGACCTAAAAACAGCTAAAGATGCTGGGAATGCATTTCTTTCTTCTGACATTTGCTATCACTATAGATGGCAATGTATTATATCACTTAAAGGGGTTGTAAAGGTACAATTTTTTTAAGAGCACGAAGTGATCTAGCAGGATTTATAATTCTGACTAAAGTTCCACTTTAAGAACATTCAAATGCTCAAAAACATTCTATAACACTTTGAAACCCACTTTTGTGTTTAATTTGTTTTTATTTAGCATGCTTCTGCTTTCTGGGAAAACCACGCTTCTGTAAACCAGCCTGGCCACTTCCTTAGGACCTAGATATCTATAACACAATAAACTATTTAAATAATTACCCTGTGAATGGAAAATATAGATGTATTATATTTTATAATATTCTCAAAATGGTAACTTGAAAATAAATGTCAATGTATTCTGCACATTTTTAATTCTTGTATTTCATATGCAAATTTGTAGATTCTCTTTCTACTCATTATCTGTATATCAGGGAGTATGGTAAGCACCATATGCGTGTTTAGGGGGTGTGCCAGATGTGCCTGGGCGCACCCTAATCACTTTGTGCAGTGCCAATTCCCCCTTTTGCCCAGGCTTTCCTGTGTTGCCCCTTCCACCACCCCAAATTTCTGCTGGCTTCCCTCCTCTCCTCTCCCCTGGCTGCTACATGGGATGGTTCAGGATGAAGAGCGGATGAAGGGGCTAGTAAATATGTAATTTACCAGCACCTTCTTTTTCTAAATGAACACAGTCAACACACTCACTCACTGTGTTCATTCATAAATGAAGGGGTTGTGAACCCTCCTGTTTTTTCCTTCTTAAAGGGAAGTTCCAGTTTTTTTTTATGTTTATTATAAGTCAGCAGCTACAAAAAGTGTAGCTGCTAGCTTTTAATAAACAGACACTTACCTGTTCCACATTCCAGCGACGCACCGCCCAGAGCTCCGCTCCTCTCCCTTCTCTCCGGCCGGCGCCTTCATTCCTAATGTGGGCACCTGGCTGTGACAGCCTTCAGGCTAGACGGTCAGGCACTCACTGTGCATGCGTGAGCGGCGCTGCGCTCTATGAGTGGTCAGGCGATTCCTCTTTTGGAACTCCGCTTTAATGCATCCTATGCATTAAGGTAAAAAAACATCTGACAATTACCGGGCCCCCAGCCCCCCCATTTTACTTACCTGAGCCCTGGAATGTCCCACGACAAGGACGCGCTGCATCTTTGCCTGGGGTTCTTGAGTCTTGATTGGATAGATTGCTAGCAGTGCAGCTATTGGCTCCCGCTGCTGTCAATCAAATCCAATGATGCCAGGGGCGGGGCAGAGTCCTGCGTTCGGCGGCTATGGATGCCGAATGCTGTATTCGGGAGCACGCCCACAAAGGTAACGCCCTTGGGAAATCGCTTCCCAGAGGGGGTTATCTGATGCAGGGAGGAGCTGACAGAGCCACCGACGAACCCCAGAAAACGGCATTTAGGGCCACTTTGTGCAAGACGAGCTGCACAGTGGAGGTATGACAAGCTTTAGTGTCACTTGAAGGATAGTAAACTGTGTTTATAATGGTTCAGTTTGTAACTGAACAGGAAGCCACTCAGCACAGAACACTTCCCATTCATTCACTGTCCCATGCAGCTGACGCTATAGAGCAAGGCATGTGTGTTTGAGCTTTGGGGTGCACACCCTAATGCAATAGGCTGGACACACCTATGGTGAGCACCCATCTTATAAGACTGCTGCCCACAGAGGCAGTCCTCAGTTGAGCCTTGGAACATGCATAAAGCTTCTTCTCTTCCTTTCCATTGACCAGAAGTTGAGTGTGTGTAGCTGGTAGGGTCAGCATTAAAGGCAAATTCACACTATATGCAATTATAGGCATTTTACCGCATGGTAAAATGCCTGTCACCGCAGGGACACACAGGAAACAATTGTTTCCTGTGTGTCCCATTCACACTGCAATGCAGCCTCCTGACACCCCCTTGCTTGCCCTCTAGTAAGTAGCAGCAGGACCCACTTTAGACATACTGGCACGCGTACAGTTTTGGATTTCATTGGCCACAGACCAATATTAAATCTAACCTGCCAAAAAAAGACTTTTAGCTATGTTAGGATTGTCTGATGGATCTGTTGGCTCTTCCTCAAAGAGAAATGATACAGACTGCTCATTAGACAGACATTAATATTGAATGACATAGGATGAGGGTGAGTCAGGCTAATAAGCACAAGATATGATCACTGTAATGGCATACTAAAGTTTACCAACAGGTAACTAACTTTCCTGAAGAGCCCCTGTCAGTATTTGAGTCTAACTACAGCTTGTTAGTGAACCATTTTCAGACACTAATTTAAGACCAAGGTCTATTTTTATCATTTTTTTCCCCACAAATAGAGCTTTATTTTGGTGGTATTTGATCACCTCTGCATTTTTTATTTTTTGTGCTATAAACAAAAAAAGACCTAAAGTTTTGGAAAAAAAACAGAATATTTTTTTACTTTTTGCTATAATAATATCCCATTAAAAAAAAAAAAAAATCTCAGTTAAGGCCGATATGTATTCTTCTACATATTATAGCGCCTACAAAATAGGGAATAGATTTATGAAATTCTTATTCATTATTTATTTTTTTACTAGAAATGACTGCGATCTGCGATTTTTTTCAGGCCTGCGATATTGGGGCAGACATATCGGACACCTTTGACGCTATTTTGGGACCATTCACATTTATACAGCGAATAGTGCTATAAATATGCACTGATTATTGTATAAACGTGACTGGCAAGGAAGGGGTTAACACTAGGGGTGATCAAGGGGTTAAATGTGTTCGCTGGGAGTGATTCGTACTGTTGGGGGAGGCGACTGACTGGGGGAGGTGGTCGATCTGTGTCCCTCTGTACAAGGAACACAGCATCAGTCTCCTCTCTCCATGACAGGACGTGGAGCTCTGTGTTTTACACACAGAGCTCCGCGTCCTGCCTCTGTAACTGCCGATCGCGAGTACCTGGCGGACATCACGGCCACCAGACACGCGCATCGGCACCACGTGACACAGCTTTTCCCCGCCACGCGCCCTCGCCGGCATGCGGGGAGGAATGTAAACAGGAAGACAGCCCCTGACGTCCACCCAGCAGTTGAGAGCCACGCTGTAGACGTCTTTCGTCTATAGCGCGGCTCTCAAGTTGTTTCAATTTTAAATGCCAAAAAATAAATAAAAAACACAATACAAAACACAATTTTTTTGTAAAATAGAAAAGATGAGGTCACGCTGAGTAAATAGATACCAAACATGTCATGCTTTAAAATTGCACACGGCTGCACAACAGCGACAAACAATGTAAATTTTATTATGCATAGGCGATGCTTTAAAAGCCTTTACAGGTTACCACTTTAGATATACAGAGGAGGTCTTGTGCTAGAATTACTGCCAATGATCGGACACTGCAAATATACTGCTTTGATGATGTGGGTACAGAATGTGCACTGTATGTTGGTACTGCATAGGCACTATTAACAGATGTTCACACAAAACATAAAATCCTCACTTTTTGAATTCAGGAACACTTTAAAAAGCAAGCAGCAACTATGCCTTACACCTTAAAATAAAAAGGCAACAGGTTTTCATTCTATTTGGTGTCATCAAAGAAATATAAGCAGTCTGGATAAGTATTGAGTGTGTGTTGAGGCATTTGTACATATCTTCCACATCTGGCTCCGAAGACTGAACTAAGAAAGTAGATTTCATAGTGTTAAGGCAGGAAGACCAGTATGAGAACCTCTGGCTTGATCAAATATAGAACTTACACACTTAAATTCACTCAGCATCTCTTCTAGTATCCATCCTTTGCAGATGGCTGCCCTGCTAAATCCTAGTCACCAGTATTCTTATTTCCTGCATTGCCTTGAGTTTAAATTTGCGAGAAAAGAAAAACCATATTGAGCTTTCCCTGATCTCACGTTTCTCTGAGAGTGAGGCTGCACATCACAGAATCATTTTACCAGAAGCTAAAATGCCAAGCAGAAACATTGTGGAAAGCGTGCTGAATCTGGCAGAAAAGGATTATATAAAACATGAATAAGGCTGGAATACGCGACTATACAATGTTCTTATACAATATTCCTCTTTAGATTTACCAAAACCAAACAACATTCAGGGTTGTTCACACTACTGCGCCTTTAAAATCGCGCCATTTTGCGGCGATTCACGGCCACGATTTCAGGGAATGCCAGTCTATAGAGCTGAATTTGCGTTGCACACCGATCAAACTCGCATACAGGGCCGATCCTAGGCAGGGTGCACACGGTGCTTTGCACCCAGGTGCCTGCAGTGGTGGGGGCGCCGAAGTGGCAGAGTTCTTCCCTCCCTCCTTCTCTCCTTGTTTGTGTCCATCCAGAACTAGTGTTCTGAGCATAGGTGTGTGTCCGTCCAGAACTGATGTGTCTCTGACCATCTCCTGTACTATGTATGCAGTCTCTGACAGTCTCCTGTACTATGTCTGCAGTCTCTGACTGTCTCCTGTACTATGTCTGCAGTCTCTGACCGTCTCCTGTACTATGTCTGCAGTCTCTGACCGTCTCCTGTATCATGTCTGTAGTATGTCTGGGGGCTCTTTCTAACAGACTCTCTAACAGAAGCCCTCTCTGTGTCCATCAGAGAGGCCCCCCTCCAGGTCCCAATAAAGTACTCTGTTTCTCTTCTTGTATTTTGTTTATTATTAACCACTTGCTTACTGGGCACATAAACCCCCTTCGTGCCCAGGCGAAATTTCAGCTTCCGGCACTGCGTCGCTTTAACAGACAATTGCGTGGTCGTGCGACGTGGCTCCCAAACAAAATTGGCGTCCTTTTTTTCCCCACAAATAGAGCTTTCTTTTGGTGGTATTTGATCGCCCGTGCGGTTTTTATTTTTTGCGTTATAAACAAAAAAAGAGCGACAATTTAAAAATATATATATATTTTTTACTTGTTGCTATAATAAATATCCCAATTTATTTATTTTTTTTAAAACTATTTTTTTTTCTCAGTTAAGGCCGATACGTATTCTTCTACGTATTTTTGTAAAAAAAAAAAATCACAAGTGACTGCTTTGCGCAAAAGTTATAGCGCCTACAAAATAGGGGACAAAATTATGATTTTTTTTTTAATATCTTTTTTTTACTAGTAATGACGGCGATCTGCGATTTTTTATTGGGACTGCGACATTACGGCGGACACATCAGACACTTTTGACACATTTTTGGCGCCATTCACATTTATACAGCGATCAGTGCTATAAATATGCACTAATCACTGTATAAATGTGACTGGCATTGAAGGGGTTTACACTAGGGGGTGAGGAAGGGGTTAAATGTATTGCCTGGGTGTGTTCTAACTGTGTGGGGGGAGGGGGGTGACTGGGGGAGGTGACCGATGCTGTGTCTCTATGTAAAGGAGACACAGATCGGTCTCCTCTTTCCCTGACAGGACGTGGAGCTCTGTGTTTACACACAGAGCTCCACGTCCCTGCTCTGTCACCGCCGATCGCGTGTACCTGACGGACACCGCGGCCGCCGGGTACACGCATCGAATCCTCGGTGATGTGACAGGACTGTTTTTCCCCGCCGCGCGCCACAGGGAATCTCAAATACATCACGTCCAAAGACGTGACCCCGGCGCCTCAGGTCCGCGCTGTTGACGTATTTTGTCAATAGCGCGGACCTCTAGTGGTTAAGAGATCATGTAAGGATCCCAGGGTAATGAAGACTTAGTGGGGGAGCATATCTGTGGTTGAGTCATTGCCTTAGAAACATTTGTAAAGAAGAGGAGTTAGTAAAATGACCACGCCCATGTGGGGGCGCCAGAAATATTTCTGCACCCAAGCGCCTGTGACCCTAGGATCTGCCCTGCTCGCATAGGAACCTTTTTTAACGCAGCTTAGATTTGCAATGCATGTGAACCGCACTCATGGAAAACTATGTTAGTAAAATTACTTGCGAATTTGAGCAATCGCAACGGATCAAATTCGCAAAAGAATTCGCAGCAGTGTGAACCGACCCTTAATTTGCATGCAACCAGGCAAGCCATGGCACTACATAGTTGAAGGTAAATCTAAAAGAAATTGAGCAAGAAAATTGTATAATGTATGGCCTTCTTTAGGCTGGGTTTACACTGGTGCGCTGTGTGAGATCGCAATGTGATTCGCACTGCACTTCAGTGCAAATCACATGCGATGTCCATGCGATGCGATTTCAGCTATACAGATAGTATGGCTGGTATCGCAACGAATTCGGACCAGACACGCACAGGACCCTTTTTTTGGTCCGCACCAGAATCAGATCGCATGGGTGTTTACACCTATGATCCGATTCATGTCCGAATTGTCAGATATTCAAGCTGAAATGGGGGTGTAGTTAATGATGAATGACTCTCCTCCCCAGCAGTTTGCATATGGTAGTGTGAACTGCTGTGCGGGAACCTGCAGTGGATTTGCAGGGTTCTCGCATGGCACTAGTGTGAACCGGGCCTAAGAGACAAAACTAAGTGACTGATCTGAAGCTGAACACAACCGAAAATAATTTAATGTACAACTAAGAAATGCAGTTTAATTACATACACATGAACCATCACAGCAGTAAAAAAAAAAGGTTCTCAAAGCGGAGCTCCATCCTAAAGTGGAACTCCCGCTGATCGGAACCCTCCCCCCTCCGGCCACACATACCTAAAGACAGGTATTTGCACCCACTTCCGGCCACACAATCTCGGGCAGACTGTGGGCATTACGTTACCTTCCGTCCCCCGTCCCCCCCATTGTGTGCTGGGAACACTCGGCTCCCAGTACACAGTGGGAGCCAATCGGCAGGCATAGCGCGACTCGCGCATGCGCCGTAGGGAACCGGGCAGTGAAGCCAGAGCACTTCACTTCCTGGTTCCCTCACCGAGGATGGCGGGGGAGCAGCAGAGTGATGAGCGTTTGCTCGTCCTCTGCTGCGGATGGCGCTGGGCTCCAGGATAGGTAAGTGTCCTAATATTAAAAGTCAGCAGCTGCAGTATTTGTAGCTGCTGGCTTTTAATTTTTTTTTTTCAGCGGACATCCTCTTTAATTTCAATTTAGACAATACTGTAATCCAGGCACACCTGGCAGACAGCTTAGCCCATTTGTTGACCCAACTTTTACCAATTGATGTTATGATTGGTCACTCAACTGCCCTCATGGTGAAGTCACCGCTTTGCTCTATTCTCAACTCTGCAAGCTCACAGAATGACAGAACTCAGCAATGCAACTTAATTGGCTAAAAGTGCTACTCCTCCTTCTCTCCGTCTAAACCCTGATTTACCAGGGAATACAAAAAAAGCTAACACAAAGATAAATTTGGTTACTTATACTAAGTGTATTTAAAAATAAATGATTTTGTTCAATGCTACAGTGGATGTAAACCCGATTCATGAAATTTGATTTAGACATACTGTATATATCTGCAGTATTTTGTTATCTCTCTTCGATGAGCTAAGTCCCTTAGCTCTTTCCTGACCCGTTCCTCTGTTATCAGACTTGTGACAAATTCTCTGACACTTTAGATAAAAGCAGCCTGACATTTCTGTCAGGGGAGGTTGCTAAAATAGATTAGCAGGGAGATGGCCCTGTTACAAAACACCTCTGAGAGTCTCTGCCTATGATGAGGGTGGTGTGTGCCTTTCCTCCAATCAACAATGTTGGCTATCGTGGCTGTATGCCCAAACATCACGCTCTGGGGGTTATTTGCGAAAGGCAAATCCACTTTGCACTACAAGTGGAAGTGCAGTCGCTGTAAATCTGAGGAGAAATCTAAAATGAGGGGAAGCTCTGCTGATTTTATTATCCAATCATGTGCAAGCTAAAATGCTGTTTTTTATTTTTCTTGCATGTCCCCCTTAGATCTACAGCGACTGCACTTCCAACTGCACTTTCAGTGCAATTACAAGTGCACTTTGCACTTATATGGCCAGATTCAGAAAGATTTGTGTATCTTTCAACTGGCGTAGCGTATGCTGTTTACGCTATGCCTCCGCAAATATTATGGGCAAGTGCCTTATTCAGAAAGCACTTGCTCCATAATATGCGGCTGCATAGCGTAAAGTGCCCGGCGTAAGGCCGTGCGATTCAAATTAGTGATGTGGGGGTGTGATTCATGTAAATGAATCATGACCCCACGTAGTTGTCAATGTAAACGTCGTGAACGTAACTAACGTCGAGCCCCATTCCCGAACGATTTACACAAACAACGTAACCGACGTACAATTCGACGCTGTCCTGACGTCCATACTTAACATTGGCTGTGCCTCCTATAGCAGGGGTAACCTTACGCCGGAATAACGCTTACGCAAACGATGTACACTACGACTGCCGGCCGCAAGTACGTTCGGGAATCGGCGTAAATAGCTCATTTGCATATTTTACGCGTAAAGCGGCGTAAGCGCCACCTAGCGGCCAGCGTAAAAATATGCAACTAATATACGACGGTGTAAGTGACTTACGCCGATCGTAAATTAGCAGTATTCCGGCGTATCTTGTTTTCTGAATACAAAAAAAAGATACGCCGGCTCAGAATAGACTACGCCGACGTAAAGGCTATCTGAATCTGGCCCGTAGATTGCACTTGTAGTGCAAAGTGGATTTGCCTTTAGTAAATAACCCCCTCTTTGTTGAACAGGAAGAGAAAATCTCCTAAAACGATCTGAACTTTCTAAACAGTATATAAATGTTTTTTTTTTAAATCAAACAAAGCGTGTTTATTGAGCACAAAAGGTAATCACACAGACATGGTTCAGAGCGAAGGAAATATACATTCCAAAAAAAAAAATGCAAGGTTCAGCATACATAAGAGCAACATAGTATACAAAACAAATCGAAAGAACATTGGCAAACCACTCTCCATTGCAAGGATCCGACCCCCCCCCCCCCCCCACACCAACAGTATATAAATGTTAAGACAGCAGATATACATGTAAAACTTATGTAGGGAGATTTGGTTCATCTCTGTGTATCATCTGAGGCTGTTTACTTCACTGGGTGTATGGAGGGTTTACATCCACATTAAGCATAGCTACAATGCTTCCAGGGTGGTACTCGCAGTTCACTGTTATTGCATAAAGAATCTCTTTTTTAAACAGCCATGGTTCTCTGTGTTGAACTTACCAGGTATGACCCCTTTAATAATGACAATGCTGTATATCATTTCATAGGAGTCTAGTGCATGTCTGCTGTCTATGTATGTCACAAAGTCAGGCAGGCTAGTGAGGCTACAATGTGACGTGCCCTGGAGGTGAGGCAGCCTGACTAGAACAATGTGACTTAATTTCATCTGCAGGAAGCCTCGGCTTTATCTGGGGCTAATTTAACCACAGAACCCACCCATGCTCTGTCTTCTGGCTCTCGTAGCTTAAATATATCTCCTTTTTTTTCATTCTTAACAAATGCTCCAAGCTACCTCTGAGATTCTGTTACCGCCCAGAGTCCCGTACTGTCATCCATGACGAGTTTAAAAAAAGAACAGGCTTTTGAGCGCTAAGGGGCACGGCGACAATCTTATCCAATATCCCTTTTCAGGACTTTAAATACACCGTTTATTTGTATGCGTGTTCATTAACCCATAGCATCCACTTGTCTTCCTTCTGTACCCAAATCCTTCCCTTACTAATCCTAATATCCTATAGACCTGTATAAATAAATGTATTCTTTAACTGACAGAAATGTTTAAGGCAAATGCAAATTAATAAATGCACCAATGATGAGTGACTATGTGCATTTACAACAGTTTTGCAATGAAGCACTATAGATTCACAATAAAGCACTGCAGTGCAAAATGGACATTTTCAGTGTTGCAGACCCCCCAAGAGTGTTGAATAAAATGAAAAGTATAAGACAGTGCCCACCACAATTGTAAGTATAATACCCCTGTAGCGCCCATGTACTTCCAAGTACGGGTGCTAGTAAATTTAAGGGGATGATCAGAGTGTAAGTGACTCTGATCTCAATTCTGATTAATGTAAGGCCCTCTGTTTCAGCTTGGCTGTGCTGTGGGCTCATTCTGGCGTGCCTGGAATGTTGTTCCACCCCAGGGCAGCATGTGGCAGCAGTGGAAGCTGAGGTTCGAGTGTTCTCTCCAAGCGACCAATCAGGAGGCTTGGGTCTCGCTGGGCATGCTGGGAGAAGGTACTTATGAGGCAGACGCCATTTTAGGTGGTTCTTCCTGGAGTGTGGCACCCACCTTTAGGGTGGCCACATCACCGCGCCCCGAGCGTTTTGGCCTACCTGGCCAGGGTGTGGGTGCTACGCTACGCACTTGGTTCCGGAGCTAAGCTGGTCCGGAGCATCCAAGCAATACGGGGAACCAGTGATCGACTGGGTTCTCACTAGGGTTGTCCCGAAACCACTTTTTTAAGACCGCGTACAAGTACCGATACTTTTTTTCAAGTACTCGCCGATACTGAATACCGATATTTTTTTTTTAATCTCATGTGACAGCGGTACATGTGTCAGTATGTTTTTTTTTTTTTTAACAATTTTTTTTTAATTTTTAAACCATTTTTTTTTACCATTTTTTTTTATTTATAATGCTTTATTTTGTTCTGGGGGGGGGGGGGGGGGTGAACCGTGTCAGTGTGTTTTTTCTTAAATTTTTTTATTTTCTACAATCATTTTTTTAGCCCTGTTGGGGGGGATTTGGTGAGATATCAGGGGTCTTAACAGACCTCTGACATCTTCCCTTTGAGACAGAGAAAGGGACTAGGGACACATGTTCCCCTGTCCTTTTCTCAGCAGCATCAGCTGCGCTGAAAATGAATGGAGTGAAGACAGCGTCTTCTCTTCATTCATAAACTGGAACATTTGTAATCACAGATTACAATGTTTCAGTTACATGAATGGACAGTCAGTGATCACTGACTCTGTCCATTCGGAGCAGTAAGGAGCCGGACAATTCCAGGGGGTGAAGGAGAGGCACGGAATGGGAGAGAAACACAGCGTCATGCACGGGATACACGGCAATAAAACTATCCCTTATTTTGTAAACGCTATAAATTTTGCGAAAACTAACCAATAAACGCTTATTGCGATTTTTTTTACCAAAAATAGGTAGAAGAATACGTATCGGCCTAAACTGAAGAAAAAATATGTTTTTTTATATATTTTTGGGGGATATTTATTATAGCAAAAAATATTGCATTTTTTTTAAAATTGTCGCTCTATTTTTGTT
Source organism: Rana kukunoris (assembly GCA_029574335.1). Lineage (NCBI taxonomy): Eukaryota > Metazoa > Chordata > Amphibia > Anura > Ranidae > Rana > Rana kukunoris. The sequence goes on from CM056051.1 coordinate 438,185,366, forward strand.
TATAGCGCAAAAAATAAAAACCGCAGAGGTGATCAAATACCACCAAAAGAAAGCTCTATTTGTGGGGGAAAAAGGCCGCCAATTTTGTTTGGAAACCATGTCGCACGACCGCGCAATTGTCAGTTAAAACGACGCAGTGCCGAATCGCAAAAAGGGGCAAGGTCCTTTACCTGCATTTTGGTCCGGGTCTTAAGGGGTTAACTGTTTTTAAACGGCTGGGTAATAAAGAGCACATATAAAGAGACTTCCTACTTGCAGACATTCTTTTACTGCTATTGCATTCATCGTTCACCCTAGACACTTCACCGGAGCCATGAGGTAACATGCCATCCCATCGTTTCTCAGCAGCTCCTTCGGGACTACCGATACACCACTTTAAAGTGTTACTAAACCCAGGACCCTGCATTCACTATATCTGGTCTCCCACAGTACACACAACATGGAAATGTAATTGTTTTAGTAAATATAAACTGCTGAATACCCTTTCTCATCAGCAGTAGACATGTGCATTCGTTTTAGTTAGAATGCATTTTCGTCCGAAAATCCGTTTTTTTCGTTATCGTTTTAACAAACAAAAACGAAAGTGCAAGAAACGAAAACCGAAAGATCCAACATAAAAAATGCTTTATTTTCGTTTTCGTTGCTGTAAAAATTCGATATAGAGAGATTCGACATTATAGTATAGGGAAAAGATTCGACATCATAGAGAAAAGATTCGACACTATAGAAATAATAGATTCGACATTACAGAGATTAGATTTCGATTTATGAGAAAATAGATTCGACATTATTACTAGTCATACAACATTAGAATTCTTGTAGGCGGAATATTCAAACGGAAATGTACGATTCGACGTAAAGATTCGACGTTCCGTCGAATATTCTTTTGACCATGCGACAGAAACCAAAAAGATTTGACGTTCCATCGAATATTCTTTTGACCATTCGACAGAAACCAAGTATTATTGGATTTTCGGACGAAAGCTATTCCCCAACGAAAAACGAAATAAATCAAAACGATTTTCGGGAGTAACTAAATACATTTATTTTCCAAACGAAAAAACGAAACAAAATATTCCAGTCTGCACATATCTAATCAGCAGTATATAGCAGTCGTGTGACTTCTATCAGTGTCATGTTAAAGGGGTTGTAAAGGTTTGTTTTTTATTTTCAAAATAGGTTCCTTTAAGCTAGTGCATTGTTGGTTCATTTACCTTTTCCTTAAATTTCCCTTCTAAATGTTTTTTTTCTTTGTTTTCTGTCTGAATTTCTCACTTCCTGTTCCTCCACAGTAAGGTGTTCAGTAAGCTGTTCTAAATGACTTTCCACCGATCGGAAGATAGTGGAAAGGTTACTGAGGAGAAACAGGAAGTGAGAAATTCAAACAAAGAAAAAAAACATTTAGAAGGGAAATCGATGGAAAAGGTAAATGAACCAACAATGCACTGTGACTAGCTTAAAGGGACCTATTTAGAAAATAAAAGACGAACCTTTACAACCCCTTTAAATCTTGTAGGAAGAGTTTTCATTCTTCTCTAAATGTCCTATGAGGCTGCAGGGGGGCCCACCGTCTGGAGAGTGCTGATTGGACCTGTGCTGATTAGATGCACACTCCCAAAAAAAAAAAAAAAGGCTCTAGCAATACACACCAAAACTGAGCATGTGGAGAGTTCCTTTCAAGGCCCTGTACAATCAGGAAATGGATTGGGTTCAGTAAAGGAAGAAGAGCAGACAGGATCCAACAGCCTTTTTACACAATGCACAGGATTAACCCCTTAGGTTCAACAGTGAGTATAATAGACTGCATATACAGACTGATTTTTACTGTTGTGGATTTGGTAACACTTTAAGCTCCATTTTTTTCAACCTGAAAAGGTCGCTTTAATGGAGATTGACAACGTTATGATCTCTATTACACCTATATAAATGTAAAATAATTATTTAAAAAAAACTACTGTCACCACTTTTCACTGCCCTACCAACACTACCCACTGCCCCAAACCCCTTTCTTTAAAAAGCATTGTGATTTAAAAAAAAAAAAAAAGTTGTAAAAAAATAAATACATAAAAATAAGAAACTACTGACACCATACTGCACATACTACCCACCACTGAACACTCCACACTCCTCACCTGCACATTATACCAACCTACATACATTCCACACTTCTCTCCTGCGCATACTACCCTTTTCCATACACTCCGCACTCCTCTCCTGCACATACTACCCACCTCCATACACTCTGCACTTCTCTCCTGCACATACTACCCACTGCCATACATTCCCCACTCTTCTTCTGCATATACTACCCAAATCCAGACACTCTGAACCCCTCACCCTGCACATACTACTCACCACCATCCACTCCATACTCCTCTTCTGCATATACTACCCACCTCCAGACACTTGGAACCCCTCACCCTGCACATACTACTCACCACCATCCACTCCATACTCCTCTTCTGCACATACTACCCTCCACTATGCACGCCATACTCCTCTTATGAAAATACAACCCACTACCACATACTCCTCTTCTGCACATACTACTCACCACCATACACATCATACTCCTCTCCTGCACATACTACCCACACAGTACACTATGCATTGTACATCCCTATTTAACAATGTTAACAATGTTAGTCACCTGAGGATCTATCAAACTACCCCCTTTAAGCCACATCCAATAATAAGCACAATTTAAGCCACGCCCACATTTTACTTTCACTTCATTTTTATTTATAATGACTAGGGCCCACTTTTTATCTTCCACACGGGCCCACTCATTTCATAATACGCCCCTGACCCAATTGTGGTCCTCGATTGTCACCCTATCAAATGCAAAATGCCAGATGAAAACTAAAAGCATCTGTGTCAACACACTTTCTGCAGCCATTATCCACTGTTATCACTAACAAGAAGGCAACGCTAGAGTAAATATATGTAGACAGGAAGTGGCTAAAAGATGCTGAAGGAGATTAGTGCTCTAAGATGCAACAAAGGATGCAACAAAGGATGAAAAACGGGTAAGAAAAAAAACATGAAAAATGTATACAGTATTACATTGAGATTTAAAGGAGAAGTACAGCCAAACCCATCTGTTCTGCACTCCTAGCAGACAGCTGAAGTCTGCTGTCTGCTAATGTCACAGAGCTGGTGAGAGCCTGAGCCGGCTGCTACCGACCCCTCCACAGCCCAGTGACAAGTAAGCGCGGGGGGGGGCAGAGCAGAGAGCCGCTGACTGACAGTCACCAGCTCTCTGCTTGGGGAGCTGTGAAAACTGAGTAATGGGCAGTTTAGGTGGACATGATTATTACATTTAAAAAAAATCTATACTTCCCTTTTAACACACTGTTATCCAATTATGACATATATCTACATTCATGGATCCTGGTGTCAATGCACCCTTTTAACCTACGCAAGACGTTGACGTTGCAGACCACATCGTGTGTATATATATATATATACGTATTTAGGTCAGCAAATGGATAGAGAAGCACGGAGACCCAATGATGACTCTGGGTCTTAACTAAGGTATTTATTGAAAAACAAGTTCAATTACAAATTGTATAGGAGGGAAAGAAGGAACTAGGGAAGGCAAAAAAAAGGCCTTTAGATATAATTTAATGAACTTAAAAAAATGTTGACATTGACTCGCTTTCCTATCTATATTACACATGGGATAACAATCAAGGTTCTTATGCTGTCTCAAGAAAATTTTCCAAAAGGAATCTAGGCTATAAAAAACAGAGAAGATGGCTAAAACCAAGCCTATGACATCACTAGCGTAACTTCTACTCCAATTAAAATATAAAGATGTGGTTTTTGGTTGTATGTATGTATGTAAAAAAACAGGGTGGATTTCATTTAAATCAAGTCGATTTAAAGCGGAGTTCCAACCACAATTAGCATTTTTTAAATGTATGTCCTTTCATCCTGCTTTTTTATAATATTAATCCGGTCACTTACTATTTTACAATCCGCCGCCGCTCCGCATAGTTATTCAAAAAATATAGTCTACACCGTTGTCATTTTGCTTGTGGGCATTGTGAAGCCTACAAGCACTTACTTCCTGGAAGTCTGGGATGGGGAGGGTCTTATGATGTTTCTTAACCAAACGCTTATAAACGCAAATGCGGTAAAACGCCTTAAAATGCAGCGAAACGCAGCGAAAACGCGGCAAAAAGGGGCTTTTTAAACACCGGTTTTAGCCTTTAAAAATGTGTGTTTAGTAAAGTTTGCACCGGTGTCCCATGTGCATGGGGCCTAAGAAGAATAAGCTGGGGTGGGATGAAGGCATATTCCTGAACTTTGTTTTATCTCATGGTTACTGTGAAATTGTGTGAGTGCATCAATGCAGTACAGTTATCTCAGCTTGCAGAGCTTGGATTCATTGAATGAGTTTAGTAAATATTTAAATATTGCAGAATATACAGCCTCATGCTACATAACTAAGCTCCATTTCATGCTGAATAAACTAAATGATTAATTTATCGTAAAATTTAAAACTATCTTTAGATAGATTTTACTCCAAAAGCATTTTATTAAAATAAATTTGATTACAAAAATAATAGATTTAAATAAAAAAAATCTGATTTAAATTAAAAAAAATCTTATTTTTTTTTAAATTTATTTTAAAAAATATTGATTTATAGCCACCCGTAAAAAATAATACAAAATAGAGATGTGTGGTAGTTGGATGTACAGATGCAAAAAATATAAATAAATGAATGAAATTGCATTAATCACAACTGCTACTTAAAGTGTAAGTAAACCCCTTATCGTTTTCAGTAGGGTTGTCCCAATACCAATACTAGTATCCGTATCGGGACCGATACAGAGCATTTGCAAATGCTCCGATACCTGGGAGCGAGAGGCAGCGTGTAATGCCTGTGTCCCTGTGTCATACTCAGACGGCGGCCATCCAGTGAACAAAAACTGCGCCTCCTCGTCTGTGATGGGGAAACACTCCCAGCATGTGAGTCAGTGTTCTGCCTATCACGGACATCCTCTCATCCCCATCCCATGGATGAGGATGAGAGGATGTTCGTGATAGGCAGAACACGGACAAAGACGAGGAGGAGGCGTGGCTTTTGTACACTGGATGGCCGTCGCCTGAGTATGACACAGGGACACAGGCATTACACTCTGCCTCTCTCTCCCAGGTATTGGATCAGGCAATCGCCTTATTCATGTCGTAAAACAATCTGTACTGTAACCACTCTAATGCTAACAAGTGCAGACTGGCTGGTATCTTTTATCAAAAGAATTGTAAACTGAGACAATAGGTTTAAGGGCTTGAATGATCAACCAGCATCCACCTAACCCTTTTAATTCCCAGAGGAAGCCCAACAGATTCCTTTTACAAGTTTGTCTCTGAATTGAATCCAGGTGAATAGCCTAAAACAGCAGGGGTGTCTTTCCTAATGCAGGTTTATTACTATAAAGCCAGAACAGTACCACCTATAACTGTAACCATCTATAACTGTAGGCTGCAAAGTGCCATTTTCACATCATTTATTGTAATTTAAACCACATTCTACAGTTATGGAAAAGGTTGAGAGGATGTCTGTCAGTGCCCAGCCATCAGTGCCATCTGTTAGTGCTAGCCATCAATGCGTCACTGTCACATGACATTAAAAAAAGTATCGGTAATCGGTATCGGCGGGTACTTGAAAAGAAGTATCTGTACTTGTACTCGGTCTTAAAAAAGTGGTATCGGGACAACCCTAGTTTTCAGCCAAGGAAGCTGCCATCTTGCCTCTGTTTAATCTACAACTGCCATGATGTTGCACATGTGATCAGCTTAGACACCAGCCATTGGATGGTTTGACAGTTTGGCTTTAATTCATTATAATCTATAGTAGAGAAGTGCAATCACTATAGTGCAATGTTGGTCTTCATTGTAGCCTGCATTTTACAATTCATACATAAAATGCAGGCTGCAGTGTGGAGTCTATGGTGTCAAACCAGAATTCGAGGGGAAACTTCATGATAGGATAAGAGGTCAGTCGCATGACTTTGATAGGTCCGCTTAAAGAGTATCTTTATGAAAAATAAATAAAACATTGTGAACAGGCAGGATTTTTACATACCATGTCTCTTTTGTATTAAAGTTCCCTTACCTGCCTGTCCACACTGTACACTGAGCTGCACGTGTAGAATTTCAGCTATGCCTAGTGACTGAACTCACACATGGGAGTGAAGTCATCTCATGTCAACCAATTAAAACTGTCGGGAATCAATACCCAGAAGCCAGCGGACTGAAGATGTAAGCGGCCTGCAGGGAGCTCCAGGAGATCTCAGCGCTGGAGAACAGGTGAGTATAGTTCAGCTTTAGCCCTGGTTCACACTATTGCGATGCGGGAACTGTATGGCCTGAATTCGCATTGCACAGACATCGCATGTGATCTGCACAGCAGTGTGGTGCAAATCACATGCACAGTCTTTGTTCGCAATAGTGTGAACCCATGCTAAAAGTGGAACTAAACCCAACAATTTAACAGTTCTCCAAAATAGTTACATTCAAGGCATGCTGTAAATGAAAACTATCACAGTTGAACTGTCATGCCATCCAATGGCTGGTGTCATAACGGATCACATGTGCAGCACCACAGCAACTTCAGATTAAGAAGAGTGCAACAAGGCAGCTTCTTTGGATGTAAATGATAGGAGGGTTTAGTTCCGCTTTAATAAAACTGTGTTTTGGCTTTGGGATTCTGAAGCCAGCAGAGTGAGTGATAAGCACATCTGTGAAGCTATCCACTCTTCTTTTATAAATGCATCTTATTTTTCAGCTTCAGTATGGCGATGCCAATGCTATATAAATGGACCTTTTAGTCTCATTATACCCTGGCGTACAGTACATCACCATAGAGTTAAATTTTGTTCCACTTTAAATCCCAGGATAGTTGTCAGGTATGGTAAACAGGTGCAGATTTTGCACACAAAGCCTAAATAAGCAGCTGATTACTTATCTGGTACACGCAGCATTAGAGGGAAACGTGCCTTCCTGGGTTATTTTTAGAAATCATTGTGCTGTGGTGAATGTCAGTGCTATATATGAATGTATAATAAAGTTATGTGATAAAAGAGAAAAAAATAAATAAACACAGGGCTTCCTTCGCTTTTTTTCCAACCAGGCCCACTTCTCAGTGTAACCATGGCAACAGGGCCTAGATCCTTGAACGTGGATGACATTAATGATGGGCTTTCCGAAACCGTACAAAGAAGGGCTGTATAAGAAATTACACGCTATCCTGTATCTGTGTGTCAGCAGAGGACAAGCCCTCTTTGAAACTCAAGCATGGGTGAGATAAAAAAAAAAAGCGTCTTTAACCGCAATATACATTGATATCAAAAAATTGGGCTCTAGGTATTACAAAATGGAAGAAAATGTCTGTATAGCTCAGAGCAACCAATCATATACCTGCTTCCATGTTTAAACCTGCACAAGAGGAAATACATCTGGAAAGATCCCATATTGTGCACAACAATAGCTCCCAACTGTCCCTGATTTAGAGGGACTATCTCTGATTTAGAACACTGTCCCTCTGTCACTCTGTCTTCCTCATTTGTCCCTAATTTTGGTCTGATCTATAAAGTTGTATATAAAATGCACTATTTATCTTTCAAAAACAGTTTCCCACTGCTAAACCTTTCATCCAATTTCTAAATTGCTGCATTTGTCACTTGTGGGTTTAACTGATCTTTTTTTTGTTGTATAATTCTCCTTTATTAGGGCTTGGCAGGGGGTGTGTCCTATGCCTACATACAACTCAAAAAGTTGGGAGGTATGTGCACTACCCTCTTTTCAACTAAAGAGGAACTCTGCGGATTCGGATCTAAAGGGGAACTTTGCAGAATTTGATCTAAAAGGGAAAGCTGCAGATTCAGATCTAAAGAGCAACTCGTTTGACTCTGATGTAATGGGGGACTTGTGTGACTAACTCCATATGACAATTGTCACGCACTGCTAAAGTGTTCAGGTTTGGCTTGCAGAAAAGGCGGAAAACCTAATTGGAGCTCCTAACTTTACAACAGAGTGAAGGTCAGCATAGAAAGTTCTCCGGCTCCACTTTAGGAAAGGCCTGGCCTGGGGCACTATGCCTCCAGGCAAAACCAAACCCACAGGCAAGAAGAGTTGTCCCCTGTATATAGGTCAAGGTTTCATCTTCAAATCCGGTTGATTTATTAGCCGGATTCACATACATCGGCGCATCTTTATGCCGGCATAGCGTATCTTATTTACGCTACGCCGGCGCAACGCTGAGAGGGAAGCATGGAATTCACAAAGCAAATGCTCCCAACGTTGCGCCGGCGTAGCGTATAGTCGTCGGCGTAAGCCGACGTAAGTCAAAGTAGGTGGAAGTGGGCTGGAAGTGGGCATGATACATTTAAATGAAGCGTGACCCCATGCAAATGATGGCCTAAGCTTCAAACAAGTACTAAAAACGAACGGCGCATGCGTCGTACCTTGGACGCATCCCAGAGCGCATGCTCACAGTCACGCCGAAATTTTTTATTTTGGGAGGGGCATTTGGGACCTTTACTGTCCCATTCCTGAGCTCTGAGCACCATCCCATACACGGTAAGAGTCATGATTAGGATTTGCCAGTGTTTTATATATATTGTTCTCTGTAATCAACAATGTAACATTTTAGTTGTGCATTTTTACTATTTATTGTAAATATTCTTTTTATATTCTTTTCTATCCTTTAGACTGTATTGCGACACTTCGGCACTACCCTAGCCCTGATGAAGAGGCGGTATCTCTTATAAGCCTCGAAACGTTGACACCACTGTCTGTACCCACGAGACAGTATCGGAAGGGTTCCTTATTGCAGTATTTGTCGCTCTAATTAACATACAATTTTGAGTCTATGTCTTGTCCTGAGTAATGTACAGTGCCATGTATGGTCACTTACCCTAGGTCGTGCCCTCTTTTATGTTTGGTCAGTTGGATATTTTTTGCTGTTCATTTGATACGTTGTCTACGAACAACAATACCGAAATAAAATTTGATATACCTTTGTTTACTGTTATAGTTTTTACCTTATAACCAATCTCCCACGCATAAAATCCCACTGAGGAAACACACCCCCTAGGGGGTACAGCAATCACGCCGAAACAACTGGCTAAGATACGTTGAATCACTGCGTACGACATGAACGTAACCTAAGCACAGCCCTATTCACGTACAACGTAAACTACGTAAAATTGTACGGCGGCGTTCGATCCCTGGTCCATACCTTTGCATGAGTTGCGCCTCCTATATGGGGAATAACTTTACGCCAGACGTAACCCTTACGCAAATCGCTTAAAACATGCGCCGGGCGCAAGTACGTTCGTGAATCGGCGTATCTCCCTCATTTGCATATAAAATCAATGGGAGCTCCAAATGCATCCAGCGTAAATATGCGCCCACTATACGCCAGCGTAGGCAAGTTACGTCGGTCGGATGAAGTCAGTTTTTTTGCGTATCTTAGTTTTATGGGTACGGCGCATAGATACGACGGCGCATATTTACACTTACGCGGCGTATCTCGAGATACGTCGGCGTAAGTGCTTTGTGAATCCGGGTATATGTGTTTATTTCAATTGTGCAGAAAATCTAATCAACTGCAGTATCTCTTGAGAGGCATATATGTTCTATGCAGTAACCAGGCTACATTCCTTAGTACTGCACATGGCCGAGAGCTCCATCTTCTGAGAGGCATCTCTTTAGCCACACACTTTGCACAGCTACAATCTGTAAGGAGAGTGGAATAGCTGCTTGTGTTGCCTCTGATCAATGCTGTTACTGATGCTTCATGGGCTGAAAAGCCCACCGCAAGTCACATGAGTGCCTTTGCTGTAAAGAATCCCTCTGTGGCAACTCAAGCAGGAAAGATTCAACTCACTTGCTACATGCTAATTAATTCTGCTCAATGTCTAGTCTGCATTTAGAATTCAGATATGCCTCTTATCCCATGCAGAAGACAAGCAGACTTTTTTTTTTTTATATACAATGTCGCAAAACAGATTTTTACCGTTGAATTCAAAGGTCAGCTCCCCACAAAACTTTCATTTTGAACTGGATAGTAAGCTGGATTCTGCCCAGCTGCTGCATCTTCTACAAAACCAAAGATGGTGCCACGCTCCCCTGTGGTTTCTCCCTAATGTACAATAACAAATTAACTAAGAAATCCATTTGCCCGAGAATAATGCACTCATAAACTACAGCAAGGTTATCTTGTGATCGGAAACCAAGAAATTCAAAAACCAAATAGACAATCTAAATCACCATGCCTTCAAAATACATATTGGAATAGACTGACCCTTTAATTATCCAGAGGCACTAGAACAGGGGTCTCCAAACTTTCTAAACAAAGGGCCAGTTTACTGTTCTTCAGACTTTAGGAGGGCCGGAAGGAGGGAAGAGAAGAAAAAAAGGCGCACCAGCCTAGTGTGTTACCGTAAACAATTTAATGAATAAAAAATGTAATTAAAAACTACTCACAAAGGAAGCAGCATAATGGGCATGTCGACAACACAATAGTAGATATCCCTCGAACCACGCTCCAAAAGGGGGGAATGAAGGTGTGTCACTGCCGGCTTTAGGAGGGCCGGACTGTGGCCAATGGGAGTAGAAAAGGTCACGACATCAGTGGGAAAAAATAATGCCCCATTGTTTGTTTTAGTGAGAGTAATTGCGCCTCATTATTGGTGTAAGTGGGATGAATTGTGCCCATCATTAATGTAATTGGGCCCCTTTTGCTGGTGTCATTGATGTCATTTGGCCCCATTATTGGTGTAATTGGGAGGAATTGTGTCCCATAGTTGGTGTCAGTGGGATGAATTGTGCCCATCTTTGGTGTCATTGGGAGGAATTGTATAACCTTCATTGGTGTCAGCTGGGGGAATGATGCCCCATTGTTGGTTTCAGTGAATGAAATAGTGGCCCAAGTGCTGGATAAAAGCAACCAAAGGGCCGCATCTGGCCCGGGGGAGGCAGTTTGGAGACCACTGCACTAGAACATCCTTTCTCAACACTTTACCATTGTGGAAACCCTAAAGCTAATTTTCAGGTCTTAGGAACACCTACTAAAAAATATTAAATCTACAGATCAAAGTACATTCATCATGTCACAATGATAGATAAAGTAAAAAACTTCACCCAAAAGGGGAAGTTCTGTTATTTTTCCTCATCTCACCCTTCTCTGCCACATTTGCATGGCATTTTTTGTTACCTAATTTTGAAAGGTACCAGCTTCCATTTCCACTCATGTCGCCTAGGTGATTCGAGTATAAGTCCCCCCCTGCCCACAGCCTTTTGGCACACATCTCAGGTCCTAGAACGCTGCAGGACCATGCAGAAAGCGAAGAGAGGCTCGTACATGTGCAGTAAACATCTGGCTGTGAAGCCGCATGGAGTCACAGCTGGCTGCCCACAGTTAACATGATTAGGACTGGTAAAGAAACCAGCTCTGGTGAGTATAGTGCTGAATCCTGAAAATTCAGACCGGATTGGCACTTGAATCAATGAACGTACAACACGTCAACACGTACCGGACCCCCTACTGTGAGCCGCGGCTGCAGTATATGTGAGCCTGGCCTCAATCAGAGAGGGGCCACCTTTCACTGGTAAGAATTATCTTAACATTGGTGGTCAGTTGGAGGAAGCCCCCCCCCCCCCCCACAGATAGGTAACGTGATCATTGTTATTAGAGACTACAATACTTACATGAGAAAGGAGAGAATAAGCTCTACTGGTCCCATGCAACTGACTCTTCCAAGTGGCATTGGTGTCAGAACTATGCAGGCATTGTTATGCCTCGTACACACGATCCGAACATCGTAAGAAAAATACCACTTTCGTACCATAATCGGATCGTTTGTACAGAGCTTTCGAGAGCCGATGACGACAGTTCATCCGATATTATTTTATCGGACATGCACGAAATAATTTCTCGTACAATACCAGATTTTCGTTTAATCAGTACAGTACAACTGTTGTCCGAAAATACAATACAAATACACTACAACACATGACATCACTTCCGATTTTATTCTGTCGTACGAGAATTTTCGGAACTTTAGTAAACTCTTCAGATTCGATATACGACTAGCAAAAAAAAAAAACGGACAATCTGTCGCCAGATTTTCGGATCGTGTGTACGGGGCATTGGACAGGAGATCAATCCACTACCCACTGCTCAAGGAACCCCTAACAACCTTTGGAGGAACTCCGAGGTTACACAGAACTCGGGTTAAGATAGCCTGTGCTAAAATATATCTAAATGTAACACATATATAGATATAAATAGCATACAGTTAGGATAAATACATGTACTGTATATAATAAAAATGGTAAAATAAACAAATTCCCTTTAAAAACAAACCTGCAGAGATCCGTTCTGAAGCACATCGCTGTATTTATAGAAATATGAATGTGTTTGCAAACATTTTCACTCCAGGTGACACCACAGATAAAATATACTAGACCAGTCAAGTGTGTAAACAAGGTAATCTTGGGCGACACTATATTTTTCCACTGTCCCTGCCAAGTGATCAGTGCGGGGGTGGGGGGAGCGATGTTCCCAGTCTGGCTAGCGATTCTGATGCTGCAAATGAAGTGACACTTTCCGCTTTCTATCTGGGGATCTTGCTCCTGTCCGCAGAGGAACCCAGCTTTTCTGCAAAATGCTCCCTGTCTGCTCGTGGGCCAGATCTGATTACTCACTGACAAGCTGTGGTTAGGTTTAGTCATCCTGGCTTCTGAAAAAGCAATATGATGGAAGTGTTACAGCAAACAAAACTTAACCCCTTCCGCTTGGCTTTGGGAATCACGCACAAATAAAATAGCAACATAATAAGGAAATTACTCCTTAATTGTGTTTTTATTCTCCGCCACACTGAGCACAGTGGTACAATACCGACATGGAATTTAGAGAACAGAGCAAGATCAAATAATAACAACATGTGAATGTTATGTAAATACCGCTACATGAATATAAGAATACAAAGGGGCCACACTGTTTGTGTTTAGCACATACTCTGGTGCGCAGGGTGAGCTGTGCTGCTGAGTCTTATATGGCAGAGTTAAAGGGGTTGTAAAGGTTTGTTTTTTATTTTCTGAATAGGTTCCTTTAAGCGAGTGCATTGTTGGTTCAAAAACCTTTTCCTTTGTTTTCCCTTCTAAATATTTTTTTTTCTTTGTCTGAATTTCTCACTTCCTGTTTCTCCTCAGTAAGCTTGCCACCATCATCCGAGCTGTGGTTAGTCAGCCAGAACAGCTTACTGAGGAGGAACAGGAAGTGAGAAATTCAGACAAATAAAACAAAGAAAAAAAACATTTAGAAGGGAAATCGAAGAAAAAGGTAAGTGAACCAACAATGCACTAGCTTAAAGCGGGGGTTCACCCTAAAACAAGTATTTCCCATTCAATCCAGCATACTGCTGACATGTACAGTATGCTGTTTTTTTCCAGTTTATTGATTGATTGATTTAATGGATTTATAGTGCGCCAAATACTGACCCGTCAGGGCAGTGTCTAAGCGCAGAAGACATAACAAAAATAGGTAAATCAAATCAGGGAGAGAGAGAGAAAAAGAGAAGAGCAAGAAAAACCAAGAGACAGATCAACAGGGCACAACAGGGAGAACTAACATAACTCAACCTGCTTTTTCTCGAAAAGCCAGGTTTTTAATCTTTTACTAAAGGCCATAATAGAAGGGAGGGACCGAATGGAAGCAGGGCGACTATTCCATAGAGCTGTAACTCTCACAGAAAAGTATCTGCCCCCGTAGTCAGGGGCGGACTGACCATTGAGTCACTTGGGCACTGCCTGAGGGCCCCATGCCACTAGGGGGCCCCATCAGGGATGCCAGGCTCAGTAAAACCAGGGACAGCATGTCAAAATCTATGTTTTTTTTTTACATCTGTCCCTTATTTGTCTGAAACCGACATGCTTTTGATGTGAAAATCACAAGATTTTAGCTGCCCTGCCTCTGCACTGCCTCCTGGCGTGGTGGCCATCTGTAAGACCAGGGGCCCCATAATCTTCTATTGCCCGGGGGCCCCATGAGTTGTCAGTCCGCCCCTGACCGTAGTATAGGTATCCCCCCCCCCCGGCTTCCGGGTAGTGAATCCCGCGGGACTGGGCGTTCCTATGCGGAGACTAATGCCGCGTACGCACGGTCGTTTTTTGCGATGAAAAAAAACGACGTTTTTTTAAAACGTCATTTAAATTGATCATGTGTGGGCAAAACGTCGTTTTTTGTCTTCAAAAAAACGACCAAAAAAAAATTCCAACATGTTTGAATTTTTTGTGTCGTTTTTCAAAACGTCGTTTTTTGTTTCACAAAAAGTCACCGTGTGTAGCAAAAACGTCGTTCAAAACGACGTTTTTCAACCCGCGCATGCCCAGAAGCTAGTTATGAAGCGAGCTTCAATGGAAAAGAGTGGTGAACGTAACCTCGCTTTTTGTGAAAAAACGATGGTGTGTATGCAAAATTGTCTTTGAAAAGTGACGTTTCAAAAACGTCGTTTTTTACTTCACAGAAAACGTCGTTTTTTTCATCGCAAAAAACGACCGTGTGTACGCGGCATAAGTGATTGACGTATGAAAAAAGCTTCCCCCAGGCGCATAATGCGCGTCACCAGTTTCCGGAAACTGGTGACACGCATTATGCGCCTGGGGGAAGCTTTTGTCATACATCAATCACTTAGTCCCCGAATAGGAACGCCCAGTCCCGTGGGGTTCACAACCCGGAAGCCGGAGGGGGATATCTATACTACGGTATGTAAACCGAAAAAAAAAAACAGCATACTGTACATGTCGGCAGTATGCTGGATTGAACGGGATATACTTGTTTTAGGATGAACCCCCACTTTAAAGGAACCTATTTAGAAAGAAAAAAAAAACTTTACAACCATTTTAAGCAGGAAGAGCTAAGCATGTTTAGTCACTAATGGGGAGGAGAAGAGCAGAGAAAGCTGAGTTGGTGAGTTTCTATTGATAGGAAAGGAAAGTAACTTGGTGAGTTGCTATTGATGGGAAAGAAAAATGGGTTGAGGTTGTGAGTCACTGCTTGTAGAGTGCGCTGACCAAAGTGTTTTGACAGGACAAAAGAACAGCAGGGGAGATTGCAGTACTAATGTCGGATCCCGCTGTGTTGAATGATAAAAAAAAAAACGAGTGGTGTGTACCAGGCTTTAGTAACTACTTAGGAATGGGGGGGGGGGGTCACTGCTGAGAGGCAAGAGCTGGAAGAGCTGAGCTGCTAAGTAACTTCTAAGGCCCCGTACACACGGCCGAGGTTCTCGCTGAAAATCAGCGAGAACCTCGCTGGAATGCACATTCCAGCGAGGACCTCGGCCGTGTGTACGGTCTCAGCGAGCTTCCCGTCGGGAAGCCCGTCGAGCCGAAATAGAGAGCACGCTCTCTATTTCCTCGACGGCCCGCCTGGAAGAATGGCTGGTTGCCATTCCCGACGGGCGGGTCGCCGAATTCGACGGCCGGGAGAGAACCTCGACGGGCGGAACGATGTGTTCTGCCCGTCGAGGTTCTCTGCCGTGTGTACGCGGCCTAAGAGAGCAGGGAGAGCTAAGATGCTTAGTCACTGCTAGGAGGGGAAGCAGAGCTGCTGAGTAACTGTTTAAAAGGAGGAGAAAGGTTTAGCTGCTGAATCACTGCTATGAGGGTGATCTGAGCTGCTGAGAGAACCATTAAGAAAATGTTTGCACTTCTGCTGTGTATTACTCCACAGTACAAAAAAAGCTACAGAGGTCACATGAGTTTGTTTTAAGGCTCAATTACTTTTTGTTATATAAATCGAAATACTTGAATGTCCATAGTCAAACCACGAGGGCAATAGGAGGTGCAAGGCTGTATTGGTGGTTTACCAGAGTGGAATGAAGGATGGCTAAAAAGATAGGTTTATACCCATTCTGATACCTCTTACCACCCACCCAAATTCTTCCATAATTTATTAGATCACAGTAGCCCTTATGGACACTGAATGACATCACAGTGATCATACTGATCAGCTCAGTGTACAGTACATCAAGATACACTGCTAACATGGGACAAAAAGAAAAAGGGAAGAAACACCCTCAGAGTTCTTGATTTTGCCCATTACCTTTCAGGTTTTGGAACCCAAGACGGATACGCTGTGCCTGGGCCTGAACTTGTATAAGCCCTGAAGAGAAGAAAAAAGTAATTATCTAGTGACAGCAGGTATGAGAATTGTGTTTGACTGCTACACACTGTTACAATATTCACTCAACCACTGTGTCTATTAAGTATTATGTCTGCTTGCACCAACAGCCAGCAATCACATTCCTCTTCCAAATGTTGCAGTGCAGGCTGCAAAGTGAAAGTAGACACGTGATTGGTTACTATGAGCATCACAGACATGTTTCCTCTATTCAATAACAAATATTAGTATATGGAGAGGAAGAGCTTATAAGAAACAGTGTTTGCTTCCATGTCATGCATATCAATCACCAATGACCCAATGGCTGAAATGTTGCTCTTATGAGGCGTACACAAGACCGATTTTCATGACGAGAAAAATGCAATTTTTTAAATTGGTTGTTAAAAACGGTCAAGTGTGGGCTCCAGAGCAGTTTTCTCGACGAGAAAAATGGGCATTAAAAATTTGGAACATGCTCTATTTTTTCTCGCTGTTTTTCACGTCGTCGTTTTTCTCGTCGTGAAAAATGGACGTGTGTACGCTTTAATGATGGGGGAAAAAACGTGCATGCTCAGAAAGAAGTTATGAGATGGGAAATTTGCATAATCAGCCCAAAGGGTGGTGCCATTTGAATGGAACTTCCCCTTTATAGTGCTGTCGTACTGTCAGCGCCAGTATGCTGTTTTTTTTTTTTTTTAATGCATGTACTTACTTTATAATAAATCATTTAATTCCGTGCGCACCGCGATATGTCGCCGCTATAAGGCGTCACGCCTTCCGGAAACAGCCGGTTAGCGTTCGGCTCTTCTCGGCGCCTGCGCACAGACCCAGGAGCTGACTGCGCAGGCGCCGTAAATAGCCGGTCCTAGTTCGGGTTTTTTCGGAGGGCGTGACGCGGCTATATACGGCGCCTGCGCAGTCAGCTCCTGGGTCTGTGCGCAGGCGCCGAGAAGAGCCGAACGCTAATCGGCTGTTTCCGGAAGGCGTGACGCCTTTCAGCGGTGACATACCGCGGTGCGCACGGAATTAAATGATTTATTATAAAGTAAGTACATGCATTAAACAAAAAAAAAAAACAGCATACTGGCGCTGACGCCAGTATGCTGGATGGGATGAAACCAAGTGGTTTTAAGGGTGGAACTCCGCTTTAAGCTGATTACAGAACAAGACTCTTAATACATACCTCTCTAGGGGGGTAACATTTACCGTATTTAATCTTTCCAAGAGCTACAGCCTCTGGTATAATCTACAGCACTTCCAGGTGTGTCAGATTCCTGTGTCCCCTGCCATGTGACGTTGTTCCTGCCACTGATGTCTATGTCACTTTGCTAGCGGAGGGAACCACTTAGTGCAGCATTAGTCATACAACCCAAAAATTTGACAGACGCTGATGATTCCTTCAGAGGTTTTGATTGATTGACCTTTAATTCTGTTTGTGTTGGATGCTTAGGATTCATTGACAGTCATAGCTCTTGAAGAAAGATCAGACTTAGCACCCGTCAGAGGGGTTCGAGTTAAAGTCTACTTTTAGCATGTTTTTCATTTTTGGGGGGGTGATGATCAAGTCAATTTAAAGAAAATCTTAACTTTTCCAATACTAAGAGGCCCCAGAGGAAAGCTTTATCTCCACCTCTGACAAATACCTCTGCCTTTCAGTATTGTGGCTTGACCCCTGCCTCCCCATAATGTAGTAAATCTCCACGTCCCAGCGCAGTCACATAGGAGTGGGAAAGTATTAGGATGCTCTGGTGGCAGATGGAGCAGAGAAGGGAAGGAGAGGACACATACCCACCCTCCCACTGGGAGGACGCGCAGTGACGTCAATACGTACGGAGGAAGGGCTCCGATCTGTCTGCCGGCCGGCGATTGTTTTTACATGCTTTTGATATCTTGTCAAATTGTGAGTATCATTTTTGTTTTAATAAATCCTCCTTGTTGAAACGGAATCACACTATTGGTCCATCCTTCTCTCTCCACTATATGGTTGATGTCCGTGAGTACCGCCAGCTTTGTTATCTGCTGGAAGTCGTGTCCAGGAACCACCTAGGATTTCAAAGGCCGCGGCTGGGTTATAGCCAATTGCTACATTGAGCTTGCCCTCTGGTAAGCGGCCCCCCCTTATTTTGGTGAAGGGATCACTTTGATGCTGTCAGCTCATCACTGTAGTGGTGTTAACCATTAGGATTTTTCTGCTGTTCTATTTCCTGGGACTGTTTTTCAATTATACTTTGACACAAAAGTTGCAAGGACTGTATGAACATCTGTGCTATTGCCCTAGAAGTACATTCTGGGGTACACATTATTCTATGTTTGCTCCAGTTTAGGATTTTTTAATTTTATTTTTATGTAATATTACAATGTTAATCATTTAATTTACAGGAGAGCTTTTGTGTCATCACCCTATGTGGCCAGGTTTTGCCTTTACCCTATGGGAGATGCTCCGTGTTATATATTAATTGTTTAAATACAGAGGACTGTTGCCTAGCAGTCCTCATCCAACTCATTTGTTTTCATGAGCGCGGCTTTGCCAAACTGGACTGTTAACACACCCTGATGAGAGTCAAAAAGTACAAGACCCTCGTTGTTCTAATGCAATGCACTGCAACACACTACCATGAGTTGCAGTGTGCTACAAGGTAGGGGTGTTGCCTTGGTGTGATCGGGTACCATTCAAAATTAATGGCACCACAATATAGCAAAGCATGTTACATGCATTACCATGTGTTGTGGTAAGGCATGTAGCATGACAATTCAGTGAGGATGGGTCTGTCATGCTGATCCAATGGTCTCAAAACCTTCCATGTCACTGACCAGGAACATATTAGCAGCCAGTGATTTAGGAGCTAGACCACAAAATGACTCAAATCATTGACTAATGCTGGTAGTGGTGTCAGAATACAATGGCCGCCAGGGGAGATTCCTCCATCCACACTGGCCCCCTGGGCTAAAATCTTAACTTGTATGGCTGGCTGGATTGGCAGAACAACCAGGCAACTACCATTTTCAGCAAAAACAGCAATCACAGCGCCCATACCTCTCTTTCCAGATTTGTTTACCATAAAAATTATTGTACACTATTTTTTTTTTTTATGGTTGAACTTGGACTTGTGTCTTTTTTCAACCTGACTAACTATATAACTATATAATGGAGAATGTATAATTCTAATATTGAGAAATCTGTCCTGGCTGTCATGTCCGATTTAAAACACATCCACCTTTTGTATGGGGTTACAATAAGGCCGCGTACACACGATCAAATTTGTCCGCTGAAAACGGTCCGATGGACCGTTTCAGCAGACAAATCCGATCGTGTGTACGGGCTAGCGGACAGGTTTGTTCATCGGACAAATTTCAAAGCATGCTTTGAAATTTGTCCGCTACAAACCTGTCCGTCGGATATGTCCGCTGGTTAGTACGGCAAACCAGGGGACATATCTTCCCGCACATGCGTCGTATCCTGTGAATGGATCCGACGCAAGTGCGCGGAAGTGTTTACTTCCTGGTGTGGTGACGTGGCGGCGTCATCTTTACCCCACGTCACCACGCTGTCTGCCGGCGGGGATTTTGATCCGATGGTGTGTACACGCCACCAGACCGAAATCCGATGAGACATGTCCGCTCTAAACTGTCCGTCGGACAAGTTTGAGCGGACATATCTCATCGTGTGTACGAGGCCTAAGATCTGTGTCCTGTCCTTCCCAACACATAGAGACACTTCTGAGAGAGGGATGACAAGTTTCCTGCAATGCAGTGATACCACACAACACTGGGATCAGCTGTCACTGCCCTGTGCCCGCTTCCGGCAGCTGTGACATTCCAAGCATTCCCGGAAAGCGGAGTGACAGCTGCTGGATCGGGGCCGTTACATGATTCCTATGAATAAGACATATGTATCTCCACAGTGTCTGGAGGACTTAATAAATCAGACTGCCTAGAACAATGTTAAGGCGTTTAGCAATATGTTCTATATATGAGTGCTGTTTTTCAAACCCAGAAGAGAACTCCGGCCAAAACGTAGTTAAAGATAGATTGGGAAAGGATCAGGATGTCTGCTGGGTTTTTAATTGCTGTCTTTGTGTTGGAACGATATCCCACCATTCCCTGCCCGAGAGGCACAGCAGGAAGTAAGGAAATTTCCCTGCCAGGGACACAGCAACAAAAACCTAATAGTAATTCTAATAATTACTCACAAAATGAATACTTAAAAAAAAAAATGTAAATGGACTATTGCAATTTTTCTCTAATTTCCAGTCTGGGGAAACCTTTTTCACCACACCATTGAGTGAAAAATCGAACAGACCCCTGCATAGCCAGAAAAACCTGACGGGTGCAGGGTTTAATCTTTCCTTGTTCTATCCATAACTGAAAAAAAAATTCACTGAACTAAGCTCTTATTTTTAAAACATTGCTGGCAGGTAGGATTTTATCGCAGAGGCAGCATTGGGGTTCATTTACTAAAGGCAAATAGCCTGTTAGTTTTGCAAGTGCAGTTGCACTCTGCAAGGGAATTTGATTCAGAGCTTAATAAATGAGAGGAGTGCTGCTAACTTCCATCATCCAATCAAGTGCAAGCAAAAATGCTCTTTTTTTTTATTTGTCTTGCCTGTGATTGGGTATTATTTGCAAAGCGAAGCTTCGACTTTTACTAAGCTCTGGAGCGAATTCCCTTAGGCCTCATACACACGACCGAGGAACTCATCGGGCAAAACACATAGTTTTCCTCGTCGAGTTTCTTGTTAGGCTTGTGGAGGAACTCGACAAGCTTGCTTTGCGTACACACGTTAAAGACCAAATCTCCTCGTTCTCAAACGTGGTGACTTCAACACATATAACGGCAGGGGCTGCTTTTGCTAATCTCATGTTACTGCGTGTTAGGAAAAAGTTTAGTAAGAGACATTTGCACTTTCAGTCTGTTACAGCGTGACAAATGTGCTATTTCCATTACAAACACTACTTTTACCGAAGGTGCGCGGGTTTCTTAGCATACACACGCTCGAGTTTGTCGTCGGAAAGCAGGAAATGACGAGAAACACGACGAGCGAATTTGACTCCCGTAGAGGAAAAAGAGAACTTGCTCTCTTTTTTGCTCGTCGAGTTCCTCGACAGTTTCCTCGATGAAAAACGTACACACACGACCGTTTTCCTCGGCAAAAAAACTCTGCCATCGAGTTTCTTGATGGATTCTGCCGGTCGTGTGTACGAGGCCTCACAGAGTGCAACTGCACTTGCAAACTGAACAGTCTATTTGCTTTTAATAAATCAACCCCATTGCATGTCTTAACTGCCTGTCAGCAATGGTTTTTTTTAAATGTACACTGAGCCTCATATGCATGGAAATGACATCATCCTAACTGGTCAATCAAGATTGGCGAAGATGACGAAACCGATGTCAGAGATGGTGACAGAGCGCAGAGGGACATTGTGGTCATCGTAGTGTTGGAGGGGTACCTTTGGCAGGGAAGTCTTCCATAATATGTAAATATGCCATGTACTACCGTATTTATCGGCGTATAACACGCACAGGCGTATAACACGCTAACTTTAAGAGGGAAGTTTCAGGAAAAAAAGTCTGAGGAACATCAGAGATGCTACAGCTTCATTCTATATAGCTCCATGGCAATCCACTTTGTGGGGACCACTAGAGCAAAAAGATCTGAAGTCAACTTACCAGTCATCCCAAGAGGAGCTGCTGCCAGAAAATCTTTGAGTAAGCTTTAAAGGGGAATTCCAGCATTTTTTTCTATAAACATTTTCCATGCTTTTATCCATTAATTCCCATGTGAAACAACCAAGTCACCAGCTCAGAGAAGAGGAGAGTGCACTTCTAGATGACAAGAGAGTGAGTTTGTTTCCTTGTCTAGCTGAAGCCAGCGTGTCAAAATACTCTCACCCTGACACAAAGCACAGCCACACTATAAGACCCGAAATCAGATCCTCCACAGCTGATGACACTGAGAGGCATGCAGGCTGGGACAGAAGGAGCCAGGGATCCCTGGCATGAACTCTTCTTTTTCTCCAGTTGGGATAATTTCAATTTTATAAGCAAGTAATATTTTAATGGTCCTGGCAGCACAGATTTAATAATAGACTTACCCTATTTCATTATGATGAAGGAGTTAAAGGTCAACTCCTAACAAAAAGTTTTATTTTGTTTTACATAGAGCAGGAAAGCGTTTAACTCCTTTTAGGACTTCCAAACGGCCACCTTTATAAGTGACAATAAACTGTGGTTTACAAAATAAAAATTCTATTCAAGTATGTCTTCTTTACTCATAAAGTACCTTCTTTTGCCAACTGAATCTCAAAATGTATTTTCTTATTTTTTTTGCTCCTGTGATCTGACTTCCTGTTATGCCCTGTACACACGATCGGGCTTTACCCGGACCAAACTCACATTGGAATTTCGATGGAGGAAAAAAGAACATGTTCTCTATGTAATCTCCGATGGAATTCATCGAAATTTTCAATAGAATCTCTCCGATGGGCATACACACAGTCTGAATTTCCGATGGAAAAAGTCTGTCTGACTTTTTCCATCGGAAGTTCCGATCATGTGTACAAGGCCAATTTTGTTCTCCATAGTCCCACAGCTGTATATAGGAACCCTCTCTGGTTCTCTCCCAAGATGGTCTAAGGACTAAAAAGCCTTGTACACATGGGCCAAAAATTGGCTTAAATTGGTCAGTTCAGCAGGAACCGCCCCCTGTCAGAATACAATAGCTCAGCTGGGGAGATTTGAATGAAAAAAAACCTTTCAGTGTGTACCCAGCCTAAAATGATTGTAAAGGAATTTTTGTTATAAAAGATAAAACATCTCTATCCACTTGCCGACCGGCTCACGACCAAATACGTCGACAAAGCGGTACGTTCCTGCAATTTCCCGTATGGGTATGTCGTCCCCGTTAAGAGCCGCCGGAGGCACGTGCCCGCCGAATGGAGGGGGATGTGATGCGCGTGGCCGGCAGGCGCGATCACCGCCGGTCACCTGCGATTGCAGGAACGAGAGCTAGAACGGGGATTTGTGTGTGTAAAACACACAAATCCCTGTTCTGTTAGGGGAGAGGAGACATATCGGTTGTTCCTACTAAGCAGGAACAGCGATATGTCTCCTCCCCCAGTCAGTCCCATTCCCCATACAGTAATAAACAAACATGAGGGAACACAGTTAACCCCTTGATCTCCCCCTAGTGTGGAACAGCGATATGTCTCTCCCCCAAGTCAGTCCCATTCCCCAAACAGTAAGAAACACACACAAGGGAACACAGTTAAACCCTTGATCGCCTCCTAGTGTGGAACAGGGATATGTCTCCTCCCCCAGTCAGTCCCATTCTCCATACAGTAAGAAACACACACAAGGGAACACAGTTAACCTCTTAATCGCCCCCTAGTGTTAACCCCTTCCCTGCCAGTGACACACAGTAATCAGTGCATTTTTATAGCACTGAGTGCTGTATAACTGTCAATGGTTCCAAAAATGTGTCAAAAGTGCCTGATCTGTCCGTCGCAATGTCGCAGTACTGCTAAACATAGCAGATCACCACCATTACTAGTAAAAAATAAGTAATAAAAATGCCATAAATATTTTTCATCGTTTTTAAGCGCAAACCAATCAATATACGCTTATTGCAAATATTTTAACCAAAAATATGTAGAAGTTATATCGGCCTAAACTGATGAATACATTTGTTTTTTAAAGATTTAATATAGCAAAAAGTAAAAATTATAGTTATTTTTTCATATGTATGTTTATAGCGCAAAAAATACACGCAAAATATAGTGCTATACTTGCCTGCTCTGTGCAATAGAATTGCACAGAGCTGCGTTTAACCTCCTCTTTTTGGGTCCCCTGCCGGAACTCCTGCCTCCTCCTATCTGTCCAGTGCCCGCTTCCCATGGTGGTCGGGAAGAGGGCATTGGACAGATAGAAGGAGGTAGGAGCTCTGGCAGGGAAAATGAAAAGAGGAGGTTCGGCGCAGCTCTGTGCAATTAACACAGACAGCGGGACTTGCCACCAGCTCCCTCTTCACTGAAGTTGATTGACAGGAACGGAAGCTGCTATCAATCTGCCCAACAAGAAGGGAGAAAGCGGCAAGAGCCACTGCTCTTGTGCATGTCGTTGGTCCGGACCGGGCTCAGGTAAGTATAAGGGGTGTTAATGTTGACATCAAATTTTGATTTAGTTTTAGTCATAGTCTTTTGACTAAAATGGCATTTTAGTTGTAGTCGAGTTTTAGTTGACTAAAATAATGTTAAGTTCGGCGATGAAAATATTTTTATCGCCAAAATTAACACTGCCGAGGGCAGGGTTTAGGAGTGCATTACATACAGAGAGCAGAGTTCAGGGGTGCGGTATGTATAAAGTGCAGGGTTTAGGTGTGTGCTATGAAAAGAGTGCAGGTTTTAGGGTTGCTTTGTGTACAGAATGCAGGGTTTAGGGGTGTGATATGTACAGAGTGGTTGGTTTAGTGGTACACTGTGTACAGAGTGCGAGTTTTAGGGTTGTGCTATTTACAGAGTGCAGGGTTTAGGGGTCCGCTAAGTACAGAGGACAGGGTTCAGAAGTTCGATATGCACAGAGTTCAGAGGTGTGCTGTGTACAGAGTGCAGGGTTCAGGGGTGTACTATGCACATTGTCGTCGCCCCCCGCCCCCCCCCAACACAGCTTACTCGCATCTCTCTCTCCTAACTGGCCCGTCTCTAGTACCTATCTATGAAACTGGCTTTGCCTTGCCTTGCAGGGATATCGTTCCCATCTTTTAGATTCTAGAGATCTGGCCCCACAATGTCCCACCGCAAGTGTGTGCAGGAAATTGTTAGTTCCAGGAGCCGCTGAGAGCAAAGCTGTCCCTTGTAAACATAGAAGGCTTCAGTGTTTACAAGTTGGAAAAAATATAAAAAAGGTGGCGCTAAGCATATACAAGTGAAAATTTCATATCATGAAAATCATGAACATATATGACTGCAAAAAAACACATATATTGTTGAACATATAGCAAGCTAAAAAGTCCATTAGTGATAATGTTCCTAACACCAAAAGAAATGCTTTTAAATGAAGCTTCTAGTTCTTCCACCACAGGTGCTCAATTTAAAGGTGGCAACTCACCACAGGTGTTTGACCACTTTCTAAGGTAGGTCAAATTGCGCATTTGGAATAACAAATTGATTACCACTACCAACACCACTCTGCTCCAATGGACCCTCTGGATGAAGCTAGGGTATAAAAATGTACTCCATGGGAGATGAGAGAGAAAGTCTCATAGTGTAGTATATTTAATTAAATTTAAAAGCAATGACAAATTAGTAGGTTGCCTTACATGTAAAAGTGCCTGCCTGGCACTAGGGAAAACAGCGCGTGCGGGTCCTAGTGCAATAGCGTGCATTCCGCGTCCCACTCATAAGAGTAAAGCCTGGTGTGGGGTGACAAATCAGGACCCGGAAGTGACGAATCCTCTGTTTCGACGTACGTTTCGGCATTAATGGCGTCTTCAGCAAGTGCTTCTGTGTTTACAAGTGACAGTAGGGAGCGTTAAAGGAGGTTGAGAGTCAGAGGTAGCGCAATGGAGTTCCGCCACATTCCAATTGCAAAACTTAGTGCGAGGGCCACAAGGTCAGAAGGCCTGGTGAGCCAGATTTGGATCAGAGACTTTGTGTTTGACATATGTGCTTTAGAGCTGGGAACACGTCATTATATTTTCTTTTATCCTGTTCATGTAGGGAGAGGCAGCTTTTTTTACACCCTGTGATATTATCACTAGGTGTGTAATGTTCTTACAAAGGCAGCTGTAGGAAGTGTAGATCCTAGTGGTACTGACAGGTTCCCAGAACTACATCTCCCATGAGCCCTTTCCCTGCATACAGTGTGTGGGCAGGGTCTTGGGATGGGACATTGATGGGCGGGCATAGGCATAGATCTGTAGTCCAGTTGAATTGTCCAAAAATACTACCTGAAATTTCATTTTGGCAAGTGCTGGGTTGTCAGCCCAAACAGCGGGTAAGCCTACTAAATTATTGGCAGATCAACAGGTATTTTTCTATACTTGCAGCATTTCAAAAGGGATAAAACTTTGGAAAATTTGCAGAGATTCAATTTTTTTTTATTTTCCCTGACGCATACTTTAAATTAAAATGCAACTAAATTAAAAAGTGTTTTTTAACTTGCCCAGAGTTATGCATTCACGTGTTAATTGGTTGATTTAACAGTTTCAATATTTTATTCTATACCAAAAAATTGCTTTTTTAAGCTGACTGTATTTCATCTTTAAATCACAGTTCTGTTGCTTATACACATTTATATAAAAAGAGAAATTAAACCCCACTGCACAGCTGTTTCCCGGTCATGGGACTGCAAAATAAGATTGCTCCCGCCAGAATTAAGGAACAAATGCATATATAATCATCATACACAACTGGCAAACATAATTTAGACAGTCATCAAGGGATTCAGCCTTGGGAATTTAATCTAGGCCAGTAACCATGTCCGTACCGCAGCCACAATAAACCGGAGCAGAGGAAATGCAAGCAGGTAATGTATAAACAGGAACATGGGAGATTTCACATAGTACATGCAAATGAGTGTACAGAGGATACCCAAAACGGTTTGGAGGATGCAAATGTGACCCCCTCCTCTCCCTCCTTGTACAGGAAGTATACCAGAGAACAGATAAAGACGATCACTGAGCGCTTATCACGTATGAGATGTCTGTCACAACATGGCACTAATACCAAACACAATGGGGTTGATTTACTAAAACTGGAGAGTACAAATCCTATTGGAGGCAATGACATTGTTCTCACCGGTGAGACACTGATTTTGCGGCGCCGCATCGATTTGCAAAAGTAGTTCCTTCACTACTTTTGCCGATTTCAGGTGCGACCAAGGGCAGACTGACCATTGGGACTCTCGGGCACTGCCCGAGGCCCCCATGCCACTAGGGGGCCCCATCAGGGTTGCCAGGGTCAATAAAACCAGGGACAGTATGTAAAAATCTGTGTTTTTTTTACATCTGTCCCTGATATGTCCAAAATTTACATTTAGCTGCCCTGCCTCTGCACTGCCTCCTGGCGTGGTGGCCATCTGTAAGCCTGGGGGTCCCATAATCTTCTATTGCCCGGGGGCCCCATGAGTTGTCAGTCCACCCCTGGCTGCAACTTTAACCACTTGCTTACTGGGCACATAAACCCCCTTCGTGCCCAGGCGAAATTTCAGCTTGCGGCACTGCGTCGCTTTAACTGACAATTGCGCGGTCATGCGACGTGGCACCCAAACAAAATTGGCGTCCTTTTTCCCCCCACAAATAGAGCTTTCTTTTGGTGGTATTTGATCGCCCGTGCGGTTTTTATTTTTTGTGTTATAAACAAAAAAAGAGCGACAATTTAAAAATATATATATATTTTTTACTTGTTGCTATAATAAATATCCCAATTTTTTTTTTAAAAAAAATATTTTTTTTTCTCAGTTAAGGCCGATACGTATTCTTCTACGTATTTTTGTAAAAAAAAAAAAAAAAAAAAATCACAATAAGTGACTGCTTTGCGCAAAAGTTATAGCACCTACAAAATAGGGAACAGAATTATGATTTTTTTTAATATCTTTTTTTTACTAGTAATGGCGGCGATCTGCGATTTTTTATTTTGACTGCGATATTGCGGCGGACACATCGGACACTTTTGACACATTTTTGGCGCCATTCACATTTATACAGCGACCAGTGCTATAAATATGCACTAATTACTGTAAAAATGTGACTGGCATTGAAGGGGTTAACACTATGGGGGGGAGAAAGGGGTTAAATGTATTGCCTGGGTGTGTTCTAACTGTGTGGGGGGAGGGGGGTGACCGATGCTGTCTCCCTATGTACAAGAGAAACAGCATCTGTCACCTCTCCCTGACAGGACGTGGAGCTCTGTGTTTACACACATAGCTTCACATCCCTGCTCTGTCACCGACGATCGCGTGTACCTGACGGACATCGCGGCCGCCGGGTACACGCATCGAATCCTCGGTGATGCGTCGGGACTGTTTTTCCCCGCCGCGCGACACCCTGTGGCGCGCGCGGGGAATTACAAGTAAGTGACGTGACCCCGGCGCCTCAGGTCCGCGCTGTTGACGTGTTGTGTCAATAGCGCGGACCCGAAGTGGTTAATAGACATCTGTCTACAGATGTCTATCAAATAGCACCTAAAATCACGCTGTCCTTGCTTCTTTGAAAATGCACTACTGTGAAGTAGCACTATTTCAAAAGTAGCATCAATGTGAACCAGGGCTAACAATAACTCCAAACATTCGAAACTTGTCTGGCGTAAAAAATGAAACCCTTCATGTTTTATTCTGAAGGTAAAGTTGAACTCCAGAATAAACAAATATTAACCTAAATACAGGAGGCATTTGTACTCTTACTTGAAATAAGTGTGCTTTGTGTATTTCTTACAGATCTGTACAGTTATCCCGTCTGAAATGTTACTTCTCTGCAGAAGCTTCCTGTAATAAAGACCGGTCATCTCTGCTCTCACATCTTATACAGGCTCACAGGTCTTGTCTGTGGGTTCTCCTGTAGTTACTGCAAACAGCCTGTAGTGGGTGGTCCATTTGTCGGCCTTCAGATTCAGGCTACAGTGGAACATCGAATTACGAGTAACATGGTTAACGAGTATTTCGCAAGATGAGCATTTTTTTAATTTATTTTGACTCAGTTTTTCGAGTGTTGTCTCGCAAAACGAGCAGGATTTAAGCCTCTGTGGTGTGCAGTACCGCATTTCGCTAGAGGTGCGGGGGCACCGGTGACACTCGGAGTGATTTGGAAATACTCTTTCCCGGAGTGTTTCCGAGCCTTTCCAGTGGTTTCCGAGTGCATCTGTGCGGTCTCCAAGTCTCTCGGACACCCCCCCACATGCGGTATTGTCTTTGTTTCCATTAACTTCTATGGGGAAACTCGCTTTGATATGCGAGTGCTTTGGATTACAAGCTTTCTCCTGGAACGGATTATGCTCGTAATCCAAGGTTCCACTGTACTTTATCCCTGTGAGTGGTAACATTATCACAGTGGTGTCCACTACCATACACCTGTTGTTGGGCTTGAGGCTAAGGGCTCTTTCACACGTCCGTTCAGTTCGTCCATTTTTTGGACGTCCGTTAACGGACCTCAATGCTTCCCTATGGGTTAGCGTCCGTTAGCGGATGAGCATCCACTAACGTCCGTTAACATCCGTCTGCGGTAAGCTCCGTTTTTTTTGACGGAAGAAAACCCTATTTTTCTTCCGTCAAAAAAACGGAACGGACGAAAAACGGATGTTAGCGGATGATCCGTTTCCCATCCGATCCGCTAACGTCAGTTTTTCATCAAAATATGTAAAAAAAAAAAAAAAAAAAGTTCTAAAAAAAAAAAAAACGGATGAAAAAAACTGATGAAAAACGGACGGGAAACGGAACGGAAACGGATGTAAACGGACGGAAAACGGACGAAAAACGGATGAAAAAACGGATCAACTGAAGGGGGAAAAAACTGATCTAAAAAACTGAACGGACGTGTGAAAGAGCCCTAATGTTGAATCTCCTTCTCCCAAGCCCCCCCCCCCCAAAAAAAAGTAGATTGCACCCACCACCCAGATGAGGAATGCCAATATAGGTATTGCTGGTCATATTAGCTACAAAGGTAATATTTGGAGCTACATTTTATAAAAAGATTTCTTGCTACAAAGGGCTATTTCTTTAACATTCTTGGTGATGTTATAGTTGCTTGCTATACTGTTCTTACATTCTACTTTAAGCTACTTAAATGTCATGTCCCTATCAGAGTAAATTGTTGAGAAGCCCCACCCTCTCTAGTCACAGGTGTCACCACCTTCTGCTGCACAATTTTTTTTGTAAGATTTTGGATTCATTCAACTATTTTTTTTTCTTTTTTACCACAATCTGTTTGTTAAACAGGCGTTAGTTAATTTTAACCATACCATTTCTTTAAAATTAGAAAGTCGAGACAAATCATTTAAAGTTCCCATGGCAACTTCAATTTTCTTATCAATCACATCAGAGAGAAAGAGAAAAAAAATAGAAGGTTGATAGCAGAAAGAAACCTACTGCTTACTACAGCCTGGCAGGTAACATTGGGCCTTCTAGTTCCATAGCTGTCATGAACACACACATGTGAAACCACATATAGACCAAGAGGACATGTCACAGAACCCAGAAACAGGGCGGACTGACAACTCATGGGGCCCCGGGCAATAGGAGGTTATGGGGCCCCCAGACAATAGGAGATTATGTGGCCCCTGGGCCCGGGCAATAGGTGACTATGGGGCCCCCAGACAATAGGACATTATTGGGCCCCCAGGCAATTGATTATGAGGCCACACAGTATACACACACACCTATACAGTATACATACACAGTATACACACACAGACACACAATATACACACACAGTATACACACAGAATACTCATACACACACTGAAAAGGTACTGGAGAGGCGGGGCAGCTATAATGCCAAATGGTCAGTCCGCCCCTGCCCAGGAACACACTATTATGCCAATTTTAGGAATTTTGGGAATGGAAGTTGATCTCAGGTGTTCCACCTTTCCACCACTTGCTGAGGTCACAGTTTATTACCAGGATCAGGATCAAATCTGGAGGGGAGGACAGGCCAAAGAAGCATTCCAGACACAGAAAGTGTTGTATGTTTCAGCTGTACAGGGTGTCCATTTTTCCATTACCAGTATGCAGGGAATTAGGAAAATATAAACACAGAAAGAGAGGGGGGAATCGCTCTCTCAGCGCTGCTGCCATTAATAGGACACCTTATGTTTTTTCAATTAACAAAAGGCATTCTCTGATTGAAGGTGACAGTCTCCACCTCGTCGGATCAGAGAATGCTTTATATTTATTTATTTATTTAAAAAAAAAAAGAAAAACAAACCATTCTGTGAATGGCAGTGATGTCCTCCCTGTTCTGTTTTTGGCCCAATTCTGTGCTGCTGCCTATGTTTATATTGTAAAAACTAAAGAAAACTTGACATTTTTTTTGTGTTTTTTTTTTAAATATTTTTTATTTATTTTTCATCTTCCTATCCAAGTTTAACTTGCTGTAATGGTGTATATATACAGTGGCCACTTCAAAAGGTCACTTCTAGCTGGAGTAATTGTCATGGTTGACATACTCTATTGTTGCACTTTTGTGCAATGGTCGCCATGGTCAACCAAAGAAGTTGAGTGCTTAAACTTAGCATTATATCTAGAGGTTGTCTTTGAGAAATAGATGTATGAGTGCTGCCAGCATTGCTGCAGAGGTTGAAGGGGTGGGGGGGCGGGGTGTCAGCCTGTCAGAGATTAGACCATATGCCGCACACTGCATCAAATTGGTCTGCATGGCTGTCGCCCCAGAAGGAAACCTCTTCTAAAGATGATGCACAAGAAAGCCTGCAGTTTGCTGAAGACAAGCAGACTAAGGACATGGATTACTGGAACCATGTTCTGTGGTTTGATGAGACCAAGATAAACGTATTTGTTTCAGATGGTGTCAAGTGTGTGTGGAGGGAACCAAGTGAGGAGTACAAAGACAAGCATGTCTCGCCTACAGTTAAGCATGGTGGTGGGAGTGTCATGGTCTGGGGCTGCATGAGTGCTGCCGGCACAGACTACATTGATATGAAGGATGAAGTCTATTATACTAAAAGATCTAAAGACTGCAATTGAGGGAACCATGAATGCCAACATGTACTGTGACATACTGAAGCAGAGCATGATTCCCTCCCTTCAGAGACTGGGCCGCAGGGCAGTATTCCAACATGATAACGACCCCAAGCATGTCTTCACCTAAACCCTATTGAGCATCTGGGGGACATCCTCAAATGAAAGGTGGGATAGCGCAAGGTCTCTAACATTCACCAGCTCTGTGATGTCGTCATGGAGGAGTGGAAGAGGACTCCAGTGGCAACCTGTGACGCTCTGGGCCCAAGAGGGTTAAGGCAGTGCTGGTTAATAATGGTTGCCACTAAAAATATTGACACTTTGGGCCCAATTGGAACATTTTTACTTAGGGGTGTACTAACTTGTGTTGCCAGCAGTTTAGACATTAATGGCTGTGTTGAGTTATTTTGAGGGGACAGCAAATTTACACTGTTATACAAGCTGTACACTCACTACTTTACATTGTAGAAAAGTGTCATTTTTTCAGTGCTGTCACATGAAAAGATATAATAAAATATTTACAAAAATGTGAGGGGTGTATTTACTTTTGTGAGATACTGTATATACATCCAATACAATTTGTAAAACATTTACAAACATTCATGGTTGTATAAAAGTCCTTCTATGGCTTGTCAAGAAGTTGCTATGTAATTTATTTTGTAACATTTTACAATCAGCTACATTTGTACCTTATGCTCCTTACTTCTGTTTAGGTGTTGCACATAATCTAGTTTTGTGTTGCAGTGTTGTTGACTGACTTGCGTATCATTTTAAAGCGGATGGTTCACCTCAAAAAAATATTAAAAGCCAGCAGCAACAAATACTGCAGCTGCTGACTTTTAATATTAGGACACTTACCTGTCCTGGAGTCCAGCGGCGTCCGTAGCAGAGGACGAGCGATCGCTTGTCACCCTGCTGCTCCCCCCTCCATCCACAGTGAGGGAACCAGGAAGTGAAGCGCTGCGGCTTCACTGCCCGGTTCCCTATGGCGCATGCGCGAGTCGCGATGCGCCCGGCGATTGGCTCCCGCTGTGTGCTGGGAGCCGAGAGTTCCCAGCACACAGCGGGAAAAGCCCGTCTTTTGCCCGAGACTGCGGGCCGGAAGTGGGTGCAGATACAGTATCTGCACCCCCCTCCCCCCTGAAAGGTGTCAAATGTGACGCCGGAGGGGGGGAGGGTTCCGATCAGCGGATCTTCACTTTAGGGTGGAGATCCGCTTTAACAAAGAATCATCCCTTCAGCAAACCGTTGACGGATACGTGTCTCGTTTTAATATTTAGATTTGGGCCAAATAAGTCAGGGCAGTTTAGCTTTCTGGCCAGAGGGGGGAGTAAGGAGTCATTAAATGTTATCGGTCACATCGACACAAGAATTTCAAGCAGCTCTCTATGCAGCCAATATCAACCAGTCAGCTCCTTGATTTTAAGCTCTACCTTAAAAAATATTTAATATTTTTAGAGGCTTTAATTCTGCAGACCTGTATCTCTGTGCTGCCCCTTTTTTGTCTACTCAAGATCATCATGATGCCTGAGATGCCCACCCTGAATTATCTGGCTTCACCCACCTAAGTAGCTTTCTATCCAGTTCTTCAGAGTAGCTGTCACTGCAAGCCTAAATTTCATCTTTCAGCTAGAATGCGACATCATAAAAAAGAAACATTTAAATTCAGGTAAGGAATTTAAGTAAAAAAAACAAAAAAACACATCATGCTAGAGTGATATTGAACAGCTTGACAAATATATTGTTTTATTTGTTTTTTGAACTTACGGGCCCAGATTCTCAAAGAAGTTACGTTGGCGTATCTCGAGATACGCCGCGTAACTTCTAGGATGCGCCGGCGTATCTTTTTTCTGTATTCAGAAAGCAAGATACCCCGGAATTTTGCTAAGATCCGACCGGCGTAAATCTCTTAGTTGCATATTTAAGCTGGGCGCTAGGTGGCGCTTGTGTCGATTTACGCGTTGAATATGCAAATGAGCTAGACACGCCGATTCACAGACGTACTTGCGCCCGTCGCATTTTTTTACGTCGTTTGCGTAAGCATATGTCCTGCGTAAAGTTACCCCTGCTATATGAGGGGTATGGACGTCGGGACAGCGTTGAATTTTCCGTCGTTTGCGTAAAACGTTTGCGAATAGGACTTTCCGTAAGTTACATTCACGTCGAAACCAATGAGTATTTGCGGCGTAATTTTGAGCATTCGCACTGGGTTACGTCCACGGACAGCGCATGCGCCGTTTGTTAGAAACATCTTTTACGTGGGGTCATGGTTGATTACCATACAACATGCCCACTCCAAGCCTACTTTTATTACGCGGGCTTACGCCGGCCAATTTACGCTACTTAGGACGCAAGTGCTTTGTGAATACGGCACTTGCCTCTCTAAGTTGCGGCAGCGTATCGTAAAGAGGATACGCTACGCACGCACGCACAAAGATACGCCTCTGTACGTGAATCTACCCCACGCTGTCACCATAATAAAAGATATATAAAATTATAAAAATGTCTACCTTTAACCACTTGCCGACCGCTGCACGCTGATGTACGTCGGCAGAATGGCTCGGGCAGGCACATTAGCCTACCTGTACGTCCCTTCAAATTTGTCGCCCATGTGGGCACATGTGGCCCCATGTGCCTTGTAAATGTGCTCTCAGGTCCCGGGAACTCGATTTTCCCGGGCGGCCCACGATTGCGTTCGGCAAAGTCAGAACAGGGGGATGCCTTTGTAAACAAGGCATTCACCTATTCTGCCTATTGACATGTCACTGGTGGCTGTTCCCCGTGATCGGGAACGGTCATCAGTGATGTGTCACACGTAGCCACGCCCCCTAACAGTAAGAATCACTCCCTAGTACTGACTTAACCCCTTCAGTGCCACCCAGTGGTTAACCCCTTTACTGACAGTGTAATTTTTACAGTAAGCAGTGCATTTTTATAGCACTGGTCGCTGTAAAAATGACCATGGTCCCAAAAATGTGTCAAAAGTGTCCGATGTGTCTGCCATAAAGTCGCAGTCACGATAAAAATCGCTGATCACGATTTTGTTTCAATTTACATATGGTACACATTAGCACTTTCATACATAGTGATTGAGTCATAGCGCACAAGGTATTTTTGAGCACTGTAATTCATCAATAAAAATGCCATAAAACTATCCCCTATTTTGTAGATGCTATAACTTTTGCGCAAACCAATCAATAAACGATTATTGCGTTCTTTTTACCAAAAATATGTAAAATAATACGTATCGGCCTAAACTGAGAAAAAAAAATGTTTTATATATATTTTGGGGGGATATTTATTATAGCAAAAAGAAAAAAATATTGAATTTTTTTCAAAATTGTTGCTCTATTTTTGTTTATAGCGCAAAAAATAAAAACCGCAGACGTGATCAAATACTACCAAAAGAAAGCTCTATTTGTGGTAAAAAAAGGACATACATTTTGTTTGGGAGCCACATTGCTAGACCGTGCAATTGTCAGTTAAAGCAACACAGTGCCGAACACTTTTAGTTGTGTCACTTAGCATGTCCCCCCACTTCTGTGTTCTGTAGTTGCGTAGCAGCTGGTGGGAGGAACAGCACCCAGCAGGGGACATTCAAAACCCTCATGCCGCGTACACACAATCATTTTTTGGGTTGTAAACAACAACGTTTTTCAGGCTCTAGAAAAAAACTTTTTTTTTCAACTTCATCATTAAAACGACGCTGCCCACACTCGATCGTGAAAAAAAAATGCTCTAGCAAAGCGCAGTAATACGCCCAGACATGCGCCCGTCCGGCGCAAAAGTACTTCCTGCTTTTTTTCCCCCCTGAGCATTGTACTTTTGCTTGGTCATGGCTACTAGCGTTCCCCGCAGGCAGAGGAGGAAGAAAAATTTTAATCCGCAGGAGCTGTCAGCCCTCATCTGTGCCATGGAGAGGCTCATGCACGTGCAGTATATCCTCTCACGTGCCCTCCTCCTCCGTACCAGTGGACCCATTAGTAGTGCTAGGACAAAGCCAGCAGTTACACTTTTTGTAGCTGCTGACTTTTAATAAACATAAAAATAAGGCTGGAACTCCCCTTTAAATCACATTGCTAATTGCATATTGTACTTGTTTGTACCCTAAATACTGAAATGTGCACTTAAAATTGTAAATTTGAAATACCCGTAAAAACTTGGCTTTGCTAGTAAATTTTGGGTGTTGTGTCAGTAAATTTCAGTCTGGTAGGTTGGCAACACTGCACTGGATAACTGCACACATCTGGAAGAAATACACAAAGTAAGATTCAAGAAGGATACACTTTTCTTGTACAGCCAATTTAGACAATATTTTCTTAAAGGCTGTGTCAGGTTATTGTTGCTACTGTATATATGTCCTTTTTAGGCCTGTGTTTGGGGACATACATGGATGTCCGATTTGGAGCAGCGGCTGTGTTTCTGCAGCCACAGCCTCCCAATAGACCTAAGACTTCCTGCACACAGATGCATGGAACACCTGTGCATCTTGTGCAGGCAAACATGGCCCTTCGCACAGATGTTCGGTTTAGTATGCTCACGTGATCCTTTCATTGCCTGCCAAGATCACAGGGGGGTGTGTTCCATTTAGGGAAATTTCTCTTCACTTCCTGCCCAAATGATTGGTGTCACCGGGACAGGAAGTCAGGACAAGTCTCTTAAATGGGAGTCACAAACTGTAGCAAATACCTGATAGAAATACTAACCTTTTGCCGCTTTATTCAACAAAAATGTAAAAAAATTGGACAGCAGGTGGGCTTAGAGTCTGCAAGTGAATGAAGTAATTTATAAAACGAGTTGTCATAGTTCCAGATGGCTTCATGCATTCCCAGCATGCACCTCTCACTCTCCAAATCCAGCTCCACAGAGTTCCTGTTTCATCAGCATTACCATCATGGATAATTGATAGCGAGTGGAAGCAGCCGCTAAGAAAAGAATTACAAGGTGCTGTGACACACACAAACAGCTATAAATAGTTTCTGCCACACAGTCTGTGTTTGCCAATGTTCGATGAGGCAAAGAAGAAAAGCAATTATGTCCAGGGCCTTTC
The DNA here is from genome assembly GCA_029574335.1 of Rana kukunoris. Classification (NCBI taxonomy): domain Eukaryota; kingdom Metazoa; phylum Chordata; class Amphibia; order Anura; family Ranidae; genus Rana; species Rana kukunoris. The sequence continues at coordinate 438,222,282 of CM056051.1, forward strand.
CGTCACCTTCCTTCCCCCACCCGGTGTCATCACCCCCCTGTCAAAAAATTCTGCCTGGCTCTAAGGAGGTAAATTTGTTTGTAAATGTTTCAGCATTCACATAAAAGTCATGAAAAATACTTGTAATGTTTGTAATATATGGAATGTCAGTGTCTGTTAGTTGCCATTTGCAGGGAGACTTTAACATTCCTTAAAGCGGAGTTCCACCCAAAAGTGGAACTTCCGCTCATTTGTCTCCTTTCCCCCTCCGGTGCCACATTTGGCACCTTTCGGGGGGGGGGGGGGGGCGGATACGATTGACGTCAATGCTTGGCACCCTCCTCCCCCGCCACCGGGCCAATAAGAAAGCAGATCGCAGCCTTGCGCATGCACAGTAGGCTTTCTTGCATGGAGCCGTAAAGCTACACTGCCGGGTTCCCTTACCCACAATGGCGGAAGCAGCACCCGACAGCTGATGGAAACGTGTGCGCAGATGTGCCGTAGGTCCTACAGCACATCTGCACACATGAGAGAATTTGTAAGTCCTGCCTTGATGCAAAAAGGAAGAAGTGTGGTCCTGCAGCACTTAAAATAAAAAGGCACTTATTCAATTGTGGGAAAAGAAGGGGGTTGAAGCCAAGGGCACACACACATTATATTTTGGGTGAAGGTCTGTTTATATTGGGCGCCCAGAGAGCTATCACGGGTTCGTTGGACAAAAACATAATGGGAACGAAAGAAACTGACATCTATTCTGTTCAGCTCCAATTTCAAACAGGTCTGTGTGAAAAAGTCCTAAGGGATAAATTGAGTGTACCTGGGTTTGGTTCGAGGTAGGTACAGTAAACAATACTGAAGTTCAAGTGCCAAATCAGAACCCTATTGAAGTTAATGGGAGCTGAATGTTAAAAATCAGTTCTGGTCATTATCTAGGCTAAGAGGCAAGGAATTGTAGGGACATGTTCCGAAGCAGCCAGCAAAATTGTTTTTAAATTCAGATTTGGCGTGGAGCAACAATTTTAATAATTCTTAAAGTTAAACATATGAATTTGAATGGGGAACCCCATGCAAAAGTCCTTAAAATTCACACCAGACTCTTATTTAAGCATACAGCCTGGCAAACTGGGAAAGTGGAGGTTGAGCGTGCTCCCCCTTTTCTCCTGAACTATACCAAAGCACATGTTCTCAATATGAGGCGTACCTATTCTACTCTTTCACACAAAAAAAAGTAAGTAGTAATTAATAAAAATAAATAACACATTTTTTTTTTTACAAATCCTTTAACCCCTTACCACAGCCTCTCATCAGCCCTGCAAGTCGGCTTTAATGCCCAGGCGGTGGCGCAGCTTCTGTATTATGTGACCGTTGTGATTGGCTCTTACAGCAGTCACACAATTGGGTGCCCACTCCACTGGCTCCAGATCAGAAGCCTTGATCGAGAATGATCGGAGACAGCTTATTCAGGGTGCTGAGAGTGTGCTGTATGTGTAAGCGCACTCTCAGCACACGACCTTATATGTTCAGTGGCTGGGTGTTAAAACCCACCTTGCTTGCCGCCACATATGTGGGTTTTGCGGTCGACAAAAGGTGAAATAAAATAAAAAGTTTTAAGATGTAAATCCAAAGTCAGCCACATCCTGTAGTGATGCAGATCTAATTCGATCATGATAAACGATGCCTGCCGACCCACTAAAAGGAAGAAACCCACCGACCTGGGTGATGTCATTGACCAAATATTCCTATATGGTCAATGGTATGGACTGATGAACAGTCATTGGGCAAGTTGTTTGGATCAGATAGTGATGGCGGGTTATCTCTTTGGATTGATTCACGAGGGAGTGGGATTAGTATACCTGTTAGCTTTCATCACTGTCTGTATCCCTGTTAGGGAGATTCACCCTCTTTATTTGTACTGTTTACCATTATCAAGTGAAAGTAAGGCCCCTTGCACATGTACATCATAATTTACTGATGTTTACTCAGAACTTGTTGACAGAAAGTCCCTGAGTAAAAAAAACTGAGTGTAAAGACCTGAGTACTGTTGAATGTAGGCAAAGGAAAATCCCCAAATGTTGGTTGATACCAGACAAGTAAAACAGAGGGGAAATCTTGCAGTAGGGACACTTATTCCGGTGACCCTGAGGACACCCCAGGATTCCCTCACTTTGGAGGGATTTCCTCTCACTTCCTGTTTTGGCTATGGTACTGGAATTGTCAGGTGATTATATCCCTCCCATATTCTACCAAAACAAAAAAATACTCTGCTATTTGCTCTTCTTTAAAGCAGAATTTTACCCCAAAAATTGAACTTCTGCTTTTCGGAACCCTCCCCCCCCTCCGGTGTGACATTTGGCACTTTTCAGGGGGGAGGGGTGCAGATACCTGTCTAAGACAGGTATTTGCACCCACTTCCGGGCATAGATCCCCCACTGTCTCCTGGGAAACACACTGGACCAGTGAGGGTGCGCCAGGCTACTCGCTCATGCGTGGTAGTGAAGCTGCAACGCTTCACCTACTGATTCCCTCACTGAGGATGGTGGCGCGGGCATCCGAGAGACGAGCAATTGCTCGGCCTCGGCTGCCAACATCGCGGGCAGGCTGGACAGGTAAGTGTCCATTTTTTAAAAGTCAGCAGCTGCAGTATTTGTAGTTGCTGGCTTTAAAAAAAAAAATTGGGTGGACCTCCGCCTTAAGAGACTTGTCAAAAACAGGGTGTGTTTTTATTTACTGTTTACTTTATTTTGAAAAAGGGGGGAATCTTTACTCATTCACATGGGGGTATCTGGGTGACCCTTTATTGTCAAAGGGGATTTCCAAATTCCAAAAAGCCCCACACCCACAGACCCTCACAACCACTAGGACAGGGTTGTGTGGAAGCGGAACTTCATCTCATCAACATTAACACCTTCATGCTTAAAGGGGACCTTCATTTAAAGTGGTTGTATAGGGACATGTTTTACTTTTACCTACAGGTAAGCCTATGATAAGGCTTAGATGTAGGTATACAGAATATCTCCTAAACCTGTATGCTTTAGGAGATATTCCTGATGAAATGCGCTGCTAATTGAAGCGGCGCATGCGCAGCGGGGATGCTCGGCTAAAGGGTCGGCAGCTGCCAGGCCTTGCCAGAATGAAATCTCCTGCGCACATGCGCGGGAGTGTTGACATCGCCGCTCCAGCCAATCACATCGCTGGAGCGGCGATACCCGGAAGACAATCTCCTGCGCACATGCGCGGGAGTGTTGACATCGCCGCTCAAGCCAATCACATCGCTGGAGCGGCGATACCCGGAAGACAAGCCGGAGCAAAATGACATCTTGCTCGGCGTGGACCAGGTAAGTTCTCTACATCTCGTTTTAAGGTAAGTATTTCATAATGAGCTAGTATGCGGAGCATATTAGCTCATTATGGCTTTTGCCTTACAGGTGTAAAAAAATGATGATTTGCCAGGGGTCACCAAATCCTGGGCTGTTCCTGAAGCCTGCACTGTTCTCCCAGGAAGGGAGATGATAAGAGGGGGAGGAACAAAGAAAAAGGGAGAGAAAGGAAAAAAAAGAGAGCAAGAAAGACAGTTAGAGGGAAAGATGGGGGAAAAACAAGGAAAAAACAAGGAATTAGGATAGAGAAAGATGAAAGGGAAAGAAAGGAGAACAAAGAGAGAGAGTGGTACATCCTAAAATGTACCACAAGGGGTTTTAACACTGTATGAGTGCAAGGCACCCAGGGAGCGCTAAATGTCCGTGGGTTAGGGGTGCAAATTACTTCTCTTGCCTTGGGTGCTTTCAACCCAAGCTATGAAACTCATTTTACTGTTAGGGGTCCCCACAACTTGGGAAATGTTATCAAGGGGTCAAGGCACTAGGAGGTTGAGAACCACTGCTTTATAGAAAAGGGCTGACCTTCCTCTTTAACCACTTTCATACGGGGCACTTAAACACCCTCCTGACCAGACCAATTTTCAGCTTTCAGCGCTCTTACACTTTGAATGACAATTACTCAGTCATGCAACACTATACCCAAATGATTTTTTTTGTCCTTTTTTCCCCACAAATAGAGCTTTCTTTTGGTGGTATTTGATTACCTCTGGTTTTTATTATTTGCGCTATTAATGAAAAAAGACCAAAAAATTTGGAAAAAAAACGTTTTTTCTTAGTTTCTGTGATAAAATTTTGCAAATTATTAATTTTTCCTAATAATTTTTGGCCACAATTTATTCTGCTACATGTCTTTGATAAAAAATAATCCAAAGTTTTTGGAAATTTTTTGGTCTGTGTGAAAGTTTTAGAGTCTACAAGCTATAGTGCAAATCATAAAAAATGATCACATCTGATCACACCTGATGTACTGTACTGAAGGCCTCTCTTATTTCTTGAGACCCTAACAAGCCAGGAAAGTACAAATGCCCACAGATGGCACAGGTGGGCACTGATGAGGTGGCACAGGTGGGCACTGATGAGGTGGCACAGGTGGGCACTGATGAGGTGGGCACTGAGGTGGCAGGTGGGCGCGGTGGCACAGGTGGGCATGGTGGTACTGGTAGGCACAGATGGGACTGGTAGGCACAGGTGGGCACGGTGGTACTGGTGGGCACGGTGGTACTGGTGGGCACAGGTGGGCACACGGTGGTACTGGTGGGCACAGGTGGGCACACGGTGGTACTGGTGGGCACACGGTGGTACTGGTTGGCACACGGTGGTACTAGGGGGCACTGTGATACTGTGGTGGGCACTGTGGGGGCCACTGTGGTACTGTGGGGGGCACTGTGGTACTGTGGTACTGTGGTGGGCACTGTGGTACTGTGGGGGGCACTGTGGTACTATGGGGGGCACTGTAGTACTGGGGGGCACTGTGGTACTGTGGTGGGCACTGTAGTACTGGGGGGCACTGTGGGGGCACAGGTTGGAGACATTTTTTTTTCAGCGCTGTTTTACTCACAGTTCTCTCCCTCCTTACACGCGCTGTCTGTGTGAGGAGGGAGAGTCGGCAATGAGAGATGATCTCATATGTTTACATATGAGATCATCTCTCATTGGCCGCACAGATCGCGCTGTAAAAAGCCGATGTGACACGGGCAGCACAGGAGTTCCCCGCTGCGCGCTTGGGAGCGTGCGCTGGGAACGCCAAAATGGGCGGCCGTAAAAACACGGCCAGTCAGTGATTCAGGACTGCGTTGCGGCCGTACAAAGTCATACGGCCGTCAGCAGGTGGTTAATCAACAGTGTTCAGATGCAAGATAAAGAGATACAAAGTAACACTGCTGATCTTTTTGTATATACTCTGTTTCATTCTTCTGCAGATCTAAAGAAAGAGCTTCCGTTAAAGATAGTCTAAGGCCCTTTCACACTGGGGCGTTTTTCAGGCGGTATATCGCTAAAAATAGTGCCTAAATACCGCCTGAAAAACTCCTGCCCAGCATTCTCAATGTGAAAGCCTGAGGGCTTTCACACTGAGGCGATGCGCTGGCAGGAGAGAAAAAAATCTCCTGCAAGCAGCATCTTTGGAGCGGTGAGAGGAGCGGCGTGTATACCGCCCTTCACCGCTCCTTCCCATTTAAAACAATGGGAAACCACAGTAATACTGCCCGCAATGCGCATTGTGGGTGGTATTAACCCTTTTACGGCTGCTAGCTGGGGTTAATACCGCACCGCTAGCGGCCGAATCCCGCAGCAATTCCAACGGCGCTATACCGCTACCGCACCTCCACTGCCCACGTGTGAAAGGGGCCTTAGAAGCAGAAAAAATTAATCTGTTTCTATTTAACCCCCTATTAATCCTAATTTACTCTAACCATTCCTAATTAACCCAATGTTCCCCTTCTCTCTTCAACTATTATTTTCCTACTTTTTTTTTCTTTACTTCTAATTTATTAACCATTAGGATTTCAACTTATTTCGCATTAAATTGTTCATAAATTTTTTTGTCACACTAAAAAAAGCACAAAGTTAAATAAAATGCACTTATAAATAACTGTAATGCTTTAGGCTGCATTCACACCTAGGTGACAAGATACGCCGCGTACGCGGCTTATCTTGCCGCCTGTAGATTAAACTTTTTTTTTTTTTTCTTTAACATTGCGGTCTATGAGCGAACGACAATGTCGCCTGAAAAAATGGGTCCGGGACTTTTTTCAGGCGACAGGCGTGGAGATGTGAACCATCTCCATAGACCGCAATGTTATTTCACATATCGAGCGACAAGAGCGTCGGGCGTCCGACGTTTTGTCGCTCAGATGTGAATGGAGCCTTAATGATCATTTTAGTGACATTTTAAACACGACAAATTACAGAAATAAAATGAATACTTTCTATCTACAGTAAGGGCCCTTTCACATGTACCTGTCCGTGTACGGGCTCCGCTTTGCTCAGCAGGGATCACTCTGTCGATGAGCAGGCAGATGACAGGTCTGTCTCTGCACACCTGTCAGAGCGCCGCTCTCTCCTATGGGGGATCGGATGAAGACGGAACGTAGAGCCCGTTTTCATCTGATCGGAGCGGGTCGGATGTCAGCGGGCATGTCACCGCTGACATCCGTGGCTCCATAGACCTGCATGGAGCGTCCGTTCAGGTCCGCCTATAAAACTGACAGGTGGACCTGAACAGTCCACCCATGTGAAAGGGGCCTAGTTTGAACCGGCAGGGGCAACACGACTTCTAGCACGACTTTGGGAGGCAACTTGGACACGACTTGAGTATGAATTACAAGGCAACTTCAAGTCGCCTCCAGGACAGGAGACTTTCCAGTGGCCAATCAAACAACAATTAGCTCTGTGGGAGGGAGAGAGGGAGAGGGAGAGGTTTGTCTGAGAAATGTATGTTCTCTTCCTGGAAAGTTGCTTCAGTTAAGACAGTGATCCAACTTCTGAGGCGACTTCCATTGAAATCAATGGGTACAAGTTGCCTACAAGTTGTCTAGAAGTCGGAGTGAAGTAGCACAGGAACCTTTTCTGAAGTCGGAGCGACTTCAGTAGTGTGTATTACAGTAAGACGGCTGTCATTCACTTACATTGATTTTCTCTTTCAATAGTTTTTATTGAATTTTAAAAATATTAAGTCATACATGTTACAAAGCATTGTCATAGTATAAGTATATGATGTAACAATAAACAGCGTAAGAAGTATGTGACATTTATCAATTCTGATAAATCAAGTAGTCGTATATAAGTAGTAAAACATGGAAAGTATGCAAACAAAACATAAATTAGATAAATATCTTATCATGTAGAGAAGTATCAGTATTAGAAATGGTCAGAGTATAATGTTACAATGTTAGCAAATTAAACTTAATCAAAAGAAATCTAATCCAAAGAACACGTGAGAAGTCAGTATTATCCGGATACAAAGTATCATGTAATGAACCAGGACATTGAGAAATGTTGAAAAGGATTCAGTCGAGAGCTACCATACCCCAAGTTCATACCAGTTTTTCCATGGGGCCCAGGAAACATCAGTTTTGTAAAGATTATTCATTGAAATGGCCATCATACGTTCATATGTGAAGTGGAGATTGGTCAAATCAATGGCTTCAATAGTAGAGGGAGGACAAGAGTCCTTCCATTTTCTAGTGATTGACAGCCTTGCGGCTAGAAGTAAATGGTTGATAGAATTCCTCAGATCAACTGGAATGTTATCAATACCCAAGGATAGTAAAGCTAAACCTGGGTTGGGATCTGTCCATGAACCAGTTAAAGCCGAAATTATACCAAATATTTCTGTCCAATATTTAGTAAGCATGGGACAGCTCCATAAAATATGGAGCAAGTCCACTTTCTTTCCGCATAGTCTCCAGCATTGGTTAGATTGCTGGTGACTAAATTTGGATAATACATCTGGAGTATAATACCACCGCAGAGTGATCTTTACTGAGAGTTCCCATAGTGATGCACATTTAGAGGTTGATTGGTTTATTTTGCAAGCCATGTGCCATTGGTAATCGGTGTAAGAACACTCCTAGGGCCAGATTCAGGTAGAGTTAGGCTGGCGGATCAATGGATCCGCCAGCCTAACTGTCACTTTAAGCCGGCGTTTTTGTTTTCTGTAACCAGAAAACAAGAGACGCCAGGTTGGAGTTCCAATGCGATCGGCGTAATTGAATTTCGCCATCGCATCGTTACTTCAACTTAAAAAGTTCCAGACGAAAAATATGTTAATGAGCGGAAATCGGCAATTCACGATCTTTTTCGGGCGCGACGCAGTGACTTTACGACGTTTCCGGAAGCGATACGCGGCATATAGATAAAGCAGCCCCCTAGTGGAATATCCTATGTTAGGTATAGCCGTCGTCATCGCGTTGGAAAAAAAACAAATCGCGTCGTTTGAGTAAAACATTCATGAATGGGGACGTGACGTCATTGACGTTCACTGACAGAACTTGGAGCATGCACACTGGGATGCATTGACACTCGACGCATGCGCAGTACGTTCGCCGCGGGATCGCGCTTATTTTAAATAATACGCGCCCCGTACCCGCCCAATTTGAATTCCGCCGGCTCATTTGCGATACGCTGCCGCAACTTTAGGAGCAAGTGCTTCATGAATAACAGCACTTGCTCCTAAAATTTCTGCAGCGTAACGTAAATGAGATGCGTTACTCCAGAGCAAAGATGCTCTGATCTACCTGAATCTGGCCCCAAGTCTTTTTCCCATTGTAGATGTGAGGGGGTTTTTGAAAATATTCTTTTGTCCTGAAGTAGGTTGTAAAAAAAGGTAATACTCTTCCTCTTTGGTTCAGTACTAGTAGAGAGAAAGGTCCAGACCGATTTATGTAGGCAAATGTTTTTGGTATTCAATTTACATAAACGCTTTGCTACTTGTCTATAATGAGCATTACAATGTTGGGGTATATTAAACTCAGATTGGATAGTTTGGAATGATTTAATCGTGCCTTTATCATAAAGGTTACAAATAGATTCCACGCCTTGTTCGCTCCAAAGACTAAGTGATGAGTGATACATTATAAGATGCAATGTTTTAAAGGGAATGTCTACCGTTATTGTTGTATCAGGAGAGGTCACAGAATTCAAAATCTTAAGCCATGTAGAAATGGATACTTTCATTGTGGGAGGTAAGTGCGAGGGAAGTTTAATTCCCATATGTGCACCAAAAAGCCATAGGTTGGTCGGTAGTTTATTACAATAGGAGGATTCAATAAGACCCCAATTCGTCGTTGGGGAGGGTTGGAACCATTCTTTCATTTGAGACAATATTGAGGCATAGAAATAGTCTTGAAAATTGACATAACCCACTCCTCCCCACATTCTATTTTTGATCAATTTATAATGGGCGCATCTAGATTTCTTCCCTTTCCAGATGTATCTAGAAAGGATTGATTGTAAGGATTTAAAGAAATACATAGGGACTGGAATAGGCAAACTTCTAAACAAGTATAGGACTTGAGGCAAGTGGATCATTTTAAAAGCAGATAATCTGCCCCACCAAGAAAATTTGTGTTTTCCTAAATCGTTCAAATCTGATTGTAGTTTATTTTTAAGAGGAATATAATTATGTGTAAATAAGGATTTAGTGGATCTAGTCAAATGAATACCAAGGTACGGGATGCTAGTGTCTGCCCAAGTATAAGGGAATTGGTGTTGGAGGAGATTGTTTGTCACTGCGTCAATTCCAATATCTAGAGCATACGATTTGCTTTCATTAATTTTATAAAATGATACTTTACCAAACCAAGATAATAATTTTTGGACTTCAAGTAGGGAGGATGAGGGAGACGTTAACATTAAAATTATATCGTCGGCAAACAAACTAATTTTGTGGGTATCGGATCCTATAGTGATGCCTTCTATTTTAGAATTAGATCTAATATGTTCCGCTAAAGGTTCAATCATTAAATTAAATATTAAGGGGGACAATGGGCAGCCTTGTCTGGTGCCGTTGGTGATACGAAAGGGTTTGGATAATAGGTTAGAATTCAAAACTCGTGCTGTGGGGTTTGAATAGAGGGCAAGTACGGCTTTAAGAATATGACCCTCAAAGCCAAATTTTAAGTAAGTGACAAATAGGACCAGTTAACCCTATCAAACGCCTTCTCTGCATCTAATGAAAGGAGCAGAGAAGGCGTTCCGGTTATGCTAACATTGTGGATAACATCAATTAATCGTCTGGTTGCGTCAGATGTTTGACGACCCCTGGTGAAGCCAGTTTGATCCATGTTTATTAGTTTGGGAAGTATGTCAACTATTCTATTGGCTATAATCTTTGCGTAGATTTTCAAATCTGTATTCAATAAAGAAATAGGACGAAAATTTGGGGGAGAAGTAGGGTCCTTGCCAGGTTTAGGGAGAGTAATAATAAGTGCAGATAGCATTCCATCAGGAAAGGAAGAGAAAGAAGCAGCAGCATTATATAATTCTTTCATATGTGGTACAAGCTGTTTATAGAATATTTTAAAGTATTCATTCGAATACCCGTCTGGACCAGGTGCTTTGGCCTTGGGAAGAGAGTTAATGGCGCATATATTTTCGACGTCAGAAAAACAAGAATTTAACTGGTTAAGTTGGTCATCAGATAATTTGGGTAAATTAACATGGGAAAGAAAATCTAGGATTTCTTTAGTTGATGGCTGGTGAGTATCACTGTCCTCATTAAGGTTGTATAGTTTACCATAATATGAGCTAAAGGCATCAGCTATGGATTGAGGGTTAATTATCTTATCTTGAGAAACAGGGTCATAAATGTATGATATCTTAGTTTTCCGTCTATGACCTTTTATACGGTTTGCCATAACTTTCCCTGCTTTGTTATTCGTAACATAGGAGTTTGCCTTTAACTTTCTAAGTTTATGGTCATGAAATTCTAGAAGTAGAGCACGTAAATCATGTCTAAGTCTGAAGATCTGGGATTTAAGAGATGTTGACGGGTTAGACTTGTTTTCTTGATCTAAGATATTTAATTTTTTGGTAAGTTCCTCTATGCTTGCTTCCCTTTTCTTTTTTGCTTGAGAACCAAGTTGTATAAATAGTCCCCGTATGTAAGCTTTATGGGCATTCCACACTACCACCCGGTCGGACACCGATCCCAAGTTGTTTGAAAAAAATTCAGTAAATTTTTGAGAGATATATTCAATGTTATCAGGTTGTTGTAAAAGATAATTATTCATACGCCATAAATAAGATCTATGATTAGAATTAGCATTTTTTATTTTTAAACTAATAGGGGCGTGGTCCGACCAAGTGGCAGTATGAATGCGAGCATCCAGTACATTTTGTAGTAACCATTTGTCAGATATAAATAAATCAATTCTGGAGTAAGTGTTATGACGTGGAGAATGGAATGTATAGTCCTTTTCAGTCGCGTTACAACACCTCCAGATATCATACAAATCATTTTCAAAAAGAAACGGTGACAAGGGAGAAGAAAATCTCTTAGCATTGGAGGATGAGTCCATGACATTGTCTGGTACTAAGTTGAAATCCCCACAAATTAGGAGATGACCTTTCTGAAGTTCTCTTATTTTGTTTAGAGTAGACTTATGGAATTTCATTTGTCTAACATTTGGCGCATATATATTTACCAGCGTATAGAGAACATTGTCCAACGTGCATACTAAAATCAGAAACCTGCCTTCAGGATCCGAGTAACAGTCCAGAAGAGTAAAGGCTAAAGTGTCACGTATGGCAATACATACTCCTCTTTGTTTGCGAGTATAGTCCGCTTTGAAAATATGGGGGTAAGATCTATGTTGGTATATCGGAGCAGTATCTCTGACAAAGTGAGTTTCCTGTATGCATAGAATGTCATAATTAGAAGACAATGCCAATTTCCACAATGATGCTCTTTTAGCAGGGTGGTTTAAGCCGTTGGCATTGATGGATAGAAAATTAATAGACATTTTTAGATGTTGTGGATATCGATTTTTATACAATACTTACAAGGTATTATGACTCTCGGTACTAGAATAGTAGATGAAATATATAGAAGGTCTCTGGGTAATAGACAACCGAGAGAAAGATATTTATAAGAGACTTTGTAACAACTATAAAAATAAAAGTAAAAATTAAAAAATACAAATAAAATTAAAGCAAAATTAAACAAACTTAAATCTAAACAAAAAGTAAAACGAATAAAATAGACAAAACAAAACAAACAAACAAAACAAACAAAAAACTGTTTAAATACTTACAAACCGAAGCAATTATTTGCTTGCGAGTGTATAGAAGGAATATGTTATTATCCCACCTTCGTGGAACAATAAGAGCTAATATGATCCAAGCAATAAACAAAAAGATAGGAAAAAAATAAAATGAATAGTCGGGTGTATTACTAAGCCGACTAACGGGGGTGTAAAGTTCAAATAAGAAGAAAAAACAAACACAGTATATCAGATACTTACATTGATTTTCTCAACCACGCGACTTGGGACGACTTGGGGAGACTTCAAGTTGGATCCCAGGTCGCCCCAGTGTGACCCGGCTCTAACACTATAAGGCCTCGTACACACGAGGGGATATGTCCGCTGAAAACGGTCCGATGGACCGTTTCAGCAGACATCTCCGCTCGTGTGTATGGGCTAGCGGACAGATTTCTCCACCCGACAGATTTCAAAGCATGCTTTGAAATCTATCTGGTGGGAATCTGTCCGCCCGACATGTCTGCTGGTTAGTACACTTACCAGCAGACATGTCGTCCCCCACCGCCACCGCGCCGCCGCCGAATGGATTCGGCGCATGCGCGGAAGTGTTTAACTTCCTGGTGCGGTGACGTGGCGGTGACATGGCGGCGTCAACGTCACCGCCGCGTCACCGCCACGTCACCGCGCCGTCCGGCGGCGGGGAATTTGATCCGATGGTGTGTACACGCCATCGGATCAAACTCCCGATCGGACATATCCGATGGAAATGGTCCGCGGACCGTTTTCATCGGATATGTCCGATCGTCTGTACGAGGCCTAAGAGTCGGTTCACACTGGGGCGACACGACTTCCAGCACGACTTTCAGAGGCAACTCCAACACGACTTTAGCATGAACCACAGGGCGATCTGGGGCGATTTACATCACTACTTGAAGTCGTCTCCAGGACAGGAGACTTTCCAATGGGCAATTAAACAACAATCAGCTCTGTGGGAGGGAGAGGTTTGCCTGAGAAATGTATGTTCTCTTCCTGGAAAGTTGCTTCAGTTAAGACAGTGATCAGACTTCTGAGGCGACTTCCATTGAAATCAATGGGTACAAAGTTGCCTAGAAGTAGTACAGGAACCTTTTCTGAAGTCGGAGCGACTTCAGTAGTGTGTATTAAGACGGCTCCATTCACTTCCATTGATTTTCTCAACCACGCGACTTCAAGTCAGATCCCAGGTCGCCCCAGTGTAAAACCGGCTCTAAGTGTTTAAACAAACACTTATCAAAAAAAGAAATAATTGTGTTTTTTTAGTTGTGTTGCTGTGCAAGGAGTGCCAGAAGGCTGATGGCATGTAAAATGTACAGTGAGTACTTATGCTAGTTACATCTAACAATTCATTTTATTATTTCTCATGAATAAATAACTGCATTCATTGATGTTTTATATCTGCATTCAGTTCAACATTAAAGTATATGTAAATCCAATTACTATAATCTTATGTCGTTTTTAAGTTTAAAGTGGTTCTAAAGGCAAGAAATAGTTTTACCTTGAAGTGGTTGTACACCTTCTACAACCACTTTCATGTACAGGTAAGCGTAAGCCTAGATTAAGGTTTACCTATAGGTGCTGGAAATATCTCCTAAACCTACACCATTTAGGAGATATTTACAATGTCCCCGAACGCTGTCGTCTTCTGCGCATGCGCCACTGTATTTTACGCATGCACACTTTAGAAAGGGAACGACATGCCGTTTATAGAGGGGGTCAAGCCGTGACTGGCGGTTCCCATGCGCATGCATGGGAGAGACGTCACCCCACTCCGGCCATTAACAAAACCTAGAGTCCGCGGGCCCGGAAGGAAGAGGGCTAAAAATAGACGCTTCCAGCCAGCAGGGACATCAGTGACATCGCAGGCTTTGGTTTCAGGTAAGAGACACATAATGGGCTACTATGCGATGCGAGGAAGTACAACCCATAAGGGTTTACTTCCTCTTTAATGCATTCCCTGCATTAAAGTAGAACTATAGACCAAAAATAAAAGTAGAATTTTTTTTTTTTTTTAAGTGGCAATTGCTTATGGCAATACAGTGTTGTAGCAGTTACAGTAAGGTTTACATTTACTTTAATGTGAAAGTCCAGGCTAAAACTAAAATCCCTGCATCTATAGCCACAAACATTCTAACACTAACCTATCTAGCCCTCAAAAGAAATCAGTCTACAGGCGATCTGACCCAATCTTGAAATCCCCTGCTCCCGGGTAGTGTGAGTTAGGCCTTGTACACACGATAGGTTAAACCGATAAGAATGTTCTGATGGACCGTTTTCATCAGTCCAAACTGATCGTGTGTGGGCGCCATCGGTTATTTAACCATCGGTTAAAAAAAAGCCAACTTGCTTTAAATTTAACCGATGGATTCCTAACCGATAGGTCAAAACCGATCGTTCGTAGGCACGAACCATCGGTTAAAAATCCACGCATGCTCAGAATCAAGTCGACGCATGCTTGGAAGCATTGAACTTAATTTTTTTCAGCACGTGGTTGTGTTTTACGTTACCGCGTTCTGACACTATCGGTTATTTAACCGATGGTGTGTAGGCGCGATGGACCATCAGTCAGCTTCATCAGTTAACCGATGACAATGGTCCATCAGACCGTTCTCATCGGATGGACTGATCGTGTGTACGCGGCATAAGGCACACGTCTATGGCTGCTGTCTGCAATCAAACTTGGTCTCAGCGAATGTACAAATCCTTTTCCTTGCAGACTAGGTCATCTCCTTGGCTCCTAATTGCCATTCTCAAGACTGTAACTCTGTGAAATCTCATTGACTTGATGGCTCTTGTAACAGGCCAATTTGGAAGGCAAAGAGAAAGGGAAAACGACATTTCCTCTTTGCTATATTTTTTTATGTTACAAGCTGGTTTCTGCACCTTGCAAAGCCTCTTAGCATTGAGGGGTTTAGTGGGCAATTTTCCCAGCTATGCTTAAATAGCACAAAGAAGCCTGTTAAAACCTTAAGCTGAGAAGGGGAGGGAGAGAGTAATTTTGGGTTACTAGTTCTAGCAAACTTTTTTCTTTTTTTAAATACACTGCTTATAGGTTTCTTTTTTTCCTTTTTCGTGAAAGCAGCTCGTAGAGAGAATAAGGAGCAATGATATCAGTTGCATCCAGCCTTCTCTGCCTTGCAGCCTCGCAGCGGAAATCCAATTAAGGCCTTCATTAGACTGGGCACGCTCTTGGCTGCCGTCTCTTTCTCCCCCCGCCCGCCCTGCAGGGCCAGCGAGAAAGCATCAAAAGAACAACAGACATTAGGACATGGTGAGTGAGGAACAGATTGGGAAGGCCTGCCGAACACAAAGACAGCTGGTCCAATGGAGTAAAGGAAAGTGTTTTTCTCGACCCGACCACCAGGAAATCAGGGCTTCTACACACAAGTGTGTTCTATAAAGAGAATCTGTCCTTGGGAAAGGAGCACCTGGACATGCAGGAGTTCTCTAATGTGATAAACATATTTCTACCAAGTCTGTTATTCTACAAATCATGTAACATGTGATATCAGTAAGCAAAAATGTATGGAGAAAAACCGGGACGACCGCACTCCAAAAAAATGGTTCCTTTTAATAAAACTGGTCACAACATGAACATATCACAGCAAAAAATCAGGAGAAACTGACGCGTTTCACACTATCATACAGTGCTTATTCCTAGCTATGAATAAGCACTGTATGATAGTGTGAAACGCGTCAGCTTTTCTCCTGATTTTTTGCTATGATAGGTTCATGTTGTGACCAGTTTTATTAAAAGGAACCATTTTTTTGGAGTGCGGTCGTCCCGGTTTTTCTCCATACATTTTTGCATACTATTGCAGTGCCTGCACCCAGGCGTTTGGACTCCACCTTGCAGTTCCCTGGGACCTCTGAGCGGTAAACTTTCTTTCTCATCCCATGGTGATATCAGTAGATGCAACCACACTATAGTGGAACAAAACTCTCTCAATCAACATTTACTATTCTTAATCCTTATTTTTTTATTTTATCTAAAGGAGGAACGGAGGGGCTAAGCATATCCTCCTGCCTGCATGTCTGAGCTAAGGGCAAACAGATTCCAAGAAGTTAAGCCCTGTACACACGATCGGTTTGTCCGATGAAAACAGACCAATGGATCATTTTCATCGCACAAACCGATCGTGTGTGGGCTTGTTTTCCATCAGTGAAAAGAAATAGAATATGTTTTACATTTTTCCTGATAGTAAAATCTGATCGTCTGTGTGGAACTCCATCGGACAAAAAACCATGCATGCTCAGAATCAAGTCGATGCATGCTCGGAAGCATTGAACTTCATTTTTTTCGGCTCGTTGTAGTGTTGTACGTCACCGCGTTTGGACACGATCGGATTTTTGACTGATGAAAGTCAGCTTCTTCGGATATCCGCCGAAAAAATCCATCAGATTAGATTCTATCAGATATCCGATCGTGTGTACAGGGTTTAACCGTTAAATGAATCATCCACCCTTACTAAAGATGGCCATGGCTAGAAATGTTAGAAGGTGATTTTTAAAGTGATTTATCAACAAAATAAAGCATGAAGGCATGTGTGGGTGGGTCAGTTGGCTTTAGGGTCCTTTCACACGGAGCGGACCGTTTTTCGGTCCGCTCTGTGTGTCTGTCGGCTCAGCAGGGGGTCCCGCTCAGCTGTCGGCGGACAGGGTGGTCCCCGCACACTGTGCAGGGACCACCCTGTCTCTCCTCCGCTCTCCCCTATGGGGAATCGGATGAAAACGGACCGTTTGTCCGTCTTCATCCGATTCGTTCCGCCGGACGGAAGAAAAATAGGGTTTTCTTCCGTCCGAAAAAACTGATCCAGACGGACGCCGATCTTTGCGGACGTTAGCGGATGCATCATCCGCTAACGGACGCGACCCCATAGGCGTAAACGGACTTGTAAAAACAGACGAACGGAGGCGGACATGTGAAAGGGGCCTTAGTGTTAAAAATGAATTCAGTTTGTGGTGCTCAGATACAGTTTAGTTCTTCCGTAACAATTATCTGCAGTATCTTGCAACAGAGCAGCTTTCAGAGTTCAGATTCTAGCACAGCTTTCTGATTCACATTCAGGAATTTAAACAGGGGGCAACAAAACTCTGATTTCCGACTGCAATAAAATACTTGGTAGTGGCAGCTATCATCGGTTTATATGGCTTTCAGGGCATCTAAACCTGGCTTATTAGTCCTCTTTTCTTGTTCTGTATCCTTTATTTCACCAGATAATACTGAAAAGAACACATTTTGCAGCGCTTCCAAAATGCTTTTCAGGTGCTGCAAAATGCTTTCCAATGGGCAGGGCATTTTGGAAGTGCTAAATACAGAGCTCCCAACCTGCTTCAAAGATACTGTTTCCAGAACTTTTTGGAATGTCCCGCAAGCACACCGCCCGAGTGTGAAAAGTCACACTGGAATGAATAAGAGGCGGTTTTCAGGTGCTTAGCAATAATTTTTTCCAGCGCTAAAAAGCCTGAAAACCGCCCCAGTGTGAAAGGGTTCTAATGCGGCGTGCACGCGATGGGAAATTCCGATAAGAAAAGTTTGATGTGAGCTTTTGGTCAGAAATTCTGGCCATGTGTAGGCTCCATCGAACTTTTTCCGTCTGAGTTTCCAACAGCAAAAATTTGAGAGCTGGTTCTCAAATGTTTCCGACAAGAAAAGTTCCTACATACACGTTCATTGTGAGCTTTCGGTCGGAAATTCTGCCGTGTGTAGGCCCCATTGAACTTTTTCTGTTGGAATTTCCAACAGCAAAACTTTGCGAGCTGGTTCTCAAATTTTCCTGACGGTAAAAGTTATTTTCGGAAATTCCGATCGTCTGTATGCAATTCCAATGCGCAAAAAAAACACACGCATGCGCAAAATCAATTTGACGCATGCTCGGAATCATTGATCTTCATTTTTCTCGGCTCGTTGTAGTGTTTTACGTCACCGCGTTCTTGGCGGTTGGAATTTTGTGTGATCGCGTGTATGCAACACAAGTTTGAACCAACATTCCGTCAGGAAAAAATCCACGGTTTTCTTGTCGGAATTTCCGATTGTGTGTAAGCGGCATAAGACTACATAACATGTCTCCCTTTCTTCATCTCTAGAAAATTGGGGGTGTTCTGTAGTTCAAGGAGAGAAATGGACAGGGCTGATAACACTGCTTAAAGTGGTTTTAAAAGTTTTATTTTGAATGCATTTTCTGCCTAAGGGTCCTTTCACACGGAGTGGACCATTTTTGATCCGCCCCGTGTGTGTCTGTTGGCTCAGCGGGGATCATCCATAAATCCCCGCTGAGCTGTCGGCGGACAGGGCGGTCCCCGCGCACTGTGCAGAGACCGCCCTGTCTCTCCTCTGCTCTCCCCTATGGGGGATCGGATGAATACGGACCGTGTGTCCGTATTCATCCAATCCGATCCTTCAGACGGAAGAAAAATAGGGTTTTCTTCCGTCTGAAAAAACGGATCTTTGCGGACGCGGATCTTTGCGGACGTTAGCAGATGCATCATCCGCTAACGGACGCGATCCCATAGGGATGCATTACAAGTCCGTAAACGGACTTGTAAAAAACGGACAAACGGTCCATACGTGTGAAAAGACCCTTAAAGAGGAGCTTCAGTCTCCCCCATAAAAAATAAAAGTCAGCAGCACAAATACTGTAGCTGCAGACTTTGATTATAAGAGCACTTACCTATCCAGGGGTCCAGCGCTGTCCTCACCCAAGCTTGTTCTTTATTGGGCTTCGGGTCTCTAGCGCCGGCATCTTAACTAAGGAAAACCCATCCTACTACGCATGCGTGAGCTACGCTGCACTTTGTGAATGGCCCCACAGCCTTCTGGGACATGTGATGTGTCCCAGAAGGCTGTGGATGCAGGAGGGGGAACTTTCACTCAGTTTGCCTAGGTGATCTGGGCATAAGTGGGAGCAGGTACCTGTCAAAACCAGTGCCAAATTCTAAAGAGGAGGGGGGGGGGGGGGCAAAGAAGCAACTGAAATTCAAACTTTTTTAAATGAAAGGAGGCAGTGATGAAACCGCTGATACGGGGTACAGAATAACTGTTCCCTCCATGCAAACATACTGTATCTTTGGTTCAGCATGCATAGAGGATTCTGGGAGTACTTACAGGCACTTAAAGCCCACTGAGTACAAACAGGCAATCACACAAAATGAAATTAACATGATTCAGAGAGTGGCTGCAGCTTATTCTGTATGAGTGGAGATTATATCCGGCCACGCAGAGCGAACTAAAGCAGCTGAACCCTTAATAAACAGAAATGAGATTATTCTGACAATAAATATAATGATGCAATGGAGGTCTGTTCCTCGGCTCAGATGATCATCTAAATATAAGCTTCTCTATAAATAGAACTAAATGGATATAAATGGATGGCATATTTAAAGGCCGAGACAGATCTGCACGGGTCATATTATGTTGAAAGGTAGACAGAAAAATCAATGCATAATCAAATTTAAAAAATCAATATTAATAAAAGAAAAATGTACATCTAATTGGACTTCCTTCCCACTCTGCACACAAGCTGGCAGTAGCCAATCAGGAATCAGTTGCAGGAAAATATGGTAGGACTACTGCAGACCTGGGCAAATTGTGGCCCCAGGGCCACCTATGCCCCTTTGGCTGTCCCTATTCGGCTCTCAGTGACTGCACTGTTAGCGTGCCTCTTTCCGCCTCCACGCTGAGGAAGCTGGCAGGCTCAGAAAGGCACGCTGACAGATGTTTGCCTAGAGAGCTGCAAGAACTATAAAGAGAGAGCCTGAGGAGCTGATTCAGTTCAGCTTTATTATTTTGTCAATTCTGCTTTCATTTGGCCACACCTGCTTTTAAAACATTAAGGCAGGGGTGTCAAACTCAATTTCATCGTGGGCCGCATCAGCATTATGATTGCCCTCAAAAGGGCCGGTTGTATCTGTAAGATTAGATGTCCAGCACATTCCCTCCCCTTACATTAGATGTTAAGAGCCACCCCACCATCAGAAGTTTAGTCCCCCACTCTCCCTCACCACAGGGCTCGCAAATTAAAGGGGACGTACCTGTATGCCCATTTGCGCAGCCGTGCCATTCTATCGACGTACATCATCAGTCGGGAACCGGTTAAAGTGGATGTAAACTCTCATATATACCCAGTGAAGTGAACAGCCTTAGGCCGCGTACACACGATCAAATTTGTCTGCTGAAACTGGTCCGACGGACCAGTTCAGCGGACAAATCCGATCGTGTATATGGGCTAGCGGACATGTCTGACCGGCGGACAAATTTTAAAGCATGCTGCTGACGACATGTCCGTCGAATATGTCCGCTGGTTAGTACACAAACCAGCGGACATATCTGCCCGCACAAGCGTCGTATGGATGCGACGCATGCATGGAAGTTTTTTACTTCCTGGTGCGGTGACGTGGCGGCGTCAACGTCACCGCCACGTCACCGCGCTCTCTGCCGGCGGCGATTTTGATCCGATGGTGTGTACACACCGCCGGACGAAAATCCCGAGGGGACATGGCCAATGAAAACGGTCCGTGGACCGTTTCCATCGGACATGTCCCTCCATGTGTACGCGGCCTTAGATGATACACAGAGATCAAATAAAATCTCCCTACATAAGTTTAACATGCATATCAGCTTTCTACACTCCTTAGAAAGTGCACATCATGTTAGAACTTTTTCTTCCTGTTTCAGCAGTGGAGGGGGAGGGGGAGTCTGGGCATACACTGTGGGGTTGATTTACTAAAGGCAAATAGACTTTGCACTTTGCACTGCACTATAAGAGCAGTTGCTCCAGAGTTTAGGAAATGAGTAGAAGCTCTGCTGACTTCCATCATTCAATCATGTGCAAGCAAAATGCTGTTTTTAACATTTTCCTTGCATGTGAAGGTGTATTCTTTGCAAAAAGAAGCTTTACCTCATTTATTAAGCTCCTTGCAAAGTGCGAGAAACTTGCAGAGCTGTCCTGTGAATAGGCAAGCTCTCTGCTTATCTGTCTCTAAGTTACCTCCCCGACAAAAATTTCCAGCTGCTTTTATCTCGTGTGTCGGAGAACTTATCAGAAGTTACCATGCTGATATCAGACAAATGGATAGCAGCAGAAAGACACAACACTTAGGGCTTTGAAGAAAGATAAGTAAACACTACAGATATGTGCCCAGGTCAAATTTCATGAGTTTACATCCACTTGAAGTCAGCCCTTCACGCTCTACCTACTGTATAACTGACATGTTAATTCTAGGTGAAAAGATGCTTTAACAACTACGACAACAAAAACTTTGTACAATAAGGTGCCAACATATGTTATACTTCAATTTTGTGATTTCTCAGAGCAGTTCATTTTCCAGCATGATTTTGGAATTACTGACAATTTTGCTGATTTTAGTTATTTAGAATCTCTGATCCAGTTGAATTGAAGTGGACCAATTGTTTGCCCCTGCAAACAACAGGTATTGGTGAGCATGTGACCCATCCCCTCCCCCCCCCCCCCCTCACTGTGATGGTGATTGTGTCTTGTGATTGGCCCAGCACAGTCACATAGGGCAGAGTAGGCATCTTTAGCTCTGTGTAAGCTCGGACAAGTCAATATAGATCTTACATAGGGCTGTCCTTCCCCAGTCCCAGTGGCTGAATGGAGCAGCAAGGGGGGCATACCCTGTTTTTCTTAAAATAAGCCCTACCCCGAAAATAAGACCTAGCGTGAGTTTCTGGGATGGCTGCAATATAAGCCCTACCCCAAAAATAAGCCCTAGTTAAAGTCCTTGTAAAAACATGTAATCCGTTCTGTAAAAAGATTATATAATGTGTGTCTCCTTGTGTAACTTTATTGTGGAAAATACCTTGTTTACAGCACTGCTGGGCGCTCACGTGACCCGCCCGAGCTCTTCTCCTCTCCTCTCCTCTCCTCCCGGCTGATGTCAGCTGTTCTTTTTCAATAAAACTTTATTAAGCCCCTTCCCACTGCAGTACTCAGAGTGGGGCTGACGTCATTGGAGATCTTGGCCCCTCCCTCTGCAGTATTTAAAGTAGGAAAGAAGAGCTCCAGCGGGTCACGTGAGCGGCAAGCAGCACTGTTAATAAGGTATTTTCCACAATAATGTTACACAAGGAGACACACTGCACATGATATCATCTTTTTACAGAACGGATTACATAATTTTATAAGGTCTTTAAACAAAGGTTTATTTTTGGGATTACAGAATTTCACAATGCTGACTCCGGAGCCGACAGGGGGAGATTTTTTTTGTACATACCATAAATAAATGAGCCATCCCCTGAAAATAAGCCCTAGTGTGTTTTTTGTAGGAAGAATTAATATAAGACCCGGTCTTATTTTCGGGGAAACATGGTAGAAAGGTGAGTATATGCTGCTAAGAAAGGAGCTAGGGCCTATTCACATCAAAGTACTTCAATGCACAGAGCCTTTGCACTTGGGCACTGTGATGTGCTATAGCAGGGGAGGCCAAACTTTCTAAACAAAGAGCCAGTTTACTGTCCTCCAGACTTTAGGGGGGCTGAATTGAGGCCATTGGAAGTAGACATTTTCCTGGCATTAGTGGGAGTAAACAATGTATCTTTGGTAGTGCCCCATCATTGGTGTCAGTGGGAGAAATAGTGCCCCATCGTTTGTGTCAGTGGGAGAAATAGTGCCCCATCATTATTTTTTGAAATGTTGTTTTATTAAAAGGTTTTGATTTTTTTTTAACATACATACAATTAAACAAAACAGTTGGCACATATAAAACAAAAGGGCACAAACATGCACAGAACTATTTGCATACTGAGTAGATCATGGGTCTTCAAACTATGGCCCTCCAGGTGTTCAGGAACAACAATTCCCATCATGCCTAGTCATGTCTGTGAATGTCAGAGTTTTACAATGCCTCATGGGAAGTGTAGTTCTGCAACAGCTGGAGGGCCGTAGTTTGAGGATCCCTGGAGTAGATCAATAGGAAAAGTCAGTAAAACATGTTAGTGCCCCATCATTATGATACATACATGTTCATTGTGAGCTTTTGGTCGAAAATTCTGGCCGTGTGTAGGCCCCATTGGAATTTTTCTGTTGGAATTTCCAACAGCAAAACTTTCCGAGCTGGTTCTCAAATTTTCCTGAATCGGAATCAATTTGACGCATGCTCGGAATCATTGAACTTAATTTTTCTCAGCTCGTTGTAGTGTTGTACGTCACCGCATTCTTGACGGTCAGAATTTTGTGTGACTGTGTGTACGCAACACAAGCTTGAGCCAAAATTCAGTCGGAATCCACGGTTTTCTTGTCGGAATTTCCGATTGTGTGTATGCGGCATTAGTGTCATTTTGAGGAATAGTACCCCATTGTTACTGTCAGTAGTGGGAATTATGACCCAATGTTGGTGTCAGTGGGAGGAATAGTGTCACAATGTTGGTGTCGGTGGGAGGAATAGTGTCCCAATGTTGGTGTCAGTGGAAGGAATAGTGTCCCAATGTTGGTGTCGGTGGGAGGAATAGTGTCCCAATGTTGGTGTCGGTGGGAGGAATAGTGTCCCAATGTTGGTGTCAGTGGAAGGAATAGTGTCCCAATGTTGGTGTCGGTGGGAGCAATAGTGTCCCAATGTTGGTGTCGGTGGGAGGAATAGTGTCCCAATGTTGGTGTCGGTGGGAGCAATAGTGTCCCAATGTTGGTGTCACCGGGAGGAATAGTGTCCCAATGTTGGTGTCAGTGGAAGGAATAGTGTCCCAATGTTGGTGTCTGTGGGAGGAATAGTGTCCCAATGTTAGTGTCTGTGGGAGGAATAGTGTCCCAATGTTGGTGTCTGTGGGAGGAATAGTGTCCCAATGTTGGTGTCACCGGGAGGAATAGTGTCCCAATGTTGGTGTCAGTGGAAGGAATAGTGTCCCAATGTTGGTGTCGGTGGGAGGAATAGTGTCCCAATGTTGGTGTCGGTGGGAGGAATAGTGTCCCAATGTTAGTGTCTGTGGGAGGAATAGTGTCCCAATGTTGGTGTCGGTGGGAGGAATAGTGTCCCAATGTTGGTGTCACCGGGAGGAATAGTGTCCCAATGTTGGTGTCAGTGGAAGGAATAGTGTCCCAATGTTGGTGTCGGTGGGAGGAATAGTGTCCCAATGTTGGTGTCGGTGGGAGGAATAGTGTCCCAATGTTGGTGTCAGTGGAAGGAATAGTGTCCTAATGTTGGTGTCAGTGGAAGGAATAGTGTCCCAATGTTGGTGTCGGTGGGAGGAATAGTGTCCCAATGTTGGTGTCGGTGGGAGCAATAGTGTCCCAATGTTGGTGTCACTGGGAGGAATAGTGTCCCAATGTTGGTGTCAGTGGAAGGAATAGTGTCCCAATGTTGGTGTCACCGGGAGGAATAGTGTCCCAATGTTGGTGTCGGTGGGAGGAATAGTGTCTTTTATCAGTGGAAGCAAAAGTGCCCAAAGGCCGGATAAAGGCAAGCAAAGGACTACAGTTTGGAGACCACCGTGCTATAGCATAGGTTCCTTGCAACACACTGTAGTTGTGTATCAAGGGTTGCACCTCACAATGAATGGCAAGGCACTGCAACACATAACAGCACATTGCCATGTCTTACTTACTGTAACATTGTAACACGTGATGTGATGTGCCCTATATGGACAAATTTGCAACCTGTGATTAGTACATGGGCTTGAGCTTTGCAAACCATGACATGAGGGATACTATTGCTAATTTTATGTATTTAATACAATGATAGTGCCAATTGGCGACAAATTGTTGTACATTATTATATACCGTTGTTGGCTGAATATAAATGCTGATAACGTGCACACAGTTGCTCATCTAATAATTATGACATAAGAGATGCTACAGTGTAAATAAATAGGGGGTATATCTTATGTATTGTCAATAATAGTATGTTGTTGTTATTTCTGTGCATATTGCTGTAGATTAGGTTGTCAAAGTGCACTAAACACAGTGGGGGTTATTTACGAAAGGCAAATCCACTTTGCACTACAAGTGCACCGTAAGTGCACTTGAAAGTGTAGTTGCTGTAAATCTGAGGGGGACATGCAAGGGAAATAAAAACATAATTTTAGCTTGCACATGATGGGATGATAAAATCAGCAGAGCTTCCCCTCATTTAAGATCTTCCTTTCAGATCTACAGCGACTGCACTTCCAACTGGACTTGTAGTGAAAGTGGATTTGCCTTTTCATAAATAACCCCCTATGGGCCAGATTCAGGTAGAATGATTTGAGCCGGCGTTTCTGTTTTCTGTAAGCAGAAAACAAGAAACACCGGGTTGGAGTTCCTATACGAGCACCGTAATTGTATTTCGCCGTCGTATCGGAACTGCAATTTTAAAAATGGCGCTCGGGGCGTTCCCGCTAATTAACGCCGAGAATAACGCCGAGAAAATGTAATCAGCGAGAATCGGCAATTCACGATCGTATTCGGGCCCGACGCAGTGACTTTCCGACGTTTCCGTAAGAGATACGCGGCGTAAAGATAAACCAGCCCCCTAGTGGGGTATCCTATGGTAAGTATGGTCGCGTCGAATTTAAAATTTTTGCGTAAAACGTCCGTGAATGGGGATTGACGTCATTGATGTTCACTGACAGAATTTGGAGCATGCGCACTGACAGTCGACGGGATCGCGCCTAGTTTAAATAATACACGCCCCCTACCCGCCCAATTTGAATTCCGCCGGCTCATTTTCGCTACGCCGCCGCAACTTTAGGAGCAAGTGCTATGTGAATACAGTACTTGCTCCTAAAGTTTCGGCGGAGTAACGTAAATGAGAAACATTACTCCAAAATAAAGATTCGCCCATCTACCTGAATCTGGCCCTATGTGTCCTTATTTGCACTGGATATGTACTTGTTTTCATGTTCAAAGCAGTGCTGGACATACAGACATCATTTGTGGAGTTTTATTAGATTTTCATGAGATTTTGATTTTATTTTTATACATTTTTTTTTTATTAATTTTCCTGTTTTTTTTGGGGGGGGGTCCAGCTTTTGATGGTTTTAGTTGATTATGGCGGCTCCTAATGCATAAAACCCTGAAAGTGGTATGTTACACCAACTTCGTTTAAACCCTGTGGGAGGGTGAAACACGTTAGCAGGGGCATGGCCTGGGAGGAGACAAGCCGAAGCCATTCCTTTAAACTTAGACTGGGGCATCTTCACTGTGTGCTGTCCTATTCTCGACACAAAACATTTCACTGCGAGAGATTTCAACCATTATGAATGCTAAGACAGTGTTACAACATTGCTCAATTTTTGGTACCATTGTAAGGCTTTGTTCACATGGAGGACGCAGCTTATTTTGTACACCTGGATTGAGAATGCACTAACAAAGAAGCATTTCAAGTTACTGTTCATTATATAATAACAATATGGGGTTGATTTACTAGGAAAATTCACTCGGCACTACAAGTGCACTGCAAGTCGCTGTAGATCTGAGGGGAAGCTCTGCTGGTTTTACCACCCAATCATGTGCAAGCAAAAAAGCAGTTTTTTATTTTCCCTGCATGTCCCCCTCAGATGTACAGTGACTGCCCCTTCCAAGTGCACTTGCAATGCACTTGTAGCGCAAAGTTGATTTGCCTTTCGTAAATAACCCCAATAGTGTAGCACGCTCATAAGATTGCTTTCAATTAACCGCTTGCCGACTGCCCGCCGTCATATTACTGCGGGACGGCGGCACTCCTGGGCGAGAGCCCGTAGTTATACGTCCGTTTTTTAAGCGGCCACTAGGGGGCGCGCGCGCATGCCCGGCTGGTACGATAGCCGCCGGGCACCCGCGATTGCTCGTTACAGAGCAGGGAACGGGAGGTATGTGTGTAAACACAAAGCTCTCGTTCCTGTCAGCAGGGGAAACGCTAATTTTCTGTTCATACAATGTATGAACAGAAGATCAGTGATTTCCCCTAGTGAGGCCACCCCCCCATACAGTCAGAACACACCCAGGAACACACTTAACCCTTTCCCTGCCCCCTAGTGTTAACCCCATTCACTGCCAATGGCATTTTTATAGTAATACAATGCATTTTTATAGCATTGATCGGTATAAAAATGCCAATGGCCCCAAAAATGTGTCAAAAGTGTTCGAAGTGCCCACCATAATGTCGCAGTACTGAAAAAAAATGCTGATCGCCGACATTACTGGTAAAAAAAAAAAATATTAATAAAAATGCCATAAAACTACCCCCTATTTTGTAAACGCTATAACTTTTGCGCAAACCAATCAATAAACGCTTATTGCAAAATTTTTTTACGAAAAATATGTAGAAGAATACGTATCAGCCTAAACTGAGGAAAAAAAATGTTTTTTTATATATTTTTGGTGGATATTTATTATAGCAAAAAGTAAAAAATATAGAATTTTTTTCAAAATTGTCGCTCTATTTTTGTTTATAGCACAAAAAATAAAAACCGCAGAGATGATCAAATACCACCAAAAGAAAGCTCTATTTGTGGGAAAAAAAGGACGCCAATTTTGTTTGGGAGCCACGTCGCACGACTGCGCAATTGTCAGTTAAAACGACGCAGTGCCGAATCACAAAAAGTGCTGTAAAGTGGTTAACAAACGTAACCTACAATCATTTCAGTTTGTTTATTCTTTATTGACAGAGTGTAAAATACCTGATCATTTATCTAAACAATTTGAATTAAACTAAGGCAATTGTGCTGCATTATCATAAGCAAAGAACACGGTGAAAACTGAATATAGCGTTGGAACCGAAAGACAGTTATTTGAATTTTGTTTATAGTGGACGGGGCCTATCTCCTACTACAGTGCAGAAAATAAGTATTTGAACACCCTGCTATTTTGCAAGTTCTCCCACTTGGAAATCATGGAGGGGTCTGAAATTGTCATCGTAGGTGCATGTCCACTGTGAGAGACATAATCAAAAAAAAAAATTCCCGAAATCACAATTTATGATTTTTTAACTATTTATTTGTATGATACAGCTGCAAAGAAGTATTTGAACACCTGTCTATCAGCTAGAATTCTGACCCTCAAAGACCTGTTAGTCTGCTTTTAAAATGTCCACCTCCACTCCATTTATTATCCTAAATTAGATGCACCTGTTTGAGGTCATTAGCTGCATAAAGACACCTGTCCACCCCATACAATCAGTAAGAATCCAACTACTAACATGGCCAAGACCAAAGAGCTGTCCAAAGACACTAGAGACAAAATTGTACACCTCCACAAGGCTGGAAAGGGCTACGGGGAAATTGCCAAGCAGCTTGGTGAAAAAAGGTCCACTGTTGGAGCAATCATTAGAAAATGGAAGAAGCTAAACATGACTGTCAATCTCCCTCGGACTGGGGCTCCATGCAAAATCTCACCTCGTGGGGTCTCAATGATCCTAAGAAAGGTGAGAAATCAGCCCAGGACTACACGGGAGGAGCTGGTCAATGACCTGAAAAGAGCTGGGACCACCGTTTCCAAGGTTACTGTTGGTAATACACTAAGACGTCATGGTTTGAAATCATGCATGGCACGAAAGGTTCCCCTGCTTAAACCAGCACATGTCAAGGCCCGTCTTAAGTTTGCCAATGACCATTTGGATGATCCAGAGGAGTCATGGGAGAAAGTCATGTGGTCAGATGAGACCAAAATAGAACTTTTTGGTCATAATTCCACTAACCGTGTTTGGAGGAAGAAGAATGATGAGTACCATCCCAAGAACACCATCCCTACTGTGAAGCATGGGGGTGGTAGCATCATGCTTTGGGGGTGTTTTTCTGCACATGGGACAGGGCGACTGCACTGTATTAAGGAGAGGATGACCGGGGCCATGTATTGCAAGATTTTGGGCAACAACCTCCTTCCCTCAGTTAGAGCTTTGAAGATGGGTCGAGGCTGGGTCTTCCAACATGACAATGACCTGAAGCACACAGCCAGGATAACCAAGGAGTGGCTCTGTAAGAAGCATATCAAGGTTCTGGCATGGCCTAGCCAGTCTCCAGACCTAAACCCAATAGAGAATCTTTGGAGGGAGCTCAAACTCTGTGTTTCTCAGCGATAGCCCAGAAACCTGACTGATCTAGAGAAGATCTGTGTGGAGGAGTGGGCCAAAATCCCTCCTCCAGTGTGTGCAAACCTGGTGAAAAACTACAAGAAACGTTTGACCTCTGTAATTGCAAACAAAGGCTACTGTACCAAATATTAACATTGATTTTCTCAGGTGTTCAAATACTTATTTGCAGCTGTATCATACAAATAATTAGTTAAAAAAATCATACATTGTGATTTCTGGAATATTTTTTTTTGATTATGTCTCTCACAGTGGACATGCACCTACGATGACAATTTCAGACCCCTCCATGATTTCCAAGTGGGAGAACTTGCAAAATAGCAGGGTGTTCAAATACTTATTTTCTGCACTGTATATTTGATAGAAAGGTAGCGGAGAGCAAAAGCTCATGAATGACACACGCCTGCGCACACACACACACACACACCTGCGAACGTGTCTCCCTCACCTCACATGACACACGGGAATCACATCCCTCCGTATAGGAAACCTGCTCACTATTCAGCTCTTGCCAGAAATGGTTACCATGGAGACGTTAATCTTTATCCTCTTTGCCTGCTAAGCATTCCAGCACGTGGGTCGCTGTACCCCCCCCCCCCCAACTATGCTTATGATAGGAGGTGAGGTGGGGGTACACTGGAGGGTGCAAGGTCAAGGGGTGACACCTATTTCGGGGGTCCTCAGGAGATGAGGTGACAGAGCTGTGATGGACGGATGAGCTGGGCTCAGGGAAAGGGGGGGAGGCGGTCGATAATGGTTACTACAGACTGGGATTTACTGGCTTTTACTCTCAGCGGTGGTTAAGATTTGCATAGCAATTCCGCTAAGCCTCTTTGTACTAGAATTGCCTGGCTTGGGGATTTTTGCCACCTAGATTTCTCAATCCTCTCTCTTTCCTTCAATCCTTCCCTCTGCAGATCCCTGTCACAATCCTGTGTGCCTTTATCAATGCAATCCTCACCTTCCTGTTTCTCCAGCACCTCTGCCGGATTTATTTAACCCCTCCAGCTTATAATGGCTCTATGCCCTGGTAAGGTGAGCCTTAATAGATCTTGTCTGGTTATTTTTGTCTCCCTGTAGTGTACACTCCCACGTAAACGCACCCGCAGAGGCAAGAAAACTGTCAGCTACTTAAGTGATATAAAAGGATATTTATTTTGTTTAAAAAAAGATGTTATATGTACCTGCTCTGTGCAATATTATTACACAGAGCGGTCCCTTACCTCTTCTTCTGGAGTCCCCTGCTGGCACTCTTTGCCTCTTCATCCTGCAGGTGCCCCTATAGCAGGGATATGCAATTAGCGGACCTCCAGCTGTTGCAAAACTACAAGACCCATCATGCCTCTGTCTCTGGGTGTCATGCTTGTGGCTGTCATTCTTGCTATGCCTCATGGGTCTTGTAGTTCTGCAACAGCTGGAGGTCCGCTAATTGCATATCTATAGTAACCTATAGTAAGGTGACCAGATTTTAAAAAGAAATCCAGGGATTTTTTTATTTTTTTTACTAGTAATAGCAGCAATCAGCGACTCTTCGCCTCACAGCTTGTCAGGTCTTACTCAACGGAACCCGGCTACTACTGGGTGGGGAGTGGTGGAAGATCACTCCACCGGGGAAGGCAAGGAGATAAACAGGCAGGCGGCTGGCCAGGACTTGAGCCAACCATGATCACACACATGATCATCAAAAAGGGGCACAGATAATGGAAAAAAATAAACCCCCCTAAGCTAGGAGCAGCAGAGCAGGGGGGGGGTGTAATTCAGATTCTAGTCTGCACAGGCTGTCTTTGAAATTGCCTCAGCCCCTTTTCCAATCCAACCCGGGGACAGACTTGGTTCGGGGACAGTGTCCTCAATCTGGGGACTGTCCCCGGAAACCAGGGATGTCTGGTCACCCTACCCTATAGCAAGCCATGTGCTATAGGGGCACTCTTGTGGGCTTGATCCTGACCTGGGCTGTATGCATTCAAGCTTGGCTTGTCCCCCAGCTCCTCCTTGCAGGATTTGACTGACAGCAGTAGGATCCTATGGCTGTTTCCTGTGAAACCAGGAAGTGAGGGGGGAAGAGCTGCAGCCGGGACAGTGCTGGTAACTGTTCAGGGTGAGGAGGGAACAATTAGTGGGGAGTTTTTTTTTCATTTAAAGCAGGGAATGTTTCATTGTATAAAAAACAGTTTGAATGCATTAAGGTGAAAAAACATCTGATACTTACAGGCCCCCCAGCAGCCCCACCGAAAGTCCAGCGTCAAGAACGCCCTACCTTCTTTGCTCTTCTCGGCCTGGACTTCTCGGCTCTTCATTGGATAGATTGATAACAGTGCAGCCATTGGCTCGTGCTGCTGTCAATCAACTCCAATGACGTGGGCGCCGGGCCGAGTCCTGCACTCAGCGGCTATGTACCCCGAATACAGGACTCGGGAACGTGCCCGCAAGGACACCCCCTTGTGAGAGAGCTTCCAAGAGGGGGTTATCAGAAGCGGGGAGGACCCGAGACAGCCGCCGTGGGACACCAGAAGAGGATGTTTGGGACCACTCTGTGCAAAACGAGCTGCAGAGTGGAGGTAAGTATGACATGTTTGTTATGTATTTTTATTTTTTTTAATATTCAAAACTTTTAGGCCCCTTTCACATTGCGGCAGGAGCCACGATGACGGTATAGCGCCACTAAAAATAGCACTATACCGTCGGATTTGCCGCTAACGGTGCGGTATTAACCCCCGCTAGCGGCCGTGAAAGGGTTAATACTGCAATGTGCTTCTATAGAGGCGCATTGCGGTCGGTATTGCCGCGGTTTCCCATTGTTTTCAATGGGAAGGAGCAGTGAAGGAGCGGTATACACGCTGCTCCTCTCACCGCTCCAAAGATGCTGCTGACAGGAGATTTTTTTCTCTCCCGCCAGCCTTCAGGCTTTCACATTGAGGATGCAATGAAGGAGTTTTTCAGGCGGTATAGCAGCGCTATTTTTTAGCGATGTACCGCCTGAAAAACTCCTCAATGTGAAAGGGGTCTTATACCACTTTAACCACTTTTTTCTGCTAGAAAATTACTTAAAACCCCCAAACATTATATATATATATTTTTCTAACACCCTAGAAAATAAAATAGTGGTCATTGCAATACTTTTTGTCACACCGTATTTGCGCAGCGGTCTTACAAGCAAACTTTTTTTGGAAAAAATACACTTTTTTGAATTAAAAAATAAGACAACAATAAATTTGGTCCAATTTTTTTATATATTGTGAAAGATAATGTTACGCCGAGTAAAATGACACCCAACATGTCACGCTTAGAAATTGCGCCCGCTCGTAGCATGGCGTCAAACTTTTACCCTTAAAAATCTTGATAGGCGACGTTTAAAAAATTCTATAGGTTGCATTTTTTGAGATACAAAGGAGGTCTAGGGCTAGAATTATCGCTCTCGCTCTAACGATCGCGGCGATACCTCACTTGTGTGGTTTGAACACCGTTTTCATATGCGGGTGCTACTCACGTATGCGTTCGCTTCTGCGCGCGAGCTCGTCGGGACGGGGCGCTTTAAAAAAAAAATTTACACTGAAAAAAAAATATATAATAATTGATCACTTTTATTCCTATTACAAGAAATGTAAACATCCCTTCTAATAGAAAAAAGCATGACAGGTCCTCTTAAATATGAGATCTGGGGTCAAAAAGACCTCAGATCTCATATTTAGGCTTAAAAAAAAAAAAAAAAAAAAGGAAAATGTCATTTTTTAAATAGCCTGAAAAAGAAAATGTCTCTTTAAGACGCTGGGCGGAAATTACGTTTTGACGTCACTTCCGCCCAGCGCTGCTATGGGGGATGGGTGGGGGCGATTTTTCCCTCACTCGTATCCCAGCAGAGGAGCCGCACAGACCCGATCGCCTCCGCCACTACCGACGGCAGCGGAGAGCACGGGAAAGCGGCGGGGGGGGCACCTCTCCGGTCACCGATAACGGTGATCTCGCGGCGAATCCGCCACGGAGACCGCCGTTATTGTACACAGGACCCTGCACTGAAGAGATGGACATCTCGGTTGTGGCAGCAGCTGCTGCCGTTAACGAGATATCCATCTTTAAAAATAGGATGTATATATACAGTTCAGGGTCCTTAAGTGGTTAAAGGAACACTAAAGGTTTGTTTTTTATTAGATCAATTGATTGCTGTAAGCTAGAGCATTTAAATATCACTTTCCTCGTTTTTCCTTTTGACCTCCAAAATACAGTAATCCAGGTTTGAAAATGCCATTTCCTGTCTCTCCTCTTCTTGCTTTCCACCAGCACCTGAGCCATTTTGCATGGTGGAAAGCAGAATGTGCTCACCCCCTCCCTATGACTACAGCCCTGCGTGAAGATGCTCTCTTATCTCTCACAGGCATGGAGGCTAAGCCTAATGGGAACTGTAGTTCCCATTAGGTCGTGATGTAGCAAGAATGAATGGAAGTCAGTGAGAATAACGATTCAGGAGTGACAGAGGTGAATAAAACAGCTCGATTTCAACAGGTATCAAACTAGTTATAATGCAAAACACTACTTTTTACTTTATCAGCTACTGTCAGACTTGAATTTAAGAGGAAAATATTTTTGTCTTTCCAACCCCTTTAAGCTAAAAATTAAACCCAGTCACTAAAAAGTCATATAAACTTTAGCATGTTAGGGCTCATGTACATGGTCACAAAAACCTCAATATTTTTTCCCAAATTCAGATAAAAAAAAAAAATTTCAATAGAAAAGTCCTTATCCACGGTCCTGCATATTGACTGTATTTTACATTGTATACATGTAAAAGTTTGTGATAACTTTGAATGCACAAATGCACTCCATTTGTGTATCAGAGCCGCCTGTGTCCTAGCAACAGAAGGCTGCTAGGCAGCAGAAACTACCTTAGTCTTAGCAATAGAAGGGCATTAATCAGCATCCTTCTATCAGGCACCGCTGACTACACGTTGTCAGATATTTACTTCAAAGCACAGTACACATGTAAACCTTGCTCAAATGTTACATGCATACAGTGTACAGAGCATTTGTTATACAGATTGTTGCTGCTGTATCTTCGTATTGGCCATGTGAATAAAGTCTTAAAGGGGAGTTCCAGCCAAAAATTGTGTTTATTAAAAGTCAGCAGCTACAAAAAGTGTAGCTGTTGGCTTTTAATAAACACTCACTTACCTGCTCCTGCGTTCCAGCGATGCGCCGACCGGGGCTCCGCTCCTCTCCCCCCCTCCCCGGCCGGCGTCCTCATCGCAACTGTGGGCACCCACTGTGCATGCGCAAACGGCACTGCGCATGCGCGAGTGGCGCAGCCCGCCGCTGATTGGACAGGCGATCGCATGGGACCTGTCATGTGTCCCATGCGATCGCCTACAGGGAGGGGCTGCTCTAGGCTTAATCGCCTAACCAGCCTCTCGGCGGAAGGAGGAAGTGGGACAGGAAGTCCCACTCCTCCTGAAGCCCCCACTCCCCCCCCCAAAAAAAATTACATGCCAAATGTGGCATGTAAGAGGGTAAGGAGTGGGATAAGCGGAAGTTCCAATTTTGGGTGGAACTCCGCTTTAAGGCTCCTTACACGCGGAGCGGTCCGTTTTTCGGTCCGCTCCGTGTGTCCGTCAGCTCAGCGGGGGGTCTCCGCTGAGCTGTCGGGCGGACAGGGCGGTCTCCGCACACTGTGCAGGGACCGCCCCGTCTCTCCTCCGCTCTCCCCTATGGGGAGTCGGATGGAAACGGACCGTCTGTCCGTTTGCATTCGATCCGTTTGGCCGGACGGAAGAAAAATAGGACATTCTTCCGTCCGCAAAAACGGATGCGGATCTGGCGGACCTTAGCGGATGCATCATCCGCTAACGGATCCGCTCCCATAGGGGTTCATTACAAGTCCGTAAACGGACTTGTAATGAACGAATGAACGGTCCGCTAGTGTGAAAGGACCCTAAAGAGGAACTTAAGTTAAAAATTCAAAAGAGACAAAGTTTCCTCTTCTGCAATAAACTATTCTCACTTTCTTCCTCGCAAACTGCTCACACTCACACTGATCTACGCATGCACGGCTCTGGGTAAAGTTTTGGCATCTGTGGGGTGCATGTGTGGGTGTGACGTTATCCCTGCCTAACCAGTCTACATGGCTAAAGATCATGCACCAGGAAAAAGCCAGTGAGAATATACTGGCACTGGTGTAGAGCTCAGTCACCACATCGCTGGAGTTGGAGGTGAGTATAGTTCTACTTAAATGCCATTTCATCAATATTTTTAAATAAATGATTTCCTGTTTGTGTGATTGGCCTACTGATTTCCCCAGAAGTCTGCACTAAGATACAAGTAAGATTTGGGGCATCCCCTGCAATAAAACATTTTTTGTTGTTGTTAGAAACCCTCAAAGGGGAATCAATTCTAAAGGGATGCAGATCCTGCCACTTTCCTAATTAGAACCCTGCAAGTGCAGCAGCGATTTGATAATTCTAAAATCACTCCCATTCACATTAATTTTGCACATGGACACAAACGAACAATCAGCATAGTAAAATCTAGGAATCTGCAACAAAGTTTGTTAAAATTCTATAAATGTCTAAACATCACCCAGAGGGCAGTGAATGGGATCACCCACAGGGAAGGCACAAAAGGCGCTTTTCAGTGTGAAAGGGGTCTAATGCCGCGTACACACAACCGTTTTTCGGGTTGTAAAAAATTACGTTTTTAAGGGTCTAGAAAATTTCAACCTGTTAATTAAAACGGGCTTGCCTACACATGATCGTGAAAAAAAATGCTCTAGCAAAGCGCGGTGGCGTACAACATGTACAACGGCACTATAAAGGGGAAGTTCCATGCGGATGGCGCCACCCTTTTGCTGATTTTGTGTTAGTAAAAGACGATTTGCACTTTTCAGTCTGTTACAGCGTGATGAATGTGCTTACTCCATTACGAACG
Source organism: Rana kukunoris (assembly GCA_029574335.1). Taxonomy (NCBI): domain Eukaryota; kingdom Metazoa; phylum Chordata; class Amphibia; order Anura; family Ranidae; genus Rana; species Rana kukunoris. The sequence goes on from CM056051.1 coordinate 438,258,283, forward strand.
CTAGTTTTACCAGAACGAACGCTCCCATCTCATAACTTGCTTTTGAGCATGCGCATTTTTTCACGTATAAAATAAACGCAATTTTTTACAACCCGAAAAACGGTTGTGTGTACGCGGCATTAGGGCTAGTTTATACTTTGGTCACGCTTAGTTAAAGCTCTCCTAATGCCAGACAAAGTTCCTGTCACTAAATAAAATGCTTACAGTCCTGTTTACACCTTGTGTTTGCTTTGTTTCAAAAATGATAACCCATGTAGCTTTAGTGGTTCTTCAAAGTGTCTTCAAAGCCTCTATAGAGCTCTATGACAAAGCTTGTTTAAAGCTCGCTTGAAGCACCTGAAGCTTTTGAGAGGCTTTAATTCAGCTTTAGTTTCGCTTTGTTTTGGAGAAATTGCAGGTGTGAGATAAACACACAAATACACACACAGGGCATCTGCCAAGCTTCAGCAAAGCTTCAAAAGAGCACCATCACAGCTTCATTGAAGCACCACTAAAGCATCAAAAACACACCATAAAATCTTGTTGAAGCAGTAGGACTTTTAATTAGACATGTGCAGACTGGAATATTTTGTTTCGTTTTTTCGTTTGGAAAATAAATTTATTTAGTTACTCCCGAAAATCGTTTTGATTTATTTTGTTTTTCGTTGGGGAATAGCTTTCGTCCCAAAATCCAATAATACTTGGTTTCTATCGAACGGTCAAAAGAATATTCGACGGAACGTTGAATCTTGTTGGTTTCTGTCGAATGGACAAAAGAATATTCGACGGAACGTCGAATCTTTACGTCACATCGTACATTTCTGTTCAAATATTCCGCCTACAAGAATTCTAATGTTGTATGACTAGTAATAATGTCGAATCTATTCTCTATAATGTCGAATCTATTTTCTCATAAATCAAAATCTATTCTCTGTCGAATGTCGAATCTATTATTTCTATAGTGCCGAATCTTTTCTCTATAATGTCGAATCTTTTCTCTATGATGTCAAATCTTTTCCCTATAATGTCGAATCTCTCTATATCAAATTTTTACCGCAACGGAAATGAAAATAAAGCATTTTTTATGTGGGATCTTTCGGGTTTTCGTTTCTTGCACTTTCGTTATCGTTTGTTAAAACGATAACGAAAAAAACAGATTTTCGGACGAAAATGCATTCTAACTAAAACAAATGCACATGTCTACTTTTAATGTGCGTTGAAGATAAAGCAAGTGTAAATGAGCCCTTACTCTCCTGTTTTACCCTCCATATCATTTCAGGACACAGATGTGGCTTGGAGGTCAACGGAAAGGATCAAAGAATACAGTGGGGGGCACAGGACATGGACACTTCCGAAACTGTAGACGCTGCAGCTGTCCCCATGTACCCTCACATTCAGCAGTTTTCTATGGCTAGGGACAGATGACTTCTCCTGGACATAATGTAGCTGTGTTCAGGGCAAATCATCTGTCCCTATCCCCAGGTAACCACTGAATATGTGGACTGTGGATACATGCGAAGATCAGTGGACAGCCACGGAAAACAGAGACACCAGTACATTGCTTTGTATAGAGGTTTATGGCTGCAACTCTCTGCAAACACCTGAGGTTTCAGCGCTAGGAATCCAATGTATGGACCTTATAGGACAAGTGAATGCGTCAGACTCAAAATACTCAAACAGAATAGGTCAGAAGTCAGATGTATTTAGGTCACGCTTTATCTTTTCACTTGTTTTCCAGGACTGACAACGACCACACTGCCCTGTGGTGGAGGACTATACACACTGCATGCAGGGGTCTTAGAGCTTTTTATATATGACACCCCAAAGGAAAACATAAAAGGATAAGTACAGAAATATACAAGTTGTGTTTCATTCACTGATAGAAGGTGACAGAAAACAAACGGGCGATAATGCCAGTATCCTATTACCTCGATCCTCTTACCCAAATCCATATCCTCTTACATTTATACTGAGCACATCCTATTATGAATATTCACATCCAATTAGAAACAAGCTCTCTGTCAGTGTTATCTACAGATATCAATCTACATCTAATGGAGAATATGATCCATTCACCCACCACTTATAAAGAAAACTGAGATAAGAGTAATTCCGAGAGTTATTGGCATAATTCAGAAAGTGGAATGAATGTGCAGTACTGGCGAAGGAGAGGTACTCCTTATTACTAGATAAGTGATCGGTTCTCCACCATTGCTTTACAGAAGCTGAAAGATGTAGAGAAGTCTGTAAGACATGTGCATTGATACATTCCTGACACGCCACAGTATACAACACCATTAACCAACAACACAAATCCACTATTTATTATTTAAATGTGTCCCTGAACTAGTCCAGTGACTTTGCCCAGGCTGAGGAGATGCCATCAGTCTGCTACAGGGAGGAAGAAGAACTTCCTCAGCTCCTCTCTCCCAATGCTCAGACTGGAACTCAAACTTTTCAGCAAGCCACAAAGTCAGAGGCTAATCTGTGTCAGACAATTGTGAACACAGCCAAGAGTTGCACAGACACCAGGATTTACATGCAGTAGATAGTGATCTGCGATGATGCCTGAACAAAAATGTTGTCGTCCTTCTGGAGGAAAAAACAAGGTGAAAGCATTGTCAGGGAGGAGTACTGTCATCTCTATGGAGGTAATACATACCTAGAAATTTTACAGGTGACAGGGGTGCAAGTAAGGGGGATGTGAAGGGGACTGGGGTGCAAGATGGGGGGTTGTCAAGGGGTCTGGGGTGCAAGAAAGGGGGTTGTAAAGGGGACTGGGATACAAGGGGGGCTGTAAAGGGGTCTGAGGTGCAAGGAAGGGAGACACTGATGTAAAAAGGGGGGTTGGTCTGTGACATAAGAAGGGGGCTGCGATGTGAAGGGGAGACAGAAGACCCTGAAGTAAAGGAGAGACTGTAATGTAAAGGAGGTCTATATTGTAAAGGGGGTTGCTGTGATGCAAAGAGGGGGTTCTGCAATGTAAAAGGTGGTGCTGTGATGTAAAGGGGGGACTGTGGCATGAAGAGGGCTGTGATGTAAAGGGGAGGACTGATGACACTGATGTTAAAAGGGTTGTCAAGGTATGTCGTTTGCGTAAGCGTAACTCCGGCGTAATGTTACCCCTGCTATATGAAGCGCAGCCAATGTTAAGTATGGACGGCTGCGAATAGGGCTTTGCGTAAGTGACGTTCACGTAGTTTTCATTGAGTATTTGCGTGGTGATTTGGAGCATGCGCACTGGGCTACGTTCCCGGCCGGCGCATGCGCAGTTCGTTTTGGTGCGGGGGCGCGCTTAATTTAAATAGAAGACGCCCCCTACCTTCCCATTTTGCATTACACCAGGCCTATTTACGCTACGCCACCGCAACTTACGGAGCAAGTGCCTTGAGAATACAGCACTTGCCCGTAAAAGTTGCGGCGGCGTAGTGTAAATAGCATACGCTATGCCAGTTTACAATTACGCCGCTCCTACATGAATCTAGCCCTAAATGGTTTTTTTCTTTGTTTGAATTTCTCACTTCCTGTTTCTCCTCAGTAAGCTTTCCACCATCATCCGAGCGGTGGAAAGTTATTTAGAACAGCTTACTGAACAGCTTACTGAGAAGGAACAGGAAGTGAGAAATTCAGACAAAGAAAACAAAGAAAAAAAACATTTAGAAGGGAAATCGAAGGAAAAGGTAAGTGAACCAACAATGCACTCGCTTAAAGGAACCTATTTAGAAAATAAAAAACAAACCTTTACAACCCCTTTAAGGGGACACTAATGTAAGGGTGTAGGGCTGTGATATGAAGAATCCAAGTCATAGCATGAAAATAAGACTCAGGCCGCGTACACACGTCCGAGAACCTCGTTGGGCTAAAAACATCGTTCCGCCTGTCGAGGTTCCCAAAGAGCGGTCGAAAACGTCGTCGAGACAAATTTCCTCATTGAACAACGAGGAAATAGAGAACATGCTCTCTATTTTGGCTCGACGAGCTTCCCGACGGGACGCTCGTCGAAAGTGTACACACAACCGATTTTCTCGGCAGAATATGTCTCCCTGCGAGCTTCTCCCTGGATTAGGCCGAGAAGCTCGGTCGTGTGTACGGGGCCTCAGACCAGAAATGTTAATGACCGGACCTCTGTGAATTTCAATTCAATACCCCTACTATAGAGTGCCACTTGAGTGACAGATCTGAGTCTGCTGGGGTTGCTGACATCACATCCAAGATGGCAGCTCCCGGCAGCAGTTTCAGGACACAAGGGAGACCTGTACACGTAAGCAACGTGCATAAAATACATTATATGCGCACATCTTATGGCAAGATTTTTGTTGAAATGCATGTTCTGGAGACAGTGGGCCAGATTCAGATACAATTACATTGGCGCAGAGTATCAGAGATACACTACGCCGCCGTATTTTACTAGGCTATACGCCGAATTCTGGTAGATTTTGTCCCTTACGGTACGGCGGCGTAGTGTATTTCTTGCCGCGTAATCGAAATACGCGATTAGGGGGCGTGAAGCATTTAAATTAGGCGCGTCCCCGCGGCGATCGAACTGCGCATGCTCCGTTCATTTCCCGCCGTGCATTGCGCGAAATAACGTCGATACGTCATTCGTTGTTTGAGTAGCGTCGTTTACGTACATTCCTATTCCCGGACGACTTACGTAAAAAATAAAAAAAGACGTTGACATTCGACGCGGGAACGACGGCCATACTTAACATGGGCTGTCTAATATTAGACCAGCAAAAAGCGGGTTTAATTTTACGCAGCAAAAAGATGACTAAAGATGCCGTAAGAGATTGCAATTGACGTTCGTGGATCGTCGGCAAAAGCTCATTTGCATACCCCGACGCGGAAAACGATGGGAACTCCACCCAGCGGCCGCAAATTTATTGCAGCGTATATCTGAAGGCGTACGAACACGTAAGCCAGTCGGATTGAAGCCCAAAGCCGTATTTGCATGGTTTGAGGTTTCAGAGTAGTGAAAAAACGTGCGTAATTTGAAAGTACTCCAGTCTAACGCGAGATAGACAGGAGTAAGGGCTCTGTGAATCTGGCCCAGTGTTTTTACCACTCTAGCATAGCTCCCAACTGTCCCTGATTTCGAGGGACTGTCCCTGATTTGGAGCAATGTCCCTCTGTCCCTCATTCCTCCTAATTTGTCCCTCATTTTGGTCTGATCTACATAGTTGTATATAAAATGCACTTTTAATCTATCAAAAAGTGTTTTCCAGTGCTAAACCTTTCATCTAATTTCTAAATTGCTGCATTTGTAAATTCCACAAGTCAATATAAAGGAATACTAGTGGTAAAAACAGCCCTTGTGGGTTACCAATCTTGTTTTTTTGTACAAGTTTCCTTTAAAGGGGGCGTGGCAAGGGGTGTGTCCTATTCCTACATACTTTTGTTGATAGGTGTCTCTTATTCCCATCTCAGAAAGTTGGGAGGTATGCTGTAGGTCCACTTGTTTTGTTTTTCTTGGAAAGCTTAAAACACCCTCAGATAGATCAATTTATGTACGAAGACTTCCAGCTTGGGGAAACAGATTTAAGATTCATAGTTACAGCTAAAGCAGTCAGTATTCTGTTTGGTGGTGAACTGGTTAAAGACGATTTTGTGCATGGTGCACACACACCAAGCTGCTCTGCAGCCACGTTTGATGGTAACATGTAATCTCCCCCCACTCATTATCTCCTCACTGCCATATTACGCTTTCACCAAATAAACGTGCTATGACCGTCAATTTAAAAGTAAAATATACAGTGTGTTCTGAATATATACACACATGCACCCATAGAGCACACAGTGATCTGCTGCAGACAGGCCTGTAATTACTCCTCCATGCTGAGGGGTCATAATAGGTCTGTCTCTCCAGCTGCTCCATTGCAGCTCCCAGCATGCCTTGCAAGACATCCGTTCCCTCCTAGCCCAGCAACCTGGAACTATTTTATTTAAAGCTAAATTTCAGGCAGATAAAAAAAACACAAATAATGCAGCACTGTATGCACTGATACATAATTAAATGCATTTTTTAAATATAGGCCATTGCAGTGCCTGAATTTGAATTAGTATTAGCTTCTTGTAGTCTTTAACCAGCAGAGCTCAGACTGGTAGAAAGAGATGCAGCAAACGGAGCCAATTAGCTGTGTTATAGTGCAAGGAGCCTCTCGTCCAATCACAGGTTGGGGGAAGGACAAGACCGGTAAAGTTAATTCATTAAAGCTGAAAAAATGAATGCCCCGCTCCATCCGTGCTGTGTGCCAGAGTTGTGTTAGGCTCCATTCACACCTAGGTGTTTTTACGCTTGAAGCGCGACGCTACAATACGCCGGAGGGTCGAAATTGCATTGTTCTCTATAGAGACTGTTCACATATCCTAATGCAGAACGCCGTACATCGATAGAACACTGAACGACGAGTTTCAAACAAGTCCCGGACCCTTTTTCGACGCGCGTATCGGGTGGCTTCGGCGTTCGGCATAGCCGACAATGAATGTAAAAAAAAATGCGGTTAAATATCAAATCGTGGGACAAAACGCCTATTTTTTGTCACTGCAAATCGCAGTACTTACGCCGCAAATCGCCTACGCAAAGGTGTGAATGCAGCCTAAATCTCAGGTCAGCTCTCTTATATGAATTGAATCTGTATATTTATTAGTTTGCCTGTTCAGTTTTAGAAAAGAATTGTGGTCTCAATTATTTATTCTGAATTATAAATACTGTAATCTCCTACAGTCAGATTCAAGGCTTGTCACGTGTGCTTATAGGAAGGTCATAAAGTAATTATTATAATGCAAACATTTTTAGGTAAAAGACATGCCCTTGCCAGGAAAGCACGTTAAAGCAAACCTTATGTTTGCCCATTTAGGTCAAAGCAACAGGTTAGCTTTAGTCCCCCAGCAGCAAGGATTTTTCTGACTTCAGCGCCTGCCTCTACGAACCAATCAGAGAACACCTTGGCCCAGATTCATAAAGCAATTACGCCTGTCTAACTGGTGTTAGACAGGAGTAATTTCAAATTTTGCGCGCCGTATCACTAGTTTGAATCCTCAAACCATGATACGGCGGCTTCGGGCTTCGATCCGAGAGGCTTACGTCTTCGTAAGCCTTCGGATCTACGCTGCGATATTTTTGCGGCCGCTGGGAGGAGTTCGCGTCGTTTTCATGCGTCGGGATATGCAAATGTGTTTTTACGGCGATCCACGAAGATACGAGCGGTCTTCGCAATCGCTTACGCCTGGGTTTTTTTACGTACTGTTAGACCAGCTTTTTGCTGGTCTAACGGTGCGTAGCCCATGTTAAGTATGGCCGTCGTTCCCGCGTCGAATTAAATTTTTTTTTTTTTTTTTTTTGCGTAACTCGTTCGGGAATAGAAATGACCGTAAACGACGCTACTCAAACAACGAATGACGTAACGACGTGATTTCGCGCAATGCACGGCGGGAAATTTGCGAACGGAGCATGCGCAGTTCGATCGCCGCGGGAACGCGCCTATTTTAAATCCTTCACGCCCCCTACTCGTCTAGATGGATTGCGACGGGAGAAATACACTACGCCGCCGTCGTTTACTGGACAAAATCTACCTGGATTCCACGTAGAGCCAGGTAAAAAACGGCGGCGTAGTGTATTTCTGATACGCTACGAGAATCCAATTCTCTCTGAATCTGGGCCCTTGTATTTACTGAGAAATATGCAAAGCATTCTGTGCCAAGCAGGCGACCCCATGTGGTTACTATACAGCATGGCAGCCACTGGGCACAGAAGTCAGCGGTTATCACTGTAGTAGAGTAGGGTGACCAGACATCCCTGTTTTCTGGGTACAGTCCCCGGATTGAGGACACTGTCCCTGGACCAAGTCTGTCCCCGGTTTTGTCACCAGATTGGATTTAAACAATGGGGCAATTTCAAAGACAGTCAGTGCAGAATAAAAAAAAAAAACATGTTCTGCCTTGGCTCAAGTCCCGACCAGCGCCGCCTGCCTGCTTATCTCCTTGCCTTCCCTGGTGGAGGGATCTTCCTCCACTCCCCACCCAGTAGTAGCCGGGGTCCGGAGAGTAAGACTTGACAGGCTGTGAGACGGGCGGCGGGCGGCCGACGGCGGCTGGGCAGAGAGTCCCTGATTGCCGCCATTACTAGTAAAAAAATGAAAATATGTCCACGGATTTCATTTGAAAAATCTGGTCACCTTATAGTAGAGACAACTACTACAATGATTTCTGGCTTCCACAGGGATCCCAAAGGTATGGAGTATGCATACTTATGTTGGTCCAAGCCAGGCCAATGTAACTATAAAATCAATACACAGATATCAAGTGTAACTAAAGTCAAAACTTTTTTAGGTTGTATTCACACTATGTGCTGTGACTGGTGTTTTACTGCATTGTAAAACACCGGTCACCACAAGGACACTCAAAAAAACAGAATTGTCTAATTCACACATAAAATGCAGGCATGCTCCATTTTATAGCAGTGCACTGTACAGCACTGCATGTCAATGTAGAGCACTGGGCTGCTGTAAAGTGACATGAATGAAGTGTAGTTTTGTACACTTCAAATAAAGTTGAGTGAGAAAAAAAAGGGGGAGCCGTGTGTCTGCGGGATTGCACACCACACCGCCCCCTACCGCAGGCAGAAAAGGCAGATGCTAGGGAGGAAACCTCTGCAATTTGCCTCTCTGGCAGCTGTACATTGTGTGTCTACACTCTACACTACAGGCCCTAATTGGGGACACTAGTTCTGGTGACACCCTGGGATTCTCTCACTTTGGAGGGATTTCCTCTCACATTCTGTTTTGGCTATGGGACAGGAAGTGAAGGGAAATTTCCCCAATGGGATACAGATGGCAAAAAAATAAATGGCAGGGGTTATAAACTTCCCTTACTCAATCCAAAATGAAAAAAAAAATGGGGCAACCTAGTTAACCACTTCCCGACCGCCCACCGCAGGTATACGTCGGCACTTTGAGGATGGATATCTCGGTAACGGCAGCAGCTGCTGCCACAACCGAGATATCCATCTCTTCTGTGGGCGGTCGGGTAAACGATAATGGCGGTCTCCGCGGCGGAATCGCCGCGAGATCGCCGTTATCGGTAGCGGACGAGCGTCCCCCCCCCCTCCCGCTGCGCTCCCGCGCTCTCCGCCGCTTACCGGAGCCGTCGGTAGCGGCGGAGGCGATCGGGTGCGCTCGTCTGGTCAGCGGGGATGCGAGTGAGGGAAAAAATTTCCCTCGTCCATCCCCGTAGCTCTGCTGGGCGGAAGTGACGTCAAACGTCAGTTCCAAACAGCGTCTTAAAGAGACATTTTTTTTTAAATGTCATTTGAAAAATGACATTTAAAAATTTTTTTTTTTTTTTTGCATTTTAGCCTAAATATGAGATCTGAGGTCTTTTTGACCCCAGATCTCATATTTAAGAGGACCTGTCATGCTTTTTTCTATTACAAGGGATGTTTACATTTCTTGTAATAGGAATAAAAGTGATCATTTTTTTTTTTTTTTTTATTTTAGTGTTAAAAATTGGTAAAATTAATAGAAATAAATACGAAAACAAAAAAAAAATTTTTTTAAATCGCCCCGTCCCGACGAGCTCGCGCGCAGAAGCGAACGCATACGCGAGTAGCGCCCGCATATGAAAACGGTGTTCAAACCACACAAGTGAGGTATCGCCGCGATCGTTAGAGCGAGAGCAATAATTCTAGCCCTAGACCTCCTCTGTATCTCAAAAAATGCAACCTGTAGAATTTTTTAAACATCGCCTATCGAGATTTTTAAGGGTAAAAGTTTGACGCCATGCCACGAGCGGGCGCAATTTTTAAGCGTGACATGTTGGGTATCATTTTACTCGGCGTAACATTATCTTTCACAATATGTAAAAAAATTGGGCCAAATTTATTGTTGTCTTATTTTTTTATTTAAAAAAGTGATTTTTTTCCAAAAAAAGTGCGCTTGTAAGACCGCTGCGCAAATACGGTGTAACAAAAAGTATTGCAATGACTGCCATTTTATTCTCTAGAGTGTTAGAAAAAAAAAATATATAATGTTTGGGGGTTTTAAGTAATTTTATAGCAAAAAAAAATGTTTTAGTCTCGTAAACACCGAATCTGAAAAACAGGCCCGGGGCTAAAGTGGTTAAACTTTAATGTAATTTAAAGTATTTTTCAGTATTTTTAAACCTGCAACTCTCATTTAAATAAAACCTGTGGATCCTGCCAAGACGTTTCTATGATAAGGTGCTCTGTCCCAAAACTGTACTCCTGCATTGTCACCCTGTCACATGGGTTTCTGATGAAAACAGCAAGTGGCCATTTCAACACACATTATGCAGACATGGTCCACTGTTGTCACCATCGAAAATCCATACAGCCATTGCTTGAGTGCATATAGACTGAAGTGACTGAAAAAAAAAGTTGCAGGCAATTAGCATCACTGAGATACAAAAGAGGATGAAAAATGTTAAAAACTATTTTATTTTTGAAAAACGGTCATTGTTTATAATAAGCAGTTTAGTAAACTAAATGTCATGAAGTCGGGGTTTACAAGCATTCTATGGGCCCTTTCACACGTACGCATCCCGTGAGGATCCGTACCTTAAACACCCGCTTGCTCAGCGGGGATCGCTCCGTTGATCCCCGCTGAATCGGCAGATGACAGGGCGGTCCCCGCACACTGTGCGGATCTCCGCTCTCCCCTATGGGGGGATTGGATGAACACGCACCGTCTGTCCGTGTTCACCCCATCCGATCCGCAGATGGATGGAAAAATAGGATTTTCCTCCGTCTTCAGAATCGGAGCATAGCGGGGACCGATGAGATCGGATGTCAGTGGATGTTCACCCGCTGACATCCGCAATCGCATAGGGATACATGTATGTCCGTTTTTCATCCGACGGATGGATGAAAAATGGTGAAAGGGGCCTAAATCTTTTTCGTCTTTGAATAAAGACAATACTTGTGTCTGCCATGCATCTAGTCTAGCGTAAGAAAATGGAAAGAAACATTTGATCCCCTGCCGTAGGCAATAACAACGTTTTGCCCACACACGATCAATTTAAATGACATTTTAAAAAACAACGTTTTTTTTCATCGCAAAAAACGACCATGTGTACGCGGCATAAGTCCGAGTACGCCCAGCCAGGTTCCATAGCAACTTGAAAACACTATGGATACTTGTCATGTTTCTATGATTTTTAGGGTACAGTATAAAAGACAAATCAATGCAGTCTGTAAGTAAAAAAAGTAAATAAGTGTATTTTTTTTAAATATAGCACCTGAATTCAACCTGTAATCAGCTTCTTGCAGTCCCTTTCCAGAAGTGCTGATGGACAGAGAGGCAGAAGAGAGAAGAATTATATTATGTGCTCACAAGAAGCATGCTGATAGCTGGAGAGAGCCGAGTGGCAGGGAGCTGAGTTCATCACAATGCTATTTGTCCTTTTACTGTCCAATCACTGGTTGGAGGGGGTTCAGGATCACCTGGGTTCAAGGGAAATGGGATGAAAGAGGATGGCCATCAGATTAAGGAGAAAAAAGTATTTTTGGAGAAAATCTTTTTTTTTTTCACAAGAAAAAATTGGAGAAAATCTTTAGATCGGGGGTGTCAAACTCAATTTCATAGTGGGCCGCATCAGCATTATGATTGCCCTCAAAAGGGCCGTTTGTATTTGTTAGATTAGATATCCAGCGTATCCACTCCCCTTTACATTATATGTCAAGAGCCCCCCCACCATCAGAAGTTGAGTCCCCCACTCTCCCTTACATCACAGTGTACCCCCTTTCCCTATGCTGCTGCTAAGAAGAAGCTGGATGCATTGCTTGAAAGCAGAAAGTAAGGGTCTGGAGGAGGACCATAGCAGGGCCGCAGCTGCAGGAGAGGTGCGAGGGCCGGATTCGGCCCGCGGGCTTTGTGTTTGAGACCTGTGCTTTAGATCATGGGTGGGCAATTAATTTTCCCAAGGGTCCACATGAGAAACCTGGACTGTTGTGGAGGGTCAAACTTAATTCTTCTTAGTTATAGTTTTGGATCTAAAATGGTCGGGCTTTCACATTGAGGAGTTTTTCAGGCAGTATGACAGTGCTGTTTTTAACGCTGTACCGCCTGAAAAACTCCTCAATGTGAAAGGGGTCTAAATGTTCCCTGGAGTCGCTCTTTAAGTCGTGTATAATATTGCAGTGGTATGCAGTATTGTAGTGAGCGTGACAGAAGCAAGTTTTGACCTGCACCATGTGGAGCCCCCGGGGATGTGATCTTAGGTAGGAGTTGTGTTGGGTGTGCCTGTAATTTGACAGCTGTATGTCTCCTCTTACTTTATGTCTTGTATGTGATTCGGGGAAATGGCTTATCTGGGGATTGTGGTATTAATGCCTCTCCTAACTTAATATAAAGGAAAAAATGTGATTTTTGTCTTCAAAAAAACTACCAAAAAAAAATTCCAACATGCTTGAATTTTTTGTGTCGTTTTTCAAAACGTCGTTTTTTGTTTCACAAAAAGTCACCGCGTGTAGCAAAAACGTCGTTTAAAACGACGTTTTTCAACCCGCGCATGCCCAGAAGCTAGTTATGAAGCAAGCTTCAATGGAAAAGAGTGGTGAACGTAACCTCGCTTTTTGTGAAAAAAACGATGATGTGTATGCAACATCGTCTTTGAAAAGTGACGTTTCAAAAACGTCGTTTTTTTTCATCACAAAAAATGATCGTGTGTACGCGGCATTACAGTTTTTGAACAACTACACAATTACTGTCAAGCCAGTCCATCTGCCAACTATCACCAAAACAAATACACATATCCAGGACCCAAATATACAGCAAGCAATTAGTCCCACAATGACATTGTCAGCATCGGCACCCACCTTCTTACTAGACAGTGATGTTTTATCTTCCATCGTCCCCACATCTGCTTCAAAGGAGTGATGTAATTGTAACACGCTTTGTGACATGCAGCGTATTCACACCCCCCACACACACTTCCCTTCCCTCCCTCCTGACTATAGTTCTGGATTCCTGAGGTGTGTGTGTGTGTATGTCCTTACACACAGATTGTTTGTGGATTCTGACCCCATATCTGTCTTCAGAGCTATGATACAACGGAAATCATGCATCACATTATACTTCCCTTAATGCTGCATATATTTAGCAACAAATCTTAAAATTAGGGACATAGTATAAAAAAAAATCTCTGTGACTGGAATTACAGAAAAAAAAATAGCAACATGAAACTTTCAATCAGTTCTCCGTAGTTTACATTATAAAAAAAAAGAAAACATCTGTTTCATCACTCTGTATATTTAGAACTGATTTTAAGGCAAAACAGTCACATTCAAGTTCTGCTTTTACACACCAGCAGAAAGAATGAAAACATCCTCTTACTATAGCTGACGTTCTATGTTTCTTTTTTTTTCCTTGAGTAGCAACTGCAAAAAATAAAAAATCAGGCAAGAAAAGAGAGAATTGCCGTTAGTCCTTTGGACAGCCTCTGTCCCCAATAGTGAAGAGAAGTAAGGTAAGTAGGAGTAGGCTAGCCCTCCACTTTCCTACCTGAAGTCATTATTTGCATATTAGATTTTGGGTTCCTGAGGCGCTCAAGAAAATATTGAAAGGCGCATGCTACGTGCCATTTTATTTAAAAGGAGTTCCACCCAAAAATGGAACTTCCGCTTATCCCACTCCTCACCCCCTTACATGCCACATTTGGCATGTCATTTTTTTTGGGGGGGGGGGGAGTGGGGGCTTCAGGAGGAGTGGGACTTCCTGTCCCACTTCCTCCTTCCACCGAGGGGCAAGTTAGGCGATTAAGCTTAATCGCCTACAGCAGCCCCTCCCTGTAGGCGATTGCCTGGGACACATGACAGGTCCCATGCGATCGCCTGTCCAATCAGCGACGGGCGCGCCGCGCACACTGTGCCGCTCGCGCATGCGCAGTGGGTGCCCGGCCGTGAAGCCGAAGGCTGTCACGGCCGGGTGCCCACAGTTAGGATGAGGACGCTGGCCGGGGAGGGGGGGAGAGGAGCGGAGCCCCGGTCGGCGCGTCGCTGGAACGCTGGAGCAGGTAAGTGATTGTTTATTAAAAGCCAGCAGCTACACTTTTTGTAGCTGCTGACTTTTAATAAACATAAAACAAGGCTGGAACACCCCTTTAAGATGTAATTTTACCTAAATTGCAACCTTGTACAGTATAAAAATTGATAAATAAGACTACAGTGCACCATAAAATCTGAGCAAGCCATAACATATTTCCATGTCAAGTGAAGCGATTGGGTCCATGCACACTGGCTTGAAGTCAACTACCCTGGTTTGTTTGTACCTATAAGCAGGGCTGTCTTAACCACTTGCTTACTGGGCACATATACCCCCTTCCTGCCCAGGCAAAATTTGAGCTTTCAGCACTGCGTCGCTTTAAATTAAAATTGCGCGGTCGTGCGACGTGCCTTACAAACAAAATTGACGTCCTTTTTTTCCCCACAAATAGAGCTTTCTTTTGGTGGTATTTGATCGCCTCTGCGCTTTATTTTTTTTTGCGCTATAAACAAAAAAGAGCGACAATTTTGAAAAAAACACAGAATATTTTTTACTTTTTGCTATAATAAAAATCCAATTTTTAAAAAAAAATATATATTTTTTTCTCAGTTTAGGCCGATATGTATTCTACATATTTTTGGTTAAAAAGACAATCGCAATAAGCGTATAGTAATTGGTTTGCGCAAAGGTTATAGTGGCTAGGAAATAAGGGATAGAATTCTGACAATTTTTTTATTTTTTATTTTTTTTACTAGTAATACGGCGATCTGCGAATTTTGTCAGGACTGCGATATTGCGACGGACACATCGGACACTTTTGACACATTTTTGGGACCATTCACATTTATACAGCGATCAGTGCTATAAAAACGCACTAATTACTGTATAAATGTGACTGGCAGTGAAGGGGTTAACACTAGGGGGTGAGGAAGGGGTTAAATGTGAGTCCTGGGTGTGTTCTAACTGTGTGGGGGGAGGGGGGTGACTGGGGGAGGTGACCGATGCCGTCTCCCTATGTACAAGAGAAACAGCATCTGTCTCCTCTCACTGACAGGACGTGGAGCTCTGTGTTTACACACAGAGCTTCACGTCCCTGCTCTAAAACTGCCGATCAGCGGGTACCTGGCGGACTTCGCGACCGCCAGGCACGCGCATCGGCATCTCGGGGACACGCCGGGAGCACGCGCGCGCACCCCCCAGTGGCCGGAGAAAGCGATGCCATCAATTGACGGCAGCTTGGATATTCAGATCCCCTAAGCTGCCGTCAATTGGCGATGAGCGGGGAACCAAGTGGTTAATGAGAGGGCACACCTGGGTACTGCCCAGGGGCCCCATGATGGCACTGAGAGTGATAGATACACAGGGGAGGCAGTCTGCCGCCTACCTACTTGATGTCTGTTTACCTGCACTGTCATCATTGTAGGGGTCCCAGAGCATTACTTATGATGCTATTAAGATGGCCCTTCCTATAAGTAAGCCTATAATAAAGCTTACCTATAGGTACTGTAAATATCTCCTAAACTTGCACCGTTTAGGAGATATTTACTGTATACCCAACCGACTACATCATCAACACATGCGCTCTGAAGGAACAGCTGCCCGTGCCATTTCTTCAGAGCCATATGCCGTGACCAGCGGCTCCTGTGCACATGTGCAGGAGTGAGGTCATCACGGCTCCCTCCACTCACAGCCCTGAAGCCCGCAAACCCATGGAGATACAACGGGGAAGATGTCGGCCGTTCTCAGCGTGCGCTGCGCCGCTGCAATGCATGCTGCCATGCATACTAGCTCATTATGCCTTTGTCTTGCAGTTTGTTTGTTTTTGGGGGGGGGGGGGGTTTACAACCCAGCTGCTCCTACGGTTTTGCTTGTAGAAGCAGCTCAATGTTATGCTATGTGTCCATGCACATTACGACGTTTAGAAGCTTTATTTTAATCTGAGGGTTGGAGGCAGAAATACACTTCTGGTTTGTTTGTGAAAAAAATGCTGAGTGCTGAAACTCCTGTACATAAAATGCTCCACATGAGCATATTTGTCTGCTAAAAGAACTGCCATTTTTTAAGCCCAGTGTACATGGACCCCAAGTGAAATGTAAAACTTAGGCAAACCATAGATAAATCGAGTTCCTTTCCTTCCACCAGGAGTGGAAGGAATGAAAATTGCTCAATTCCCCTATTGATACAGTAAAGCCCCATACACACGGGCAAAATGTCGGGAGACAATGACCGGTTCAAAAAAAACCTGCCGACATTCGGCCCGTGTGTGTGTTGGTCTGTCCGACAGAGACCAGTTGTTCGGCCAATAGCAGAGAGCGCTGATCGGAGTGTTCTGGCAGGGAGGCCGTCCCCCTATCAAAACACAACAGCTCAGGGGGAGAGATCGTTGAACTAACCTTGCATTGTTAGTACAGCGGCTCCGACTGGAACTGTAGTGTGTACCCGGCTTTAGTGTTGATGGGGGAATGCCTCCTGCGGTGCTATTGTATTCTCCCAGCGGGGGTCTCAGGGAGCCTTCTTGGTCAACAGAATACAATAATTACTGCTAGCGGCTATAGCTGGTGGTGGTAATCACATGCAAAAAAATCTCACAGGCTTGTTGTACCCAAATTGATCGATGGATCAACTTGGGTACAATCAGTCTGTCCATACATGGATTGAAATTAAGCTGGTCCCAGCTAAAGTGGCCAAATTTGACATTTTTACATGTGTTTATTATCTCTTGAAGAATTCACAGTATCCCTTTCCCAAGCAATGCCTTCATCTTAATTTCTCCCTAGGAGAACCTGCCCATCTTTGTTCAGGCATTATCTATGGTCACCATCTGCTTGCTGTACTTTGTCAAATTTTACAATGGGAGTCTATGGGCCAGATTCTCAGAGGCGTTACGACGGAGTATCTCAGATACCCCGTCGTATCGCCTTTTTTTTGGCTCGTATCTATGCGCGTGATGCTTAGCATCACTTTTGCATAGATACGCTTCAACATCCGACAAGTGTAAAACCATTACACTTGCGGATCGTAGTTGTAATGACAACTCCAGCCACTTGGTGGCCTTTACGTTGTTTTCTCATTTGCATATGCAAATGAGGCTAGTACGCCGATTCCCGATCGCTTTTACGCCGCCCCGTCGTCGCGTACGTCGTTTTCGTCCGCATAAGGTTACCCCAGCTTCTATGTGGAGTAACCTTACGAAGTACCGTCAGATGTCGTCGGGTGCCATGTTAAGTATGGCGTCGGGTCAGCATCGGCTTTTTCCGTCGCTTACGTCGTTTTACTAACTCGTTCGCAAATAGGGAGTTGCGTAAATGACGCTCACGTCGTTTTGACGTCGGTTTCAACGACGCTTTCCGACGTGAGCTGGAGCATGCGCACTGGGCTTTTTCCCTGGCCGGCGCATGCGCAGTTCGTTCGACGCGGGGGCGCGCTTAATTTAAATACAAGCCGCCCCATTTGAATTGCACGGGTTTACGCTGGGCGATTTACGCGACGCCGGCGAAAACTACGGAGCAAGTGCTTTGAAATTAAAGCACTTGCTCTAGTACGATGCGGCGGCGTAGTGTAAATGGCTTACGCTACGCCGCCGGAATTCTATGAGAATCTGGCCCTATAGCTCTGCATATGCTGCGTCTCAGAAGTAGGCATCCAGGCATATCTCAAGCTGAACAGATTTTACAGTGAAACGTTTTTAGCTGGCAATACAATCTAATGCCGCGTATACACGATCGGACATTCGGACAACAAAACCGTGGATTTTTTTTTCGACGGAATGTTGGCTCAAACTTGTCTTGTATACACACGGTCACACAAATGTTGTCGGAAATTCCGAACGTCAAGAACGCTGTGACGTACAACGCGTACGACGAGCCGAGAAAAATGAAGTTCAACAGGCAATGCGGCTCTTCTGCTTGATTCCGAGCATGCATGGATTTTTGTGCGTCGGAATTGCATACACAAGATCGGAATTTCCAACAAGAACTTTTGTTTTGGGAAAAATTGAGAACCAGCTCTCAAACATTTGTTGTCGAAAATTCCGATAACAAATGTCCGATGGAGCATACACACGGTCGGAATATCCGACCAAAAGCTCACATCAAACATTTGTTGTCGGAAATTCCGATCGTATGTACGCGGCATTAGACTTTTTTGTTCAGTCTCTGGGCTGAATAAAAAAAATTCAATAGATTTTTCCAAAAATACTATAAAGCATGGATGGACCAATGAATCTCCGGCTGCTCTTATTGTATTCTTGTTGCCACGACTGAAAATATTCCATCTGGCTACTTCGATTTTTCAATTTAAAGATGCCGGGTGGGAGAATGGCAACAGGACCACACATGTAGTGAATTTCAGCTGGTTCTTCAGAAAATGGGTGGAATTTTCATATTGTATGGCCAGCACTGGACTCAGAATACTGTTCTTACTATTCAGGCTATAGTAATGGAGACACTAGCAGAACCACAGCCCTTAAGGTCACTGATGGTTAAAAATTTGTCTTGTCTTACTTTACAGAAGATTCCTGTTGTGTCATTGTTTACTAATACTACTTCCTCTCTCAAACTTACAAAACAAAACTCAGGCTTTCTGCATTGTAACTGGATGCCCCTTTGCCCAGTCAGTATTAATAAATAAGTATAACTAATGGCAATTTTTATTGGGTGCAGAGAGATTAGGACACCTGTCAGGTTTTTACTGATGTCTGTGTCCCTCTAAGGCTGGGTTCACACTACGATTTTCCCATCTGTCAGCCGCATACGATTTATATGAAAAAACGTATGCGGCTGAAACGGATTGAACCGTACGTAAACGTATGCGTTTATAAAACGTATACGGTTTCAAAAAGTGCGTACGGTTCCATCCGGTTTTGATTAAAAAAACGCATACATTTTTGGAATTAGTGTCATTTAATAAAAAAAGATTTTCTTGTTTTGAAAATGCGCATGCGCAGACGAAAAACGCATACGGTTTATACGTATGGAACCGCACATATGTGCGTTTTCCATTGACTTTAATGTTAAAAAAAAACGTATGCGTTTGCCATACGGTTTCAAAAACTGACTCAAAACCGTGGTCGAACACAGTTTTGTGTACTGTTAAAAAATGTTTTGCCAGCAAATCGTACGCACCCGGATGCATCTGAGTGCATACGATTTGCAATGCATTGTCTATGTATGCGTTTTCCCGTACAGGCCCGTACATTTTCAAAACTGAAATCGTATGCGGCTGACGGACGGGAAAATCGTAGTGTGAACCCAGCCTAATTTACTCTCACAATTTTTTCTGTTTACCTTTAACACTTATGCCGCGTACACGATCACTTTTTGTAATGAAATAAAATGACATTTTTAAAAACGTTATTTACTAAAAATGATTGCGTGTGGGCTTCACATAGTTTTTTGTCTTCTAAAAAACGAAAAAAAAAAAAAAATTCGAACATGCTTCAATTTTTTATGTCGTTTTTGAAAATGTATTTTGGGCTGTCCCCAGAAGCAGAATAGGGGGAAAAGCTTCCAATGGGGACAGTAGTTGCAGTTATAACCAGGGATGCCCTCAATTTGGGGGGATGTCCTTTCACTTCTAGTTTTGGCTATAGAACAGGAAGTAAAGGAATACCTCCTCAATGGGACACAGATTAAAAAAAAAAAAATAAGTGACAGGGGTTATAACCCTCCCTCAAAATGAAAAACAAATGTGGTCTCTAATTCTACTCTCAGTCCCCTTTCACACTGCCGCTGTCCTCTATGGGCTCCTGTCTGTGTCCAATAGACATTTATAAGATTGTAAGCTCTTCTGAGCAGGGCCCTCTTAATCCTCTTGTATTTTATTGTATTGTAACTTTATTGTCTCCCTTTTATATTGTAAAGCGCTGCGTAAACTGTTGGGGCTATAAAAATCCTGTATAATAATAATAATCAGACTGTCATCCAATCCAATAGGCGGATGGGGAACAGATCCCCATGCATCTGTTTTTTAGAATGGAAGCTCTATGAGTAAGGCCCTCCTGTACCATTTGTATTGAACTGTACTGTAATTGTGTTGTCCCCCCTATACATTGTAAAGCGCTGTATAAACTGTTGGCACTATATAAATCATGTATAATAATAATAATAATTCTCTTATTCTAACAGTCGTTTGATTGTTAAATGGGTGCTGTGGTTGGGCCCTCCTCAAATAAACTCATTTGCTTACTTAGATACCATATGACCTGGAATTCTCCTTTTATTCTGCA